>CAJQZJ010032290.1:8455430-8526263 GCA_907164525.1 Lophiomys imhausi
AAGTAGTCAGACAATAGTAAGAAAAGTACCATAGACAAATAGCACATTTTCCCTCATACATGGAGTAACAATTCTGACATAAAGGGAAGATGACTAGTGGATCTGAGGAGAGTAATTAGTAATATTTGACCTACAAAAGAGAGTGTTGGAGTATGAAGAACAAAGCAAATACATTGTTACATGTGTATGAAAGTACCATGGTAAATATCATTGAACTTTAAACTACTGAAGAAAGACATAATTGTAAGATATATATATGTCACTGAACAACAAGCACAGCTCATCACAGGATAAGAGATTATGTATATGTCCCATGTTAAATGTTAAGTGTTCTACAGGATTCAGAAAAGGACATCAACCTTGTGTGTCTTATCTTAATTACTAAAGACTATCTATTACCTTACACAAAATAATTGGCTTATACTTGTCCCAACCTTTAAGTAGTCCATATCATCTAATGTAGTTCTGTGTACACACTCATCATTACAATTTACCACTGGAAATTTATGTTACAAAATCATCCTAAGAGGCTGAGCTACAGGCCATTTTTGCCATGAAATGAGATAATCTGACAGTGGATCTTCACCTCTCCTTGTTCCTCCAGAGTCCCTCCAGGTCTGCAAGTGAAGTCGAGCTACAGCCTACATGCTTCTTATCTCCAGCTCCCATGGGTCCCTCAGATCCTCCACTCCTAACTGTTTGTTTTATTGGAAGATCACACTTTCAATAAACACCCATACACACTCAAGAAGGTACTCTCTGCTATGAAAATAAACTCCACTATTCCTACCACAGAAAAAGTTGGCTGAATACAGAACTTTACCTCTTGCTCTGTTCCTCCATCTCCAATCTGGCAGTTTCATCCCACTGCTATATCAGAGCACTCTTCATTGTCTACCCTCACTCTGAGGAGAATAAAGGAGCAGCTCCTGGTGGAATACTCTACTCTCCTTCCTTTGAGTGACTCTGAACATCTAGCCTATCTCTATTCTTAAGCGTTATGCCCTCATACCCAGAAGCACATTTTCCATTGAGCCCCCAGTGTGTACATTTAAGTAGTCTAAAATAAGTCTTAAATTAAAAAAAATTAAGTACATAAATAAATTAAGTACTTAAATAAGGCCCTCAGACAATTTATTAGACAACACACATCCATCATGTTCACCTCAAATTCAGACAAGAAACAGAAACCAAAAGAAAAAACAATCACTCAAAATACAAACAGATATGCCATGCAACTCTAACCTTCCTAATCTTACATACCTAGACACTAGCATAAAAACTCAATGAAAAACACAAAGGAAAATATGTCTCTACTTGAGCCCAGCAACACTCCCACAGCATTCCCTGAATATTTTAACAGAGCTTAAACATAAAAAAGACCTTAACACAATGCTTATGAATATGATGGGGGTACCTAAAGATGAAACCAAAGTTCACTTAAAGATACGCAGAAAAGCACAAAGAAATAAACAAACAAGGGAAAGTAATTAATGAAATGCTTTAAAACATAAAAATGGACATTTTTTTTAAAAAAGAGAAGGGTTTCTGAAAATGAAAAATTTAGGAATTCCAACAAAAACTACGGAGTCAGGTTTCAACATCAAAATTTTCCATTTCATCTCAATTCTCCATATATCTTGAAAGAATAATAATCAGCTTCATATAAATAAACAAATAAAAAACAAAAGAGGCAAAGCAATCTTCAAAAATAAAAGATCTTTCTCATCATTCCCAATTTCAACTTTGTACTACAAAGTTATAGTACTAAAAACAACATGGTGTTGGCATACAAAGACTAACTGCTCAGTAGTAATGAAATGAAGCCCAAGATACAAATAAACAAATCTATGGACACTTTTGGTAAAGGAGCAAGTAATACACATTGTAATGTGAATAGCATCTTCAAGATAAGGAAAACAATTTCTGGAGTTGAAACATTCTACACTGATGCAAATATATCCTAAAAGTCAGGTTATGAGTCAGGAGAAATAAGTAAAATTCTTCAGAGGCCTGATGATTCAGATGAAAAAAACAAGGTTATAAACTATCCTTATAGTATTATGTGATTTTCGTACATTTCTTAATATAGCTATTAACTCTTATCATAACGAAAGTGTTGTTCTACATATTGAAACAAGAGAACATATGCAGGATGTTGCAGAATGAGCTTCACTAATTATTTGTTCAAATATAACAATGTTTAGAAATGGAAATCTTCCCTTGTATATAAAACCTATCAGATCCCATATGGTTCTACAAGGCCCTCTAGCAGAAGTTAATCATGCAATGATCAGCTATGAACAGGAAATGTGCTATGTTTCTTATAAAAATAATTGGAGGAAGAGTTGCCCATGTACTATTTGTAATGAGGCACATAGGTTGGGCATTATGTCAGGATCATATTGAATATTGAAAGATCAACATTTAACATGAAAGTAAACTGTGGTTCTGTGATGATACAGATAGTTTTAGATACAGCAGGATTAAGGGAATTTCTGGATTCAGCCTGCTGGTTGTTTCTCAAGACAAAAGAAGCACAGACTTTGCTTAGATATTCTGTACCTGTCACTGCTGCAGCATAGCCCACACTGTAAACTCAGTGGATATCAACCCTGTAAACATGAGGCTGCTTTTCTCTCTCAAGGACTTCATGGTATAATTCCAAGTTGTCAATCATTACTGAACCATTAATGCATGTCTCACTGGTGAACAACTAACAAAATCCATTCACATCATTTAAGGAGTTCACACAAACTTATTTTCAGGCAGTTGTGAAACCCATGAAAATAAACATGCTTCAAGGAGTGAATAAAAGGATTGGAGAGTGGTTCATCCATTAAAAGCTAGACTCACAACATCTTCTGGAACATTCTGAAATCAACATAGCACAGAGACATTTGCTTCTTCATGTTCATCGAAATATTACTCAGGATATTCATTATATAAAAGCAGGCTACATAACACTCAATAGAAGAAAAGATAAAGGAATTGTAAACTAAAACTTGGAGATTTTAGTCTATGTGTACTTACAGTATCATTGACTCATACAACACATTCTTAGAAATTTAAATAGTCATTTGTTGCCTTTCTTAAAGATATGCCCATGTGTTTCTGGTAAGCTGCATTGGGTATTTCTAGTGTGTGTGTGTGTGTGCGTGTGTGTGTGTGTGTGTGTGTGTGTGTGTGTGTGTGTGTGTGTGTGTTTGTATCACAGGCACACAGTACTCTTGGAAGCCAGAAGATGTTGTCAGATACCCTGTAATTGGAGATACTAACAGGTTGTAAGCAGCCATGTGGATCTTGAGAATAAAATGAATGCCTTATAGAAGAACATTCAATGTTATAACCACTAAGCTACCTACAAAGGGGGGTACATAAAATTTGTAACTAAATAATGAATTACAATATTACCAAAATGTAAGTGAATGGATTCTTTAAAAATCATAAATGATAGAAGTTATTGATTAAAATTAAATATATATCGTGGTGTTTTCAAGGATGTATTAAAATCTTTTTTAAAGACACATGTGATTATATTCAGAGAAGAATGATACTCACCTTGGGAGACTTAAATGATACGTTTAGCAAGAGCAGGGTCAAAACAAAGCAACATAAATCACACAGAAAATTAATGTAGTCTTACATGTACTTTGCCAAGTTAAATGTTGTGAGTGTGTGTGTGTGTGTGTGTGTGTGTGTGTGTGTGTGTGTGCAAGAAGAGCAAGAAGAGAGCAGAAAGGAGTTTTATTCTGGGTTGAGCAATTCTACCTTATTTAGACAGGGGAATTAGTTAGTCAAAGGTAAGAAAAGTACCATAGGCAAGTGTTACATTTTCCCTCATGCATGGAATAGACACATCTGACATAAAGAGAGGATAACTACTGGATCTCAGGAGAGTAATTGGAAACATTTTACCTACATATGATGATGATGGAGCATGAAAGGCTAAGCAAATACATTGTTACATGTGTATGAAAGTGCCATAGTGAATACCATGGAACTGTATACTACTGAAGAAAGACATCGTTATTGTTAGAAAAAAAACACTAATATCATGTTCCATGCTCAATGTAGAGAACTAAAAATCTTTTACAAAATCATTAAAGATAAAATTTCCTATATTCTTGTTATATTTCTCCTGTTAGGTCTATATGTATATATGTCAAAGGCCAACAAGGACAGCTTATCCCAGGATCAGGTAATACGAATGTGTTGCATGTTAAATGAATGTTAACTGTTCTACAAGATTCAGCGAAGAACATCATACCTGTTTGACTTATCTCAATTACTAAAGAACATCTATTACCCTCCACACAAAAGAACTGACTTGTATTTGTCCCAAACTTTAAGTAGTCCATATGCTCTAATGGGGTTCTATGTGCACACACATCATTACAATTTACCACTGGAAGTTTATGTTCTAAAATAATCCAAAGAGGCTGAATCATAGGCCATTTGCCATGAAATGAGATAATCTGATTGTGGATCTTTACCTCTCCAATTTTCCTAAAGAGTCACCCCAAGGTCTGCAAGTGAACTTCAGCTGCAGCCTACTCTGCCCCTTGCCTCCACCTCCCGTGGGTACCTCAGATCTTCCATCCCTAACTTTTTGTTTTATTGAAGACCAACACATTCGTGAAGTCACTCCCTGCTATCAATCATCACAAACAGAGACAAACCATGAAACTGATAGATGTAAATGGGATGTCTCTGTCATATTCATCCTTTCAGTGCTCACCTGAGTGTCACAGCCTGTAAGGGGAGAGGTCACCTCACTAGCTCTCAAGTCCTAGGGGCTTATTCACCTAGGCCCCTGTCATCAGGGCCACCTCTACTCTTGATGCAGTATATTTGATCACATTGTGAACCCTGAGATTGTGAATTAGATAAACCTGTTTCTAACTGTGGTATGTCTCAGGTTTTTATCCTAGAACTTTTTATTTACTGTAAATCAGTAGTTATGGTGTGACTCATCCTTAGTATGTACCTTTAATCCAAGAGCTAAATAAAGTCACCCAAAGGTCAAAAGCTGGAGCAAGCGATGAGGCAGAGAATGAAGATAAATAAACATGAAGCCTAGACATCCAGGAGGAGGGTATCTAAGACAGCATGGAGAAAGAGGAAAGGATTTTCCTTCTGGGATGTCAGTGGAGTAGGAAGGTCAGCTGGGTGCTTCCTCAGCATCTCTGAACTAGAAGGATGTCACTATAAAGTGACATCCCCTAGAAGGACCCTACCGTATGACTCCTGAGTCTTCACTGGTAAAATTGAAAGAGTGAGATTTTTTTAAACAACATTTTGTCACTCCAACTTGTAGCCAAACACAGAGATCACTCCAGCTGCGGACAAACTGAGAGAACAACAGATTAGATAAGTCATCTGGGACGTCCACAAGGAGAGAGTTTAGGATGGGAGGTACTATAACAGAAGGTTTTAAGACCCAGTGTAGTGCTACTTTAGATGGATTAAAAATAGAAGCAGAATAGATGGAACTGGAAAAGCTCATCCTGAGTGAGCTAACCCAGAATCAGTAGGATGCACATGGCATCTACTCACTTATAGTAGGATTTTAGCCATATAGTACAGGATAACTACACTGCAAGCAATGCACCAAAGGGAACACGAAAATACACTACTTTTTTACCTGTCAATGAGACACTTTGCCCTAGTGGTTCTGCCTTGTAGGTCCCCAGTGTATGATGAGGCTCTTGGCCCTCATATGACTGCTACACAGGGACGGGGGACTGTTATGTAGGGACACTCCACCCCAGAAGAGTGGTATGGAAGTGCTAGGGGGTAGAGGGTGGGAGGGCACGACTGGGAGGGGTGGAAGGAGGCCAAGGGGATGGAGATATAACCTGAAGTAATAAAAAAACAATAAAAAAACAAAAAATAATTCAAAAGATATGAAAAATTAAAAAAATAGAAGCAGAAAACAAAAAGCTAAATGGCTTTCATGATATTGCTTTAATACTGATTATAATTATTATATTTTATCCTTACTAGAAATAATGGCTTTCTACACACACTCAAGGAAAAATAAAAGAGAGATAAAGAGAAAAGTAAAATATGAACTAGTTGTAACATGCTACAAGTCTTAGAATATTTAGAGAGGAAATTAGACAAACCTTAGAAAGACTAAAAATACTCAGATATACATGCCTGGGAACTTAGCCATGAGTCTACCATGCTATCACATAATGAAACAGAAAGGGGGAAGCCCAAGTTTGTTAGAAAACCAATTCTATTTTATCAAGTTACTATCCAAGACATACCAGGAGATGCCAAGTATCCCTGGTGTTAAATGGAATCCTATGGACATACTAAATTTGAAGAGATTTAAGGAATTGGTGGTTTCCTATGGTTTGCATTGATCCTATGTGAAGCAAATATTAAATTCATGAATAACAGAGAACAGAATTATCCCACAAGATGGGAAAGATTTGGCAAAAGCAATATTCGAAATTGGTCCTCAATTATGATGTCAAACTGGTGGATCATGGAAGGGAGGCCCATAGAACAAAGAAATCAGGCCAGAGGTATTGATGTTTCCCACGATAAATTGCTTGATGAACGAACATCAGTGTGCTAAGTTACCAACACAACATGAATTTGATGATCACACCTTGACCCTAAGTCATTTTGTAGCTTCAAATGCTTGGAATGAGGTTTAACAATCATATAAGTGGACTGAGTCATTTACTAAAGTTATACAATCCCAAAAAGAAGGTGTCACTGACTTTATTGCAAAGAATGACTTCATATATAAGTAGGATAATATGGGATTCTGAAGTTAGAAAATTATAGATCGAAACTTTGACTTTGGAAAAAGCTAATTCATAATGAAGCTGGGTCTTTAGATTAACAACAATAAAGGAATAGAACAGAGATACAGCTGATACTGGATCTCATGATCATGATACTAATCTTATATGAGAGTAATTCGTAGAAGTCTTAAGAAAAATCTAAATAGCAGATGTTTTAATAGTGGTAAGCAAAGTCATTGGAGAAGGTGTTATATGCAAAGTATTGATAGAAGCAATGTTTTTTCTAGAAATAAACCAATGTAAAGTCTTAGTATTCTGGGGTATGCATACCGTGTGGCAGTAGCTGGAACTAGATTAACACATTCAGATCAAAAGTGACAGGCAAAATAATCTTTAGCCATCAAGAAATACCTTAGGGAAACTTCCACTGACCTCAATACCAAAATTGATTCAAACATTTCATGTCAGTTTTGGAGATAATCATCAACAGAGCCATTAGAAGCTTTAATATATTTGTTAGGAACAACATTGCTCTCTATTAATATAATCAAGAACAGACCAGCTTCAACAGATATAACAAAATATACATTAGAAACAAGAAAACAAGTATTTTGAAAATTGTTATAAATGATCACAAAATCGTACTGGTATAGAAACAACCCCGTGGTTCAATGGAATCGAATCGAAACCCAGAAATGAACCCATGTAAAAGAATGAAATTAGAACCATAAGTATCACCTTGTACAAAAATTAAGTCCAAGTGGATCAAAGAAAGACCTTAAAATAAGGCCAGACACACTAAATCTACTAGAAGAGAAAGTGGGTAAACCCTCGAATTCATTGGCACGGATGTCAAGTTCCTGAACTGAACACCAATAGCTCAGGATCTAAAAAACAACAATAAATAAATGGGACCTTATGAAACTGAAATACTTCTGTAAGGCAAAGGACACTGTCATTTGAACAAAACGGCAGCCTACAGATTGGAAAAATCTTCACCAACCCCACATCTGACAGAGGGCTATTATGCATAATTTAAAATAAACTCAAGAAATTAAATGCCAAGAAATCAAATAATCCCATTAAAAAATGGGGAAAGAGCTAAACAAAGAATTCACAAAGGAGGAATTCCTAAAGGCTGATAGACACTTGGAAAATGCTTAGCACCCTTAATCATCAGAGAAATGCAACTCAAGAGGACTCTCAGATTCCATCTCACACCTGTCAGAATGGCTAAGATCAAAAGCTCATATGACAGCACATGCTGGCGAGGGTGTGGAGAAAGGGAAACACTACTCAATTGCTGGTAGGAGTGCAGGCTTGTGTAACCACTATGGAGGTCAATCTGGAGATATCTTATAGAAGTTGGAATAGCTCTGCCTTGGGACCCAACCATCCCACTTCTGAGTATACATCCAAATGATTCCTCACCAAATCACAAGGCAGTTTCCTAATCTATGCTCATAGCAGCCTTATTTGTAATAGCTAGAAAGTGGAAACAACCCAGAATGGATTGTTTCTCAACCGAAGAATGGATTAAAAAAACTGTGGTATATCTACATAAAGGAATACTACCCAGGTATCAGAAGCAATGAAATTATGCAATCTGCATCCAAATGGATGGAACTAGGGAAGCTCATCCTGAGTGAACTAACCCAGACTCAGAAGGATGTGCATGACATCTATTCACTTATAGTCAGATTTTAGCATATAGTAAAGGATAACTATACTACAACCAATGCACCAAAGGGAACATGAACATAGACTTTTTCCTGTCAGTAAGCCACTTTCTCTTAGTGATGTTGCCTTATATGACCCCAGTGTATGAGGAGGTTCTTCGCCCTTATATGACTGTTGAAATGTTTCGGGGTACTGTTATGTAGGGACACTCAACTCCAGAGGAGTGGGAGGGAAGGGATAGGGAGTAGAGGGTGGTAGGGCAGGACTGGGAGGTGTGGAAAAAGCACACTATGATGGAGATGTAACCTGAAGAAATAAATAAATAAATAAATAAATAATCACAACCAAAATGAAAAGGGAAATCAATGACATTGAAATTTAAGGTTTAAAGATACAGGAACAGATGTGACAATAATTTCTCCAAAATCTTAGCATCCAGATTCTTGGAAGTAGAACTTTTTCCCAGACAAAAAAGGGTCAGATTATTGTAGTGCATGTTCTCCCTCCTAACCCCAACCTCCCAAACATAAGTCTCAGACTCAAAATATACTTAGATATATAAATTCCATACAATTAGATTCATTCCCTAGTTAACTTTAACTTAATTAACCCATTTATTCTACTCTTAGTTCTGCCATATGGCTGGTTACCTCTGCTCAGGTATCACACATGAGTCCTCCATGTTCAAGATGAAACTTCTAACACCTGGTATTCTCACAGAATCATCTCTGCCTACTGGATGATCAGCCTTCTATTCTACCTTTTCCTATAGGACATAGACATTTTTATTGGCAGGTGATGTGTACATATATTACATGAGATATACCTTCTACACTAAATGGGCTGAGTGCATTTGTCCAGGACAAATAGGAAAATTAAAGCCACATCTGACTAATATTCCCATGAACCTTTGGGGAGCTGATTTGTTGCGGAAATGGAAAACACAAGCTAATACTCCTCCAAACTCAGCAACAAAACATAAAATAAAGAATACTTCTGAGACAAATATTATGAAGCCTCATAAAGAACATACATTACAGGTGTTGGTCTTGGAAATGTAAAAACCATCCTACCTTTAAAATGATAAACTGACAACTCTGTTTTGTTGGATCAATGGCATATGACAAAAGAAAACATACAAGTACTAAACAGCAGGTTCAGGAATAGTTAAATGGTCAACTCACTGAATAATCTACCAGCCCATGAAATTACCTTATTGTTGATATAAAAAAGTAATCAAGATAATGATGGATGTTAAACAATTTAACAGCTATAAATCATATGATTCAGCTTCCAAGCTATTCACAGGTTGTAAATAGCCTGGAATCTCATTCACTTCATTGGCTCTTAAGTCTTAGTAGGAATTGATTTAAATGAT
This sequence comes from Lophiomys imhausi, assembly GCA_907164525.1. NCBI lineage: Eukaryota > Metazoa > Chordata > Mammalia > Rodentia > Muridae > Lophiomys > Lophiomys imhausi. The sequence continues at coordinate 8,465,259 of CAJQZJ010032290.1, forward strand.
TTCTTTTTCACAATCCCTCTTCATACACATGATAGGGAAAGGTTTGTTTTCTCATTATAGCTTATAAATACACTTGTGCAATAAAGAGATATCATTGGGAAGGCTTACCAAAATAAATATTAAAAAGATCTAACTTGTGACAATATTTTGTAGAAATAGTTCATGAACAGTTTCCTCAATCTAAAATTTATTATTATACAGGTGATAACTTACTATCTGATTTAGACATTTACACCTTAGGAAAATGTTTGATGAAGTAAAGAGAATTTTGACATGCTGAGGATTGTGCATGGCTCCAGAAAATAATACAAAGAAGAAACACTATAATTTATATAGAATATAAGATAGGTTGAAAGAAATTTTGAACACAGAAAAAAATTTGTGGATGTTATTTGCAAACTATTAATGATTTTCAAAAATTGCTGGGAAATACTAACAGGCTTTGGGTTACAACTTGATTAACTACCCAAGAGCTACATGATTTCTTTAAAACTTACAAGGTGATAAGGACTTAAGAAGTACAAGAAAATTATCAGATGACACTGAGGACAATTGGCTCTGGTAGAAAAGGAATGAAAGGATGCACATTTTAAATGTTTGGATCCAAAGCTGGATTGTATTTTGTATTTTGTTTTGCTCCCTACTCATTCTCTCACAGGAATCCTTATGAAGAGAGAATATAATAGCTTAAAATGGAAACTTTAGCATATAAAAAGAGTAAAAAATTAAAGATCTATGCAGAAAAGGTTTATGAATTGATTCTGAAAGGAAAAACTAATCTTCATCACTGAGAAGTAATAAACCCAGCAGAAATCATGGTATCTTTTACTAATGCTGAAATTGCATCATTATGCACAAAAAATGAACATTGGTAAAGGGATTGCAGTAACTTTTGGGAGAAAATAACAACAAATGTCCCCACAGCAAGATAATTCAGTTTATAAAAAGCTTTCATTAGATTCTCCCTTGAACAATAAAAGAGACAACAATTCCTGGAGCTCCTGCATTCTAAGGAAAGTCAGGTTGTAAGTGAGAAGAAATAAGTACAATTGTTCAGAGGCCTGATGATTCAGTTACATAATCATGGCTGTACACTATCCTTATGGTATTATGTGATTTTCCTAAACCTCTTAATAAACTATTAAATCTGACCATACATAAAGAGATGTTTTCCATATTTAAACAGAAGAAAGTATTCAGGATGATACAGAATAAGTTTCACTTTTTGTTCAACTATAACTAGTATTTAGAAATCGAAATTATCCCTTGTATATAATACCTATCAGATCCCATATGGTTTGACAAGGCCCTCTAACAGAAAGTAATAATGAAATTGATCAGCTATTAAGAGCAAATATGCTATACATTTCAGAATTTCACAAGAAATAAGATGATAACAGGAAAGGTTTAAAAAGCAGTTTTTCTGTCATTTGGCAACACTCCAGGGAAAATATAAGGCAATGTCCTACTTGTTCTATGTATAAACAAACTCCATCAATTGCAGGAAGTCATCCGAAAGGTATTCAAAGATGTGCTGTTTGGCATATGGATGTGTTTCATTTAGCAGAGATTGATAAATTAAGTATGTGCAACATCCCATAGATACATATTGAGAATTTCAATGAGCAAATGTTTATGTTCTGAAAAGATTGATTCTGTAATTACCCATTTATTTGAACTTTTGACTATTATGATTATACCTGTAAAATAGAGACAGATGATTCTCTAGCATATATCTCTAGTAAAATTAAACAGATTTTGTTTGCAATTAAAATATAAAGCACATTAGAGTTATATCACACAATCCTACATGCTAAGCAGTTTGAGAATTGTATATTGATACAAAATTGTACATTGATATAAAATTAAGATTAACTCTTTTTAAGATATTGTACCTATGAAATTGTTAAAAATGCGATGTGAAGTGCTATGCTCTTTGATAGCAACTATTACAAATTGTTTAGGATAATTAAGAAATGCAAACAATGTTTAACATTGTTTCCTCCACCTCATAGAACACTGTCCAAAACTGACCATATATTCATATAAAACAAGTAACAGCACATGCAAAATATTAGAAAAACTCACTGCATCCTATCCATGATCATGGATTACAGCTAAATATAAAAACAACAACACCAGAAAGCAAACGAACTCATGGAAAGTGAACAGTTGTATACTGTATAAAAAAAGGGATCAAGACAGTAATAAAAAAGAAAGTCTTTCTAGAAACCAATGAAAATGATTGCACAGCATATTCAGTGTTGCTGGACACGATGATAGCCAATGAAGCATGCAAGTTCACGTGGGTTGTGGTCACACAAGCCTTTAATCCTAGCCCTTGGGAGGTCAAAGGAGGAGATTCTCTGAGTTTGAATGCAGTCTAGTCTACAGAGCTAGTTCCAGAAAATCCAATGCTACACAAAAATCCCTGATTCCATAAACCAAACAACAGATGCATGCTTATATCATTAAGTATCTATATTAAAAAAAACTGAGGAATATCATAGCAGTTATGTAATGGTACACCAAAAACCTTTAAAACAAAATGAAATAATAAAATCCTAGAGGAGAAGATAGAAAGTCATAATCAAACTGTGGGATGAATCAATAAGTTAGAAACAAAGAGAATAATACAAAGAACATCAAGGAAAAAAAGAGAAAATAAACATGATAGAAAACTATTCTAAATCAAAGAACTGTGGAGAGACTATTTTCAGATTACAAATTCAGAAATGAAAAATGGGGCTTAAAAACGGACCCATAGGAAATCCAGATGATCATAAAGGTATACATTAAAATCTATGCTATGCAAAATACAAATAAATGATATGGATATTTCCCTCAATGCATACTACTTACTTGAGATAAATCAAAATAATATAAAAACTATACACATGAGTCTAAATTATAGTGAAATAGAAGCAGTCTTTAAAATTGTCCTAAGCAAAAAAAAAAAAAAATTAAAAAGCTGGAAGGAAATAAATTTAGCAAATAATTATTTCAAACATTCAAAGATATAATGGCATTACTCCTAAAATACTCCAAAAAAGAGAAACAGAAGAATCACAGCTCAATTCATATTATTAGGTCACACTCACAATCATACACAAAACACATAAAGACCTACCCAAAAAGAGTATTACAGAATAATTTCCCTTACAAACCATGATACACAAAAATATTCACTAAAATGCTTATAAGGTGATTCCAAGGACTCATCAAAAATACTAGCTGTCAAGACCAAGAATACTTTAAACCAGAAAGGCAAGGAAATTTCAATATTCAAAAATCAAGTAGTGTGTGTTTGTGTGTGTGTTTGCTTTGATAAAAATAGTAGAGATATTTTTGAGAATTGAAATGCCTGAAGGATTTGTGCATATGGTATCAAGTAAATGCAGTGGGGAGAAGATACAGAAGAAAATGACACTTGTGTCATACATGGAACACACTCTTCATAAAGTGAGCAGGAGGCTGTTTGATATCATGAGTGAAATCAGTAGTAAGATTAGAAAAAGATGTGGGTGTCAGAGGATTAATTACCAGGAAAAGTATAGGCTACACCACATGTGTGAGGATTCCATAATGAAACACATTTTACTGTATATTAATTTAAAATGAAACAATAATTATTACACCCAAACAAACCCAGATACCAGGGTGAACCTGGACTACTGAAAATTTCATTTACACTAATGAAAGATGATTCTACTAATTTTTCTTATGAAATATTTTTCATGTCACATTCTTCTATATCAATATCTGAGCATCCCAGGAAAGAGATTCTTGTTTAGTCATATGTTAAATGTTGATTTTAAATATACAGCAAAATCTAGGAAAGAAAAGTAGTCCTGTTTTCCTCATGCCAAATACTAAATATGAAATATCACTATTCATATCAAAGAATACCCTGCATTTGTTCTGTTTCTCTGTAGTCCATGTCCTCAGAAAGAGGCTCATTAGCCCACAATCATCAGTACACTCTCCCACTGGGAGTGAAGTTTCTAGACTGCAACGAAGAATAGATGACTAAGGAAAGTGTATGAGAAAAATGTACACAATAAAGCACAAGGTCTCTCCTTACTATTTGCTTCCAAGATCCTCAACATAAGATTTGTTCACAGCCTCTACTGAAGGTAAAAAGAGTAAACTAAGTGTAGAAAATTAGAGATAAACTAAAAGATATTGATCAACAAAAAGGCATTGAACTGTGAGAACTGAGGATCAGGCTTGGAGATCATGTTTTAGAATTCAGATATTCAGCTTAGGTTCTCATTAAAAATAATTGGAGGAAGAGGTGCTCATGTACTATTTGAAGTGAGGCACACAGGTTTGGCATTATGTCTGGATCATGTTGAATACTGAAAGATTTATATTTACCATGAAAATAAACTGTGGTTCTCTGACGATCTAGATAGATTTGGAAACAGCAGGATTAAAGAAATTTATGGATTCAGCCTGATGGTTGTTTCTCAAGACAAAAGAAGGACAGATTTTGCTTAGATGTTCTGTACCTGTCACTGCTGCAGCACAGCCCACACTGTAATCTCTGTGGATATCAGACCCTGTAAACATAAGGCTGCTTTTCCCTGACAGGGACTTCCTGGTACAATTCCAGGTTATTAACAATAAATTCTGACTTGTAGAATCATTACTGAGCCATTATTGCATGTCTCACTGGTGTACAACTAACAAAATCCATTGACATCATTTAAGGGGTTCCTACAAACAGATTTTCAGGCAGTTGTGGGACCAATTTTCCCAAATTGGTATCCTTCCAGATATGGTAATTTCTACAAACATGAATGATGACAAGGAACTACCACCATCCTCATCTATATTTGTCAAATAAATTTGTCACATGCAAAGTGGACATAAGATTGAGAGCTCCAGGAGAGAGTGTCAAAGATTCCTCTAGAGTAGCGGGACTCCCTTGAGGGAAAAAAGGAATCATGATGCAAAAGTTGTATCTCCTTTTTCCACAGTAACAAAACCAGATGAGAACATATGGGTACCTATTTGGTGTGCTGATCTGCATGGCACTTCACAATCTGTAATGTCCAAGTTTACGACAGGAGAGATTTGTTCACCTTGATTTTACTCTTCTTGCTCCTGAACATTTCACTTCTTCTGTCCAGTTTCATTCCACTGACGTGCTTTTGCAGAATGAAACAGAATGAAGACAAGGATAGAAACCTGGGAAAAAAAATTTTTTATTGTACAGGATTGATTTAGCTATTCTCGGTTTTTTGTTGTGCCATATGAAATTAAGAAAAGCTTTTTCCAGGTCTAAAAATAATTGTGTTGGTATTTTGATAGGAATTACATTGAATCTGTATATTGCATTTGGTAGGATGGCAATTTTTATGATGTTGATCCTACCTATCCATGATCATGGAAGATCTTTCAATCTTCTGGTGGACTCTTCAATTTCTTTCTTCAATGACTTGAAGTTCTTGTTGCACAGGTCCTTTACTTGCTTGGTTAAGGTTACCCCTATTTTATATTGTTTGTGGCTATTGAGACAGAATTGTTTCCTTGATTTCTTGCTCAGCCCAATTATTTGTTGTATAAAGCAGAGCTTCTGATTTATTTAAAATTAATTTTTTATCCATCCACCATGCTGAAGGTGTTTATCAGCTTTAAGGGTTCTCTGGTGGAACTTTTGGGTTCGCTTATGTATACTATCATATCATCCTCAAATAGGGATAGTTTGACTTTTTTTCCAATTTGTGTCCCCTTGGCATTTAATTTCTTGTGTTCTTTCTAAATTTTGGATATTAGCCCTCTAGCCTTGAAACATTTTATTCGTTTGATGTGGGTCCAGTTCCAATTTGCTTGTCTTTGTCTGCAAATGTTTCAAATCTTTTGAATTTTTCATTGCCTTGCCTCTTTCCTGTTCATGTTGGGCTGCGTTGGCTTGGAGGTCTCTAATGGTATTCTCCAATACTTTTATTTGTAAAATTGAGGATTACTTGTATTCTTTCAGTATTTTAATTTCCTCTTGAAAGGACTCCATCATTTTCCTAAGTATAGGTTTGTCACCATTTTCATGTGTTTCAGCTGTGGTGACATGTTCAGGGCTTGCTGTGTTAATTTCTGGACCGTTTCAGTGGCACTGCCAGTCTTCTGTAGGGTGTTGAAGTAACCATGTGAATATTGGATGCTCAGGTAAGCATATCTGGGTAAACCCATATATGCTTGTGCCTCCCTGCCAGCTGTTGCATGGCATCTACGCCAGTGGGCTCTGCTCTGTAACCAGGACCTTGGCCCCACATTGCTGGTCTCTGCTTTGGACCAGAGTCTGTGTCTCTCACCACTAACCTCGACTTTGGTCCCAGAGACTGTGCCCTGAGCCGTTGACCTCTGCTTTGGGCCCCAAACTGTGTCCCATGCCACTAACTTCTGCTATGGGCCCTAAGCCTGTCCAATTGCTGGGTTTTTGAGTGGCTCTTGCCCACTTCCGGAGCTCACTCCTCGGCCTGGGTTCCACACCATGCCACACCACACCATGCTTCAGGCTCCCAGCTGCATCGGTCAGCTCTGTACTGTGCCTTGCAGTCTGGGTTTAGCACAGCACTGCCTGGACACACACCACCTGTGTCTACGCATATCTGCACTCTGCCTCATTGCTGTCTGCTGTCTGGGAGTGTCTGAGGGTCCCATGAGGGTCCCCCACTAGTCCCTGGGTTCAACGGATGTCACCCTGCGTGTTCACACTTCTCAGGCTTGTTGCTCAGCTTGTTTATATTTCTGCAATGTTGTAGCAATCCCCCCCCCCCCCCCCCCCGCCCCAGCTCAAAATGTATCCCTGCCGACTGCCACCATCTTGGATCTTCCTCAAGCCTTTCTCCAATTAAGATTTAGTTTATTTAGTTTTATGTTTTCTATGCTGAGGTCTTGATTGAGTAGGACTTGACTTCAAGCAGGGTGATGAATATGTATCTACTTGCATTCTTCTCCATGTAGATATCCAGTTACACCACCACCATTTTTTCAAGACACTTTCATTTTAGCATTGTATATTTTTTATGTCTTGGTCAAAAAATAATGCCCATACGTTTTTGGATTTATTTCTATGTCTTCCATCCAACTGCATTGGTCAACCTATCTGTTGTTACACCAGGACAGTGTGTTTTTTGTTACTAATGCTGTCTAGGGCAGTTTTAAGTCAGGGATTGTGATCCCTCCAGAGGTTCCTTTAATTGTACGGGACTGTTTTCCCTGTCCTGTTTTACACACAGACACACACACACACACACACACACACAAATGTAACGATATGTATTGAGAATTTTTCCTTCAAGGTCTATAAAGAATTATGTCAAAATTTTGATGTAAATAGCATTGAATCCGCAGATTGTTTTAGGTAAAAGGGCCATTTTTACTATGATAATCCTACCAGTCCATGTGCAAGGGAGATCTTTCCATTTGCTGCTACTTTCTTCAATTTCTTCACACAGAGACTTGAAGTTCATATCAAAGAGTTCTTTCCCAAGATTGCTTAGTGTTACACCAAGGTATTTTATACTGTTTGTTCTTATTGTGAAGGGAATTGTTTCCCTAATTTCTTTCTCACCCCTTTTGTCATTTGTATAAAAAATGTTGTTGATTTTATATTTTAGCTAATTTTGTATCGAACCACTTTGCTGAAGGTGATTATTAGCTTTAGAAATTCTCTAGTAGAGTTTTGGGGTCAATTATATATACTATTGTATCATTTGCAAATAGGGATAATTTGACTTCTTTTCCAATTTGTATCTGCTTGATCTCTATGATTGTCTTATTGCTCTAGCTAGAATTGCAAGTACTATAGTGAAGAGGTATGGGGAGAGTGGGCAGCTTTTTATTGTCCATGATTTTACTGGAATTGCTACAAGTTTCTCTCCCTTTAATTTGATGTTATCTATTGATTTTCTCTAGATTGCCTTTATTAAGTTTAGGTAAGTGCCTTGTATACGTGAACTCTCCAAGACTTTTCTCATGAATAGGTGTTAGATTTTGTCCAAGGCTATTGCAGCATCTAATGAAATGATCCTGTGGTTTTTTACTTTCAGTTTTTTTTTTGTATCGTGGATTACATGGATGGATTTCCATATGTTGAACATCCCTGTATCCCTGGAATGTATTCGACTTGATCATGGTATTGACATTTTTATGTGCTCTTGGATTTGGTTTGCCAGTATTTTATTGAGTATTTTTGCATCAATGTTCATTGGAGAGATTGGTCTGAAATTCTCTTTCTCAGCTGAGTCTTTGAGTGGTTTATGTATCATTGTGATTGGGGCTTCAAAGAAAGAGTTTGACAGTGTTCTTTCTGTTTGTATTACGTGGAATAGTTAGTGGAGTATTGGTATTATATTTTTATGAATGTCTGGTAGAATTCGAAGCTAAAACCATCTTTACATGGGCTTTTCCTTCTTGAGAGATTTTTGATAACTGCCTCTATTTCCTTAGGGATTATGGACAGTTTAATTTGTTGATCTGATCCTGATTTAGCTTTGACAAGTGGAATGTATCAAGAAAATAATTTATTTCTTTTACACTTTCCAATTTTGTGGAGTACAGGCTTTTGAAGTCAGACCCTATGATTCTTTGGATTTCCTTAATGTCTGCTCTATGCCCCACTTTACATTTCTGAATTTGTTAATTTGGATTCTGGCTCTTTTCATTTCAGTTCGTATGGCTAAGGGTATATCTATCTTGTTGATTTTGTCAAATAACCAGGTCTTGGTTTCATTGATTCTCTAGTTCTCTTTGTTTCTAATACATTGATTTCAGCCCTGAGTTAGATTATTTCCCACTGTCTACTCCTCTTAGGTGTGTTTGCTTCTTATTGTTCTAGAGCTTTCAGCTGTGATTTTTAAATTGTTAGCATGAGAACTCTCCAATTTCTTTATGAAGGCACTTAGTGCTATAAAATTTCCTCACAACGTTGCTTTCATTGTGTTACATAAGTTTAAATATGCTGTGCTGTCATATTCAATAAATTTCATTTAGTAGAAAGATGTTCAATTTCCACAAGTCTGTAGGCTTTCTGTTGTTTCTCTGTTGTTCAAGTCCAGCTATAATCAATCCATGGGGATCTGATAAGATACAGGGGGTTATTTCAACTCTCTTGTGTCTGTTGAGGCTTGTTTTGTGACCAAGTCTATGCTCATTTTTGGTGAAGGTTTTGTGAGGTGCTGAGAAGGTATATTATTGTGTTTTGACGAAATGCACTGTAGCTATATTTTAGGTACATTTGATTCATGATATGTCTTAGTTCCCTTATTTATCTGTTTAGTTTCTGCCTCAATGATCTATCCATTGGTGAGAGTGGAGTGTTGAAGTCTCCCACTATTAATGTGTGGGGATTGTTGTGTGATTTATGCTTTAGTAATATTTATTTTATTAATGATTGTACCCTTCAATTTGGGGTGTAATTGTTCAGATTTGAGACACCATCTTGGTGAATTTTTCCTTTAATAAGTGTGAAGTGTCCTTCCCCATCTCTTTTGATTAATTTTAGTTGAACGACTAATTTCTTGGATACAAGAATAGCTAGTCTTACTTGCTTCTTGGGTCTGTTTGGAAAACATTTTCCAGCTGTTTACTGTGAGATAATGCCTATCTTTGTTGCTGATGTGTGTTTCTTGTATGCAGCAGAATGGATCCTGTTTTTGAATCCATTCTTTTAGGCTGTGTATTTAGGGAATTGAGTCCATTTATGTTGAGATATAATAGTGAACAAAGATTGTTACTTTCTATTATTTTGCTTTTATTGGTAGTATAGTGTGTGTATGTGTGTGTGTGTGTGTGTGTGTGTGTGTGTGTGTGTGTGTGTTTACCTTCTTTTGGTTTGGAAGTTATTTATTTGCTTTGTTTTCTTAGGTGTAGTTAGTCTCCTTCCTTGGAGTTTTTCTTCTAACACATTCTGTAGGGCTGGTTTTGTAGAGATAGGTCTTATTTAAATTTGGTTTTATTGTGTAATATCTTGTTTTCACCTTGTAGAGTGAATATAGTTTTTCTAGGTATTGTAGTTTGGATTGATATATGTTGCCTTGTAGGGACTGCACGATATCTGTCCAGGCTTTTCTGGCTTTAAGAGTCTCTGTTGAGAATTCTGGTGTGATGCTGATGGGTCTGCCTTTATATGTTACTTGGCCATTTTCCCTTGCAGCTTTTAATAGTCATTCTTTCTTCAATACATTCGAATTTTTTATTATTATGTGGCGGGAGGAGTTTATTTTTTGTTTCAAACTGTTTGGTGTTCTGTGGGCTTCTTATGTATTTATAGGCATCTCTTTCTTTAGGTTGGGAAGTCTTCTTCAGTGATCTTGTTGAGAATATTTTCTTGGTCTTAGAGCTGCAATTCTTCTACTACTTGTACTCTTATTATTCTTGAGTTTACTCTTTTCATGGTATTCCAGATTTCTTGAACGTCTTGTGTCAGGAACTTCTTAGATTTACCATTTTCTTTGATGAATGTATCACTTTCTTCAACTTTAACTTCTAGGCCAGAGTTTCTCTCTTTCAGTTCTTGTATTCTGTTGGTGATTATTGTGTCTTTAGTTCCTCTTCACTCTAGCACGTTTTGGATCCCCAAAATTCCCTCAGTTTTTTGTTCTTTCTTTATTGGTTCTATTTCAGTTTTCAGATCTTGGTCATTCTTTTCTTGTTTGATTGTGTTTTTCCTGTATTTATTGACAGATTTATTCATTTCCTACATCCATTTGATTATACTTTCCAGTATTTTTCAGAGAGGTTTATTCATTTCCTCTTTAAATGCCTCTACAATCTTCACAATATCAGATTTATGGTCGTTTTCTTGCATGACAAGTATACTAGGATAGTATATGCTGGCGAGGGAATGGAGAAAGGGGAACACTCCTCCATTGCTGGTGGGAGTGCAGGCTTGTGCAACCACTATGGGGGTCAGTCCAACCGTATCTTAGAAAACTTGGAATTGCTCTGCCTCAGGACCTAGCCGTACCATTTCTGGGCATACATCCAAATGACTCCTCACCAAATCACAAGGAAGTTTCCTCGTCTATGTTCATAGCAGCTTTATTTGTAATAGCTAGAAACTGGAAACAACTCATATGTCTCTCAACTGAAGAATGGATTAAAAAACTATGGTACATCTACACAACGGAATTCTACTCAGCTATCAGAAACAATGAAATTATGCAATTTGCAGCAAATGGATGGAACTAGAAAAGCTCATTCTGAGTGAGCTGAGCTAACCCAGATTCAGAAGGATGCACATGGCATCTATTCTATTTACTTATAGCTGAGTTTTAGCTATATAGTACAGGATATCTATACTAAAACTAATGCACCAAAGGGAACAGGAACATAGACATTTTTTCCTGTCAATGAGACACTTTGTCCTAGTGGTGCTGCCTTGTAGGCCCCCAGTGTATGAGGAGCCTCTTGGCCCTCATATGACTGCTGAACTGGGGTGGGGGACTGTTATGTAGGAACACTCCACTCCAGAGGAGTGAGATGGAAGGGTTAGGGGGTAGAGGGTGGAAGGGTGGGCCTGGGAAGGGCCGAAAGAGGACACTATGATGGAGATGTAACCTGAAGCAATAAATAAATAAATTTATAAAATAAAAAAACAAAATAAAAAGGAAGAAATCAAAGTATTTTTACTTGCAGATGACATGATTGTATACACGAGTTATACTAAAAAATTCTACCAGGGAACTCCAACAGCTGAATGACAGGTTGTTTGAGAATTAAAGCAAAGAAATAACACCACTCAAAATATACATAAATAATGCAAAATATCCAGAGATAACTTTAACCAAGCAATTGAAATTTTATATGATAAAAATATTTTAAGTTATTGAGTAAAGACATTAAAGAAGATACAGAAGACAGGAAGATTTTCATCCTCATGCATTGATAGGAGTAATTTAGCAAAAATGACCATCCAACCATAAATTAAACTATAGATGCACTGCAATCCTCATGAAAATTCAACACAATACCTTACTACCTTGAAAGGATTTTTCATAAAATCATACAGAAGCACAGAAACACAGGAAAACTAAAACAATCCTGAACAATATATGAACTTCTGGAAGTATGACTAATCTCCATTTCAAGTTGTACTACACAGCTATAGTAATAAAAACCCCATGGTACTGTCTGTTGATCAATGGAATCAAACTGAAAACCCAGATATAATTACACATAATTATGGATACCTGTTTTTTTTTTTAAAGAAGCCAGAAATGCACATTGGAAAACAAAACAGCATCTTCAACAAATTTTCCTGCTCAAACTGGATATCTGCATGTAAAATAATGTGAATAGTTCCATATTTATCATGCTGCAAAAAATAAATTCTGAATGTAACATAACATAGAAGGAAGATATTGTGTTCTCAACATAAAACAAGACGTACTGAACCTGATAGAATACAATATGGAGAATACTAATAAAGAGAGAGAGGCCATGGATTGGAAAAGATGGAGTAGAGTACATGGGAATGGTTGGAGAGAGGAAAGAGAAAGGGGAAATGACATAATGATAGTTACATTTTGAAATAAAAATATGTTTAAAATAAAAAAAGTATACTAGAATATTCAGAGTTTGCTGTAGTAGGACAGCTGGGTTATAGTATCATATGGCCTGGGAATTTCTTGCCTGCGTGCCTACACTGTCCTTTATCCACATGATTGTTCCTGGTGTCCTTAGGCCTAGTGGTCTCTGATGGTAGTAGGCCTCTGGGATTTCAGGTAGAGCTGGTAGTTCTGGGTGGCAGCATGCCTCTGCAAATACAGGGAGAATTGTTATTCTTTGATGCTTACCACCTCTAGTGGCTCTGATATTAGTTGGCTTCTGGTGGTCCCTGATGGCTGTCTTGTTCCTGGGCAGCTGGTAGAGATGACACCCAGAAGAAAGCACATGGAGTTCAGGAGGCTGACAGCACCTATGTGGGGTTATCCTATGCAGCCAGGAATGCAAGGGGTTTGGGGAGGAGTCTCTGGTGATTTCTAATGACTGCCTGGCTTAGACTCAGTGGTTGCAGATAGAAGTGGCACCTGGGAGAAGAGAGGCTGGTGTTCTCTGCTATTCCCCTGGATTTGAGGTTACAGGCAAATGTCATGACATGGAGGAGGGGGGCCAGAGGGGAAAAGGAACTCCACACAACTGTGCTGTTTGCCTGCTAAGCTAGACAAGGAAGAGGTTGGGGGAGGAGCCTCACATGGTCTTATCAGATGACAGCCTCAGTCTGTTTTTGCATCCAGAGGTCCTGTCAGGAAGGTGGGGGAGAAGGGAAAGGGCAGTCCAGAACGTTGTTGGGTTTGCCAGTGATATAAGGCAGGCAAGGGAGTGAGAGAGGTCCTTACCTGGTAGACCCAGATAGCCACTTGGTGTAGAGTTGCAGGTGGAGATGGTGCCCAGGGGATAGGGTGCAGAGGGGAAAGTTTATTTGTTTTTTAAGATGAATGCTTTATTGATTCATTGGGAAGTGTATATAATGAACCCTAATCACACTCATTTCGCAGTTGTGCCACATCTAATTCCCCACCCTTAACTTCTACTCTCCAAAAAATTTAAAATTAAAGTAAAAAGTCTAATTTCTGTTATTTATTTCTTCACTGTAGTACAGTCAAAGTCATTTTCTTGCCCCTTAAGTAGAGCTTAGTAGTTCCTCTCCCTAACTCCCTCAAGAAAACTTCTATTGTAGAGAGATACCTTCAGAATATTCTTCACAGTTTTTCATAGTTTTGATGATGGTTTCCTGTTTAGGATGCTACTCTTTTTTCAGGAATGCATCTGCAATCAAACACATCACTACAAAGTAGCTTTCTAGCTCTTTACAATCAGCAAAAGCATGGATGATGGGCTTCTACAAGGTTTCTGGTGACAAAACAGAACACAACATGTGGCCTGGATGCAACAGACTCACAGACCCTACAAATCTCTCAGAATCAGCATGGCCCATGGGCATCAACATATTTTCTAGGTACAGTATAGACCATAGACATTCTCATAGCTTTCTGGGTTAACAGAGGTTAGAGAAATCAATACTTTCTTCAGTAGCAAAATGGACACAGAAACAGCCCGCCGTAGCACCATGAATCCTGATACCTTCATGGCATCAGGTAGCAGTTCCAGCCATTCATAACAGTATGTCCTAGGTAGCAGAAAACTCCATAGATACAGCATGGTTTCAGGCAACAGCTCAGCCTATGGGCATCTTCATGACCTTTGGTAATAACACCGGCCATAGACATCAACACAGACCCTGTTTGCAGCAGGACCTTAGGCACAGATATGTACCTCAGTGGCAGAACAGACCACATATATCTGAATTGGCCTTTGATGGTAACACAAGCCAAAGAAATTAGCACAGAATCTGGCTGCTAAAGAATCATGAAACCAGATATGACCTCAGGTATCAGGATGGACATGGACATTAACATGGCTCCAGGTAGAAGCATTGGTCACTGGGGGAAACATTTCATTATCTTTTTAAAAGCATTGCTTTGTAGTTAAAAAAAACTCACTTGTATATGGGAACAGAGCTCATCTGTAAAAAAAGATGACAATGCATTGTTTTGGTGTAAAACAGAAGTAAGAAAAGTAGAGAAAAATCTCTTTGATCTTTGATGGACATACATGAAATAATTCTTGCCAACATACCTACAAACAGAATTCGACAACACAACACAAGGATCAGTCCCTGTGGCCAAGATGACTTCATTCAGTGGATGCAAGGATTGTTCAACACATGCAGATCAGCTAAGTGTAATAAAAACAGCAACAAACAAATTCAAGGATAGAATTACATTATTATCTAAAAACATACATAAAGGGTCTTAACAAAGTCTAACATTCATTCAACATTAAAAACCAAAATCAATAAAACATGACAGATTAGAAGAGCACATCATGCAATGTTAAATTTTCTATGGCAAACCTATTGTCAGCAATGTACTACATGGAGAGGAACATTTTTTTAAATTCCATTTAAAAATAAGAAATGAGGCACAGTTTGTGTAGGGGAATATGTTTCTAATCTATATTCTTTAAATTAAGAGACAAGAAACTCTCTCTGTTTGTGGCCAGTCACCCTTCAATAGTGAGAACAAGCCACCCATGATTGATATAGGTACACTATCTTAAAAGAAAATAGAATTTTGACAAGGAGATGCATTTTCTCCTCTCTATCTCAAAATAGACTTTAAAAACTAAGGGCAGACGGAGTTGATTAAAATGAATGCACAGAAAACAAAAACAATTAAATGTTTAAAAATAAACACAAAACAGGAAAATGTGCGATGATATATGTAGGAAATTAAGGTCGATAAGTACTGTACAGTGAGAGCTTTTCCCAATAACAGCAACAAAAATAAATAAATAAAACTAAAAAGTAAGTAGTATAAGTAACTATATTTGTGGAAGTCTGCACACAATAGACAGTACAGTTTCACTAAAAGAAAAAATTAATATGAAACTGGATGTAAACTGCAAGGCAAGAACCCACAATTTCTGAGGAAGCATATAGAGCCCCATCACCATGTTCATTGTAATACAATAATGTTTTTTAAGTTAAGGAGTTCCTTAACTATATTTAAGCAATCTAGCTTTTATTCAGGTTACCCACTATTTGCAGACACTTTAAAGACTTTCCAACCCTGGAAACATTCCACCTTCCATCTCACTATACATCAACTCAGAACTTCCTATCCGCAAATGCACTAGGCTCTGCTTATTCAGCCATTTTTCTATGTAGATTCAGTTTTTTTTAAGGTTTGTTGTGCTAGTTTAGTTGAGATCATGTTGAATTTCTGAGATTTGAGCAGACTTTCTCTCTGTTTTTGAAATTCTTTATTCATAACTCACTACTATGTTGCTGTTATTAAGAACTAGCCATAAGCAAAGTGAGGAGGAAAGGGTTGATTTGGTTCACGGGTTCCACTCAAGGGAAGACAGTGCAGGGATCTGGAGAGTAGAACAGAAGTAGCATAGACCCTGTAGGAACAATGCTTTCTGGTTCTGCCTGATTTCTCATTCCCCCTAACTAGGGACAACACTGCACAAAGTGAGGTAGCCATTTCTACTTTAATTACCAATTAAAATAATGCATTACAGATATGTGTATTTGGGAGACTATATGTGCTAGTGTGTTTGGGAGATTATCTCAGTTGTATTCTCTCTGCCTTTGTACTGTACTTTGTGCCAAGTTGAGAAGAGTTAACTAGAATAACCATCATGCAGTCTCAGTAGTGTTTGCACACAGCACACAAACAGCTCTTCCTCCTGAATTTCTAGGAGTTAGGAAACAATTCAACTTTTCATCAACTTTTGTTCATGAATTCGTATTTGGCCTTTTATTACTTAATTGATGTGTATAAAATAAGGATATTAATATCTCAGCATGGCAGAATACTATAGTTATAGAAGGGGTAGGCAAAACTGTTGATTGTAGTATGCATCCATTTTAATTCAGATGCCACCCTCTCTGTGTAGTTCTGATTGTGATCCTGGATTCAGAAAATTCTTGAAGGATGGAATGGCAGCATGGTGTTTTCACTGTAGCCTGTGTCCAGAACATGAAATTTATAATGACGCAAGTGAGTATTTCCTGAAGGGATAAATTCTTCACATTGGTAATACTTTCACACGTATACTGGGATAATGTAGGGTTTAAGTGGAACATCAAAATTAAAACGTATCATTTTCCTCAGTTAGTCATTATATGAGTAGAATAAAGTAAAATGTTCCTATTTAAAAGTTATATAACTATTTAAAAATATATAACAGTGATAGAGTTACCATTTTTTATGAAAAAGTCTCAGGAGTATGGTGTCCCTAAAGTCAGAGGAAGCACAAAAAGAACGATTTCTTTTTGAATTTATCAGTTTTTAAACATTAATATTATATTTATTTAATATTCACCTCTCATTCTCACTCTTACACTTCCCCCAAATAAACCGAATGACTCTCAAATTCATGAGCTCCCCTGTTACTTTTACATGTAAACACACACACACACACACACACACAGAGAGAGACACATATACACACAGAGAGACACACATATACACACATAAATACAAACACGCACACACTCACACTGATTTCCATTTAGTGTATTTATGGTGCTAATATTATGGGCTGTAAAATTCAAAGTTAGAAAAGTATCACAGGTCTTCTCTCATAGAAGACAGAGTTTCAATCTCTCATGGGGACAGCATTCATCAAATAGACAAAGACCTCAGAAGGCAATGAATCTATGTAATCTGTGATTTAAAAACACACTCCTAAAAACCATGGCTAATGAAATTAGATTCTGCGAATTCACCATTTTGAAGTAATTCATCATAGTATATAGAATGTACTACAGTATCTGTGCTTTCTGATAAAGTGTAAATGAACTCGTCAATAAAGTCAAATAACAAAAATGATTCTTCGGTTTCAATTACCATGAATGTAATCAGTATGAATAAAGGGAAGACATTATTTTCTGCAGCATTGTCTTTCAATTGCACTCTCAGCAACAAGTTGCATATATTATAAAAATTCTACACAATAAGTGAAATGTCCTGTCAATAAATATGTACTAATGATTCCTCCATCAGATGTGCATCAGTGTGTGAAGTATCCAGAGGACCAGTATGCAACACAGAGCAGAACCATTGCATTCACAAAGGTGTCATCTTTCTGAGCTATGAAGACCCTTTGGGAATGGCCCTGACTTTAATGGTATTGGGCTTCTCTGCCTTCACAGCTTTCGTTTGATGTGTTTGTGAAGCATCACAACACCCCCATTGTTAAGGCCAATAACCGCAATCTCACCTATACCTTGCTCATCTCGCTCATCTCTTGTTTCTTCTGCCCCTTGCTCTTCATTGGCCATCCAAACTCAGACACCTGCATCCTGCAGCAAATCACATTTGGAGTTGTGTTCACTGTGGCTGTTTCCACTGTGCTGGCTAAAACAATCACTCTACTTCTGGCTTTCCAATTCACAACCCCTGGATGAAGGGTGGGGTACTTCCTGGATTCATGGGTATCAAACTACATCATTCCTTTCTGTACTCTCATACAAGTTATTCTGTGTGCAGTCTGGCTAGGAACTTCTCCTCCCTCTGTTGACATTGATGCACACCGTGAGCATGGACAAATCATCATTGTTTGCAACAAGGGTTCGGTCACTGTCTTCTACTGTGTCCTGGGATACCTGGCCTGATTGGCCCTGGGGAGCTTCACCGTGGCTTTTATGGATAGGAACCTGCCAGGACCCTTCAATGAAGCCATGTTCCTGACACTCAGCATGCTGGTGTTCTGCTGTGTTTGGGTCACTTTTCTCCCTGTCTACAACAGCACCAAGGGCAAAATCATGTTGTCTGTGGAGATCTTCTCCATCTTGACTTTAAGTGCAGGGATGCTGGGATGCATCTTTATTCCCAAGTGCTATATAATTTTGTTAATACCTGACATCAGTTCTCATCAGTTGATCAGGAAGAAATCATATTCCTACACTCACATTTCATAAATTCTAACCAATTTTATAGATTCTAACCAATGTGTAGTTGATTCATACTTACCAAATACTTGATTACATTGCTAGACTTATGTGTTTTAGAATGACTCTCACTGTTTAATCTCAAGAAGGGGCCTAGCAGTACCATGCCTATTACAGTTGTCTACACTGTCTCCTAGAATCTTCTACAATGTTTTAAACAATGCTCTCCTTTGCTGGTAGGAGGTAAGAGTAGCCTTATACATCCTAGAAGTTAGGGGAGCAGAACATATAATAGGAATACTTTTATTAACAGATAAAATATTACAGAAGAAGGTTTGATGTTTCAGCTATTAAAATCATGACAGGGGACCCAGATTAATATCAGACATTTCAACATACTGTTAACAAGAACTTGAGACAATAGGTTAAAAGGATCAAATTCCCTCTTCTGGGAACTTACATGTGCTCCCTAACACACACACACACACACACACACACACACACACACACACACACACGTGCAGCAAAAGCTGTCTTACACATAAAACTAAATATGTAGTCAGGGAACATATGACTATTATTATGCTGATTGAAAGGTTTAAATTTAGTAAGAAGAATCTGGTGCGTCTAGACCCAGAGAACTGATTGTATTTTATTCTGAAATGTTATGCTTTCTGTTGAATATGTTTTTCAGACAATACATGTAGATAAAATTCAACAAAACAGTTAAATAATGATAAATTTGACAAAGACAGTACTAATGGGTGGAGTGCATATGGAAGCTATTCAAAGAAGTAAATTTAAGTAGGAAAATAATGTACTCATATTTGAACTTCAAAAGCAAAAATGTAGAAGAATCAGGGAGTTTTAAAGTCACTCATCTCAAAAATAACCTTTTTGTGGAAAGCAACAGCTATACCAAGTACTGGTTCTTGCATATGAGGTTGGAATTTTATTATTTTCTCTAAAATTAAATGATTTTGATAATGTCATCTGGAGATAGACAGAAGAGTCAAGGAAAAATATGGGTAGTCTGTACAGAATTGCTGAAATTGTGAAAGTGTAGGTAATGTTTCATTTCAAAAAAAAGTCCTGACATAAGAAGTGAAACTAGAGGAAGAATGGAGCCTGAATTTCTAATGTGAACATCCTCAAAATAAAACACAGAAAACTTTTACATGTGGACATGTAAAAGTATGAAATTAGACTCATACTTATCACCTTGTACAAAACTTAAATCCAAGAGGCTCAAAGACCTTAACATACGGCCTGACACACTAAACCTACTAGAAGAGAAATTGGGGAAAACCCTCAAACTTACGGGCACAGGTGACAATTTCCTAAACAGAACAACATCTGCTCAGGATCTAAGACCAACAATCAATAAATGGGACCTCATGAAACTAAAAAGCTTCTGTAAGGCAAAAGACACTGTCATTTGAACAAAAAGGCAGCCAAAAGACTGGGAAAAAAATCTTCATCAAACCCAACTTCTGACAGAGGGCTGATATCCATAATTTATAAAGAACTCAATAAATTAAATGCCAAGAAACCAAATAATCCAATCAAAAAATGGGGAACAGAGCTAAACAGAGAATTCACAAAAGGAGGAATACCTAATGGCTGAGAGACACTTGAAGAAATGCTCAGCATTCTTAATCATCAGAGAAATGCAACTCAACATGACTAAGAGATTCCATCCCACCTGTCAGAATAACTAAGATCAAAAGCTCGTATGACAGCTCATGCTGGCGAGGATGTTGAGAAAGGGGAATCCTCCTCCATTGCTGGTGGGAGTGCAGCCTTGTGTAACCACTATGAGGGTCACTCTGGCGACATCTTAGAAAACTTGGACTAGGTCTGCTTCGGGACCCAGCCATACCACTTCTGGGTACACATCCAAATGATTCCTCACTGAATCACAAGGAAGTTTCCTCATTTATGTTCATAGCAGCCTTATTCATAATAGCTAGAAAGTGGAAACAACGAAGATGTCCCTCAACCGAAGAATGGGTTAAAAAACTGTGATACATCTACATAATGGAATACTACTCAGCTATCAGAAACAACGAAAACATGTAATTTGCAGCCAAATGGATGGAACTAGAGAAGCTCATCCTCAGCGAGCTAACCCATAACCAGAAGGATGTACATGACATCTATTCACTTATATTCTCGTATTTTAGCCATATAGTACAGGGTAACTATATTACAACCAATGTACCAAAGGGAAAATGAACATAGACCTTTATTCCTGTCAGTGAGACACTTCGCCCTTGTGGTGCTGCCTTATATGCCTCCAGTGTATGAGGAGACTCTTTGCCCTCATATGCCTGCTGAACTGGGGCCGGGGTCTGTTGTGGAGGAACACTCCATTTCAGAGGATTGGGATGGAAGGGATATGGGATAGAGGGTGTGAGGGCAGGACTGGGAGGGGTGAAAAGAGGACACTGTGATGGAGATCTAACCTGAAATAATAAATAAAATCACAGGAATTTTTTTCTACTCATCTTTTAATATCTGAATTATAATTACAAAATGGTCCATCTATCCATCATCTTATAAATGGAGTGTCTTTTTTGAAGAATATCTTGTGCTTCATCGAAATGATATGTTTTTATTTACCTAGAATCAACTGTGTGTGTGTGTGTGTGTGTGTGTGTGTGTGTGTGTGTGTGTGTGCAAGAACACAGAAGAAAGGAGGTTTTTTTGGGTTGAGCAATTCTGCCATATTTAGACATTTAGACAGAGGAATTAGTTAGTCAATGGTAAAAAAATGTACCTAGACAAATATCACAATTTCCCTCATACATGGAATAGAAATCTCTGACATAAAGGATGTCATAGAGGATTACAACTGGATCTCTACAGAGTAAATAGTAACATTTGACCTACAAATGATGGTGACAGAGCAGGAAAGGTCAAGCAAATACATTGTTACAGTTTATGAACGTGCCATAGTGAATACCATTGAACTGTATACTACTGCATAAAGACATCACAAATGTGAGAAAAAAAACCACTAAAATCATGTGCCATGCACAACCTGGATAACTCAAAATCTTGTACAAATTTTTTACAGATAAAATTTCCTGTATTCCTATGAAATAATTCTCCTGTAAAGTCTATATGTATGTATGTATGTCATAGACCAACAAGGACAGCTCTTCACAGGATCACATAATATGAATATGTTAAATGTTAAGTGTTCTGCAAGATTCAGAGAAGGACATCAACCCTGTATGAAATATCTCTTCTACTAGAAACATCCATTACCCTCCACAGAAAAGAAGTGGCTTGTATTTGTCCCAAACTTTAAGTAGTCCATATCATCTAATAGTATTCTATGTGTACACACATCATTACCATTTACCACTGGAAATTTATGTTCTAAAATGATCCTAAGAGGCTGAGCCACAGGACATTTTTGTAATGAGTCCCCCCCCCCCAGGACTGCAATTGAATGTCAGCTGCAGGCCACCCTGCCCCTTGCATCCAGCTCTCATGGGTCCCTCAGATCTTCCACTCCTAACTGTTTGTTTCTTTGAAGATGCCCATACTCCTGAAGTCACCCCCTGCTATCAAACATCACAAACAGAGCCAGATCTTGAAACTGATAGATATAAATGGGATGTCTCTCTCATATTCCTCCTTTCACTGCTCACATGAGTGCCACAGCCTGTAAGGAGAGAGCCCAGCTCAATATATCTCATGTTCTAGGGGTCTATTCATCTAGGCTTCTGCCATCAGGGCCATCTCTGCTCTTGACAGAGTATATTTGATCACATTGTGAACCTTGATATTGTGAATTAGAAAAACCTGTTTCTAATTGTGGTATGTCTCAGCTTTTTATCCTATAACTTTCTGTTTCCTATAAACAAGTACTTGTGGTGTGGTTCATACTTAGCACATATCTTTAATCCAAGAGCTAAATAAAGTCAACCATGAGTCAAGTGTTGGAACAGGCAAGTAGGCAGGGAGTGCACATAAATAAACATAAAGGCTAGACATTCAGGAGGAGGGTATTTAGGACAACTTGGAGAAAGAGAAAAGCTTTTCCTTCTGTTATATCGGAGGAGTAAGAAGGCCATCTGAGTGCCTTCTCTGACGCTGTGAACTAGAAGGAGGTCAACTTTCTAGTGGCATCCTCTAGAAGGAGCCTTGCATATGTCTCCTGAGTCATCATTGGTAAAATTGAAAGAGTGAGATTTTTTTAAACAACATTTTGTCACTCCAATTTGTAGCACAACACAGAGATCACTCCAGCTGCAGACAAATTGAGACACCAACAGATTAGGTAAGTCATCTGGGAAGTCCACAAGGAGAGAGTTTAGGATGGGAAGCACTATTACAGAAGGCTTTAGGACCCTGAATAGTACTACTTTAGATGGCTTAAATATACAAGCAGAAAATCGAAAGCTAAATGGCTTACCTGAAATTGTCTTAATACTGATTATGATTAGTATCATTGTAATATTTTATATTTTATCCTTACTAGACAAAATGGCTTTCCATATGCACTCAAAGAAAAATATCTGAAAGATACAGAAAAAAGAAAAATATGAACTGTGCATTCACATGATTCAAGCCTTAGAAAGACTTACAGAGGAATTTAGACAAGCCTTACAAATCACAAAAAATACTCAGACATACACACAGGGGAATTTAGACAGGAGTCTTTCACAATATCACATAATGAAACCGAAAAGAGGCATTCCAAGTTTGTTAGAAAACCAACCTTTGTTTACCAAGACATACCAGGAGATGCTAAGTATCCCCCAGGTTAAATGAAATCTTATGCACATACTAAATTTGAGGGGATTTAAGGAAGTGGTCATTTCCTATGGTTTGCATTCTTCGTATCCGAAGCAGACATTAAATTCATGGGCAAGAGAGAACAAAATTATCCCCCAAGTTGGGAAAGAGTTGGCAAAAGGAATATTCAAAGCTGGTCCTCAGTTATGATGTCAATAATGGTGGAAACAGGAAGCCAGGCCCGTAGTACAAGGAAATCAGGCCAGAAGTATTGATGTTTCTCAGGATCAGTTGCTAGATGAAGGTCAGAATGTTGAGTTACAAAGGCAACATGAATGTGATGATCACACCTTGACCCTATGTCATTTTGTAGCTTTAAATGCTTGGAATGAGTTTTAGAATCCTAAAAGAGGTCTGAGTCATTTACTAAAATTATACAAGGCCCAAAGGAAGTTCTCACTGATTTCTTGCAAAGATTTCTTCGGATGCAAATAGGATAATGTGGGATTCTGAAGTCATAAAATTACATGTTGAATATTTAGTTTTTGAAAAGTTAGTTCATAATGCAACTGGGTCATTTGACCTTGAAAAACAAGGTCAACAGGATAAGGAATGGTTTAGAGATGCAGCTGCTACTGGATCTCATGATCATGATGCTAATCTGATATGAGAAGTAATTCCTAAAATCTTAACAAACATCAAAAGAGCATATGTTTTAATTGTGGTAAGCAAAGTCATTTTAGAAGGGATTGTATGTAAGGTATTGATAAAAACAATGTTTTTTTTCTAGAAATAAACCAAATGAAATATCTCAGCCTTCTGGAGAATGCATACTCTTGTGTCAACAACTGGAACTGGACTAATGAATGAAAATCAAAAATCAAAAAGTGACAGGCAAAATAACCTTTGCCATCAGGAAAATCCTTAGGCAGTCTCCCACTGACCTCAATACCCAATTTGACTCAATCATGCCCTGATAGTTTTGGAGAAATTCATCCACAATTTCCACCTACAAAGCAATTAGAAGATGTAACACCTTTGTTAAAAACAACATTACTCTGTATTGATGTGATCAAGATAAGACCAACTTCATCAGATGAAACAAGATATCTACTAGAGACCAGATAACAACTATTTTGCATATTCTAAATAATCACAGTCAGAAGCAGAAAAGGCAAATAAATTGCATTGAAATTGAAGGTTTAGAGATACAGGAGCAGATGTAACAGTAATTTCACCAAAATTTTATAATCCAGATCCTTGGGATTGGAACTTTATCTCAGACAAAACAAAATGTCAGATTATTGTAGTGCATGCTCTTCCCCCTAACACCAAGATCCCCAATGTAAGACTCAGACTCAAAATATATTTACAGATATTCATTCCATACAAGTAGACTGGTTCCTTGGTTAACTTGTAACTGAATTTACCCATTTATTCTAGTCTTAGTTCCTCATATGGCTGGTTACCTCTGCTCAGGTATCACACATGTGTCCTCCTCTGTGTTGAAGATGAAATTTCCAACACCTGGCATTCTCCCAGAATCAGTTCTGCAAACTGGATGATCACCTTCTACTCTACCTTCTCCTATAGGACATAGACATTCTTATCATCAGGTGAAGTCTGCATACATTAAATGAGTTATACCTTCTACACTAGATGGGCTGAGTGCATTTGTCCAGGACAAATAGGAAAATTAAAGCCACATCTGACTAATATTCCCATGAACTTATCGGGAGGTGATTTTTTGCAGAAATGGAAAACACAAGCTAACATTTGTCCAAACTCAGAAACAAACCATAAAACAAAGAATACTTCTGAGAAAAATATTATGAAATATCATAAAGAATATAAACTATATGTGTTTGTCTTTTAAAGTTAAAAACCATTCTAGCTTTAAAATGATTAAGTCACACTCCTGTGTTGGTGGATCAATCACCAATGACAAAACAAACCTCACAGGTACTAAACAGTGGTACAGGAACAGTCAAATGGTCAACACACTGAAGAATCTATCAGCATATAGAATTACCTTATTTTTGTTATAAAAAAGTAATCAAGAAAATGAAGGATGTTAACCTATTTAAGGGCCAAAAATAATATGATTCATATTCCAAGCTATTTAAAGGTTGTGAATAGCCTGGAATCTCATTGCCTTCATTGATACTTAAGTCACGGTAATAATAATTGATTTAAATTTTAGCTTTTTCACAACCCTTTTCATTAGCATAGTATGGAAAGGTTTGTTTTCTCATTATATACTTATAATAATACTTGTAAAATAAGGAGATATCATTTGGAAGTCTTACCAAAATAAATGTTAAACAGACCTAACTTTTGACAATATTTTGCAGAAATAATTCGTAAGCAGTTTCCTCAATCTAATTTTTATTATTTTCAGGTGATAACTTACTGTCTGATTCAGATGCTTGTACCTTAGGAAAAATGTTTTATGAAGTAAAGAGAATTTTGACTTGCTGAATATTGTGCATTGCTCCTGAAAAATACAAAGAAGTGACTCTATCAGCTATCTAGGATATAAGACAGGTTTACAGGTAATTCGAAAACAGAAAATAAAAATTTTTAGAGATCAGTTACAAACTATTAATGATTTTCAAAAGTTTCTGGGAGATATTAACTGGCTGTCGCTTGCAATTTGATTAATTACTCAAGAGCGATGTGATTTATGTCAAACCTTACAAGGTGATAAGGACTTAAGTAGTACAAGAAAATTATCAGTTGAGACTGAGGGAGAATTTGCTCTGGTAGAAAAGAAATGAAAGGATGAATATTTGAAATGTTGGGATCAAAAGCTGTATTGTATTTGGCTTTTTTTTTTTTTTTTTTGCCCCATACTCATTCTCCCACAGGAATCCTTATAAAGAGAAACATAATATCTTAAAATGGAAACTTTTAGCATAGAAAATGAGTAAACATTAAAGATCTATGCAGAAAAGGTGTTTGAATTGACTCTGAAAGGAAAAATTAGACTTTGTCCCTGAGTAGGCATAGACCCAGCAGAAATCATGGTACCTTTTACTAATGCTAAAATTGCATCGATATACACAGAAAATGAGCATTGGCAAAGAGTTGCAGTAACTTTTTGGGAGAAAATAACACCAAAGCAATATACTTCAGTTTATAAAAAAGAACTCATTAGATTCTCCCTTGATCAATAAATGGGACAACAATTTTGGAGCTCCTACATTCTATACTGACAGAAATATATCAGGAAAGTCAGGTTATAAGTCAGGAGAAATAAGTAAAATTGTTCAGAGGCCTGATGATTCAGTTGAAAAATCAGGGCTATATGCCATCCTTATGGTATTATGTGATTTTCCTAAATCTCTTAGTACAGTTTTAACTCTCACCATACAGAAAGAGTTGTTTTACATATTGAAACAGCAGAACATATTCAGGATGATTCACAATGAGCTTCACTATTTGTTCAACTATAATAAGTATTTAAAAATGGAAATCATCACTTGTATATAAAGCCTATCAGATCCCATATACTTCCACAAGGGACTCTAGCAGAAGATAATCAAGAAATTGATCAGGTATGAATAGGAAATGTGCTATAAATTTCAGAATTCCATAAGAAATACCATGATAACAAGAAAGATTTTAAAAGTAATTTTTCTATCATTTGGCAACAAGCCAAGGAAAATATAAGACAATGTCCTACTTGTTCTTTGTATACCCAAACTCCATCACCTGCAGGAAGTCATCCAAAAGGTATGCAAAAAAGTGATGTTTGGCATATGGATGTGTGATGTTTGGCATATGGATGTGTGTCATTTAGCAGAGTTTGGAAAATTAAGTATGTGCAACATACCATAGATACATTGAGGATTTCAATGGCAACTGTATATGTTCTGAAAAGGCTGATTCTGTAATTACACAATTATTGGAAATTTTGCCTATTATGATGATACCTGTACAAATAAAAACTGGCAATACTCCAGCATATGCCTCTGGTAAAATGAGACAGGTTTTGTTTGCAATTACAATATAAAGCGTATTACATGTATATCACACAATCATACAGGACAAGAAGTTTGACAATTACATATTGATAGAAAACTGTACATTTATACAAAATTAAAGCTAACTCCTTTTAAGGTATTGTACCTATGAAATTCTTAAAAGTTTAGTGTGAACTGTTATGCCTTTGATAGCAAAAACTCTTTAGGATAATTAAGAAATGCAAACTAATAGAGAAAATGGTGAATGTTGATCTCTGCATCTCCTAGAACATTCTCCAAAACTTACCATATACTCCTATAAAACAAGTGACATCACATGCAAAAAAATTTTTTAAAAAATCACTGCATCCTATGAAAATCTTGGATTACAGCTAAATATAAACAACAATCATAGAATGCATAAAAACTACTGGAAACTGAACAGATTTATACTGGATAAAAAGGGGGTCAAGACAGAAATAAAAAAAAAGACTTTCGAGAAATCAAGGAAAATGACTACATAGCATATCCAATATTTTTGGACACAATGATAGTCAATGAAACATGCAAGTTCACGTTGGTGGTGAACACACATGCCTTTAATCCCACCCCTTAGGAGGTCAGGGGAGAAGATTCTCTAAGTTTAAAGCCAGCCTAGTCTACAGAGCTAGTTCCAGAAAATACAATGCTACACAAAAATCCCTGATTCTATAAAACCAAACTACAAATGAATTTTCATATCATTAAGTACCTACATTTTAAGAATGGAGTGATATCATAGTTGTTATTTAACAGGGCACCACAAAGCTCTAGAACAAAATGAAATAATGAAACCCAAGAGAAGAAGACACAGGAAGTCATAATTAAGCTGTGGGATGAAATCAATTTATTAGAAACAACAAGAAACAAAGAGAAAATAAACATGGTGGATAAATGCTCTAAGCCAAACAACTGTGGAGAGAGTATTTTCATGTTATAAATTCAGAAATTAAACGTGGGCCTTAACAACAGAAACATAGGAAATTGAGAAAACCATTAAAATATACAATAAAACCTATGCTACATAAAATACAAAATACAAATAATATGGATATTTCCTTCAATACATACCACTTTCCAGAGTTAAATCAAAATCAGATAAAAAATTACACAGAACTCTAAATGATAGTGAAATAGAAGCAGTCATTAAATTATCCTAAGCAAAAAACTGCAAAACAAATAAATTTAGCAAAAAAAATTATTTCAAACATTCAAAGACATTATGGCATTACTCCTAAATTATCTCAAAAAGGAGAAACAGAAGAATCACTGCTCAATTCATGTTATGAGGTCACAGTCACAATCATACACAAACCACAAAAGACCTACCTGAGAAAGATGTTGCAGAATATTTACACTTACAAACCTTGATACAAAAATATTCAAAAAATGCTTGTAAGCTGAAACCAAGAACACATCAAAAATATAAACTATCATGATCAAGTAGACTTTACTCCAGAGAGACACGGAAAGGGCAATATACAAAAATCTAGTAATGTATGTTTGTTTGTATGTTTGTGTATACATGTACATGTCTGTGTACTTGAATAAAGTAGTAGATGTATTTTTGAGAATTGAAAATGCCTGAAGGATTTGGGGGTAGCATACCATGTGAATTCAGTGGGGAAAAGATACAGAAGAAAATCACACTTTTCTCATAAATTTAACACACTGTTCATAAAGTGAGCAGGAGGCTTTTTGAAATGAGTGAAATCAGTAGAAAGATTAGCAACAGATGTGGCTGTCAGAGGGGGTTAAATGCCAGGAAAGTATATGCTACACATGTTGAGCATGCCATAATGAAACACATTTTACTGCATGTTAATTTAAAATGAAGCAATAATTATTACATGCAAGCAAAACTGGACAGCAGGGTGAATCTGGACAATTGAAAATTTTACACTGATGAAAGATGAATCTGCTAAGTTTTCTTATGAAAGAATTTTTATGTCACATACTAATGTATCCATATCTTAGCATCCCAGGAAAGAGGTTCTTGTTCATTGATATGTTAAACACTGATTTTTAAATATACATCAAAAGCTAGGAAAGAAGTGTAGTCCTGTTTGCCTCTTGTCAAATGCTAAATATGACATATCACCATTCATACCAAGAATTTCCCAGATTTGTGCTGCATTCTCTGTTGTCCATATCCTCAGAAAGAGGCTCTTTAGGCAAAAGCCATCAGTATACTCTCCCACTGGGAGTGAAGTTTCTAAAATACTACCAAGAATAGATGACTAGGAAATTCTATAAGAAAAATTTACACATTAAAACAGAGGATCACTCACTTTCTTCTTACTATTTACTTCTAAGATACTCAACATAAGATTTGTTCACAGCCACTGCTGAAGGTAAAATGACTAAAGGAAGTGTAGAAAAATAGAGATAAAGTAGAAGAAATTGATCAACACAAGACATCAGCGTGGAGAATTGGGGATTGAATATCATGTTTTAGAACTGAGATATTCAGTTTATCATTAATAATAATTGGAGGAAGAGGTGCTAGGTCTCATGTAGTACCTGGAATGAGGCACACAGTTTTGGCATTATGTATGGATCATGTTGACTATTTAAAGATCAACATATAACATGAAAATAAACTGGTTCTGTGATTATCTAGATATATTTGAATACAGGAGGAGTAAAGACATTTCTGGATTAAGCCTGATTATTGTTTCTCAAGACTAAAGAAGCACAGACTTTGCCTAGATATTCTGTACCTGTCACTGCTGCAGCATAGCCCACACTGGAATCAGAACCTCTAAACACAAGGCTGCTTTTCCCTGACAGGGATTTTCTATTACAATTACCAGCTATCAACATCAATTCTGACTTGTAGAATCATTACTGAAACATTAATGCATGTCTCCCTGGGAATCAACTAACAAACTCGATTGACATCATTTAAGGTGGTCATATAAACAGATTTTCAAGTAGATTTGGGAACAATTTTCCAAAATTGGCATCTTTCCAGGGACTGTAATTTCCACAAACATGAGTGATGTCAATGAAACAGCTAAACAATCCTCATCTATATTTATCAGGCAAATATATCACATGCAAAGTGGACATTAGATTCGGAGCCCCCGGAGAGAGTGTCAAAGATTCCTCTAGGGGAGAAGTACTACCTGGAGGAAAAAAAGGAATCATGAATTCACAAATAACATCTCACTTGGACACATAATAAAAGCAGATGTGAACATATGGATGCCTATTTTGTGTGCTGATCTACATGACATTTCACTATCTCCAATGTCCAGGATTAAGGCAGGAGAGATATGTTCACCTTGATTTTACTCTTCTTGCTCTTGAACATTCCAGTTCTTCTCTCCAGCTTCATTCAACCCAGGTACTTTTGGAGAATGAACCAGAATGAAGACATGGATAGAAATCTAGGAAAAAGTTGTGTCTTCACTGTAGGAAGAGAGCAAAGGCCTGTGGAGAAAGAGTTTTTCAACGATATTCTGAATACACAGTAAGTGTTTTTTTTTTATTTTTCTTGTAAATTTCACCATGAATATTTCCTGAGAGATCTGAGGAGGAACAGCAGGACACTGCTATCAGTCTTCTGTTGTGTTCTAATCTGTAAACCACAAAACAACTGTAAATGCTTTTAGATACTCAATGCTATTTCATCACTTCAAATTGAACCAGTGAGTATATTTTCAGGTATCCTCCCACATATAAGTATGAAAGATAAGTAAAGAAAGTACTCTGCCTTCATCTTCCAAGTGTATCACTCCTCATGACAGTTTGTATATTTGTATAGCACTGTAGTCAGTATTGTCCTATTGAAAGAATCCCTACAAAATTTCAGTGAGTTTTGTCCTAGTTATCAATGTAATCAAATGTGTAATCAAATGACCATTAAGTCAGTTGATGGTCATTCAGTGAATGTCTAGCTCCTAGTTGATGTGCTGGGGCCACTAATGTTGGTTACACGCCTAAATGTGGAGAGCTTTCACATAGGTATTCAGGTACTATCTCAAATTTCTTGCATCTGTCTCCCCCTCTACATTCTGAAGCTGTGCCTAGGATTAACATTAAAGATTTGTCCACAGTGGACTTCATATTTTCCTCCATACTTGACTTGTATACATATATAAACATAGGCTATTAAGTTTATGAAGTCCAGTTTTTCATAGTCTTTTTAAATAGGGAATGGATGGACTCTAAATTATATATTTTTTTCATTCTTTGGAAATTGAGATTACTACAAATAGCAGTGACTACTTATTTCTCTTGTCACTTGCCTGGGTGGCAGCTGTGGCATGTGGCACTTGGTGAACACGAGAACATGAGTACAGTATTTACCTACTACTTCAACTTTGCTTCTATTTAAGATGCATGTGGCTTCTTGCTTTAAGTCTAAGTTGTTTATTCTCAGACACATTTTGTAATTAAGTCTTGTGTTTCTCTTTAAACAATATATTGAGTATAGGTATATGTCTTAACAATACGGGCATTATATATAACTTGATTTTATGGATTGCTCAGAGTTGCATTCAAATAGAACATTTTAAACCACTTTACCACTATGACTGCTCAAGTAATTGTTCTACCTTAATGTTTCGTGTGCAGGACATAGTGTTTGTGTTGAACAAGATCAGTCTCAAATTTCTTTAACGTTTTCCTGACATTTAAAAGACACATTTTTCCCTCCATATTGCTAAGGCATATTCTAAAAAGACTTAGTTTTATATATAAGAATGTCACAGATGTACAATTTCTAAGTGGAAACATAACAGTTATCTCAAAGTGAATAACTCAGAATGAAGGAGTATGTTTAATGTTTATTGGTCAGATTATTTGAAATAATTGAGAAGAGACAGGAGTTATTATTCTCAAAAACATAAACACAAAATTGTATTATGCCATTCCAACTTACTTGAAGCCCAATTTATACCACAGAAACAAATAAATTTTGTTCATACATTTAACATTTTATATTCTTCTACTTTCCAATAATTTCCTACTGGGGTACAGCAATCTCTCTGGAATTACCTGATATTTCGAATTCTCAGTAAGATGGTGGTAGTATTGTGTTTGTGTGCCTGGAAAAGTAGTCAATAAATGTTTTCTAGAAGAAAAATTATGTTACTCAGATATATCCAGTGTAAATATATCAAAAGCCTGGGTACACATCATCTACTTATTCACTGAACTCATGACCTGGAGCAGATGTCTCCCTGTACACCTGAGGCCAGTCGACTATAGCAAAATATCATTGAAACCATGGTATCTGTTGCTCCCTTATGGCTTATAAGATCATTGTCTATGTTCACACACACACACACACACACACACAGATGCATGCAGACATACTTAATTCACCAAATGTAACTCTGGTATTTGAAAATAAATCTTTTTAAAGGGAGTTTCTTCTTGGAATTTATAAACCATAAAATAATTGCAATTAACTTGAGGATGGAAATGAAGGGATATTTTCACTGTATTGCCCTTTAATTAAAATGAAATGTAGTATAGGAGCCAAAAGTTATCCCAAGAAATCTATTGTGCACTCATCCATCTTTCCTCCACTGCATTATCTATTCACTTAATTTCATATGAGAATACCAAACACACAATGGATCACACTTCATTTGTATTTTATATATGTCTCAATAATTTCTAAATGAATATGTGATCACATTATTGTCTGCTCAAAGCATGTGGCCATTTATTTACCTTCATAGCTAGGATTCAAAAAATAGAGATTAAAAGTGTTTTTAGTGTAAGATGTCCATAACACATCTCATTCATGGGCAAGGACCTCTCTTGAACTATTAAAGGTTTTGCAAGCTTCCAGATTCTTATCTCATCTCAACCACATTGTACAGGTCATTTGTTTCAGTCCTTAGGGTGAGCGTAATATCACCCAGTATGGGATTGTCTGTGAATTGAGTACAAATGGTACTGGTCTATGTTTGTCCATAATAAGCAATGTTACCTTTCACAGAATACATACTGAAAACCACAAGTTTGCTCTGGCCTTGGCTTTTTCAATGGATGAAATCAACAGGAATCCTGATCTTTTACCAAATACCTCTCTAGGATTTGAGATCACATCAAGGAGTTGTATGAGTGACTCAGAATTGAACAGTCTCATTCTTATAACCTTAGAAGATCATGACACTCTCCCAAATTACATCTGTAGAGAAGACCCTGGGTGTATAGTGATGTTTACAAGGTTAAATTTGACAACAACTGTGAGACTTCAGACAGTCATGGACATCTATACATCTCAGCAGGTGAGATTTTGGGGGTGGAAACTGATGAAATCTGGTCTGCATTGGTGCCATTCCCAGATGCTTAGAACAGTGTAAGGAGACTGGACAACAGGCCTAATGTCAATCTCTGTAGTTCAAGGGCACTCTTCAGAGACATAATAGGGCTTACATATTTCCTTGGTTGAAATATATATGATAGAAGCAATAGCTAATGGGGTTTTCTAGAATTATTTGCAAAAAAGGTGTTTAGAATTTCTTAGGCATGCATTCTACCTCATACTGCTGCCTGTGTTCTAGTTCCTTCAGCTTACTTATGGAGCTTTCCATCCTGCCTTGAGTGATCATGAACAATTTCCTTATCTATATCAGATGGCCACAAAGGACACATCTCTTGCCCTTGCCATGATCTCCTTCATTATTTATTTCAGTTGGAACTGGGTTGGGATGGCCATCTCAGACAATGATCAAGGTATCCAATTTCTCTCAAATTTGAAAACAGAAATGGAAAAATATACAGTGTGCTTTGCCTTTGTGAACATGATCCCAGTCAACATGCATTTATACATGTCAAGAGCTGAAATATATTACAAAGAAATCCTGATATCATCCACAAATGTTGTTGTCATTTATGGTGACACAGACAGTACTCTAGCTTTGAGCTTTAGAATGTGGGGATCTCTAGGTATACAGAGACTATGGATCACTTCCTCACAGTGGGATGTCACTACTAGTATGACAGACTTAACATTTGACAAAATCCATGGGGCATTTTCTTTTGAACACCACCATGCTGAGATCTTTGGTTTCAAAAATTTTGTCCAGATATTGAACCCTCTCAAATACTCAGATGAATTTCTGGCAAGCCTGGAATGGATGTACTTTAACTGTGAAGTTTCAGCATCTAATTGTAAGACACTGAAGAACTGCTTATCCAATGTCTCATTGGAGTGGCTAATGGTAAAGACTTTTGACATGGTCTTCAATGACGTCAGTTATGACATATACAATGCTGTATATGCTGTGGCCCATGCTTGCCATGAAATGTTTTTTCAACAGGTAGATCATCATCCCACGAACAATGAAAAAAGACTGAATTCTGGCTGCTCAAAGGTACTGTTTCTTCTATTAGAACATATTCGATGTTGTAAATGCCCTAGTCTTAAGAGTCACTTAGATGTCCAAACTAAGTAGACTAGGAATTATTTTTCAAAATAGTAAAATTTCTGAACATGTTTTTCTGTTAAGGACATTAATATTAGTGTTGATATAAATGTCAATTTCTAAGTAAATGCATAGAATGCATGATTTGTGGATGAAGATCTGTAATTTTGTTTGCATAATACTAGAATGCCATCACACATGTTCTAGAACTGAAAACATAATCAATCCATCCTCATGAATCCTCTCAGTAATGAGAAGATGAGACTTGTTCATTAATTGTCCAATATGTTTTAGTCAGTAAAGAGGATTGTTTTCACAATAGTTCTCAACTGATGTCATCCCCACTGTAGTCTAGAGGACCTCCTTGTTGATCTGAGTTTATTTACATGGGAAGTGGTGTTACATGGGAAGTGGTGTGGGGATTCAGTTCATTACATACATGGGTATTCATGTGTGCAAATGTATGTTTCTCGCTGTGCATATATGTAAGTTTCCAGGTATCTATGTTTATATCTATATTAGTGTTCATTTGTGTGTGTGTGTGTGTGTGTGTGTGGTTCTATCTGACTATCTGTCTAAAGCAGCTAACATAAATTTGCCTGTGTATCAATGTCTTTCTCTACTGGTGATTTTCTCCATGTGTATCCTCCTATGGGTATTTATCAGGGAAATTGTGTGCTTGGGGCTATGCTTGTATGTTTTTTGTGTTTCTGTGTATGTTTCTCTATGTATATGTACTGTGAAGTATCTGTCTGTTGTATGTATGTATGCCTTTGGATCTGAGCATAAACATGTCTGTGCATCAATGTCTTTCTATGTGGCTGTTTTTATGTTCTCTGTGTATCTCTCTGTGTATCTCTCTCTCTGTCTCTCTCTCTCTCTCTCTCTCTCTCTCTGTGTCTCTCTCTCTCTCTCTCTCTCTCTCTCTCTCTCTCTCTCTCTCTCTCTCTCTCTCTCTCTGTATGTGTGTGCCCCTGTGTGTGTTTTTTGAGTTTCTAAGTCTGTGTGGGTTTTTTTGTTGCATATGTCTATCTCTTCATTTTTGCCTGTTTGTTTAGGTGTGTTTGGTCAGGTATGTGTGTGTAAATAAGTGTGGCTTTACTATGTGTGTATTTCTCTATGGGTGTGGGTCTCTCTGTGTGGAGATATGTCTGTATGTGTACATATTTTACAGCTATAATTGGCTTCTGAATTCATGTCTGTTTCTCTGTTTGATACTTTTCTCTGTGAGAACTACAGTGATAAAAACCTTATAATATTTTATTTATTCTATTCCTTCAATGAAAATTTCTCCTGTGGATGCCTTCAATAAAGTTGTCTTTAAGATGGAATCAGAATATATTTCTGATTTCGAGGAAGTAGATACACTCTATGGTATGTTGCCTGTCTTTCAGTTTCACTCCATTCTGAGGAGGACCCACTTCATGAATCCTGTTGGAGACAGAGTGAATATGAACCAGAGAGAAAAACAGCAGGAAGAGTATGACATTTTCTACATTTGGAATTTCCATCAGGGTATTGGAATTAAGGTGAAGATAGGAAAGTTTAGCCCATATTTTCCACATGGTCATCAGCTCCTTTTATCTGAAGACCTGATGGAGTGGGTCACAGGAAGTAGACAGGTGGGTTTGTCATAATTATACCAACTTAAATTGCATTGTTGTAAACACTGTCACCTGGGTCTGTCTGGACGTCCCTTTGACTAGTGATATGAAAGAGACTGTCACATGAAGAACCTATATTATGGTTTTCTTTTCATTTTTGATGGGACCTTTAGTAATTCATTGAGGATTTCAGGCATTCATACAGAATTTTTCTACCTTATCATAACTTGTTGCATTTTAAGATGAATATAAACCTGTTTAAGAAAAGTCTTTGATACCATTTCCAGTGTAGTGAGCAATAATATCTTTTTTCCTTTTTATTATTGTTATTATTTTTTTATTTTTTCAAGTTACATCTGAATCACAATCTCCTCCCTACTCCCACCTCCAGTCGCACCCACCCATCCTCTTCCCCCTCATACCACCATCTGCTTCCTATTTTTTTTTTTTTTAAGATTAAGGCATATCTTTTCCCCACAACAGCTCCCCTTTCAGTCCAAAAAATGGCTTTCTCTTATAACAACATATACAATACAAAACAACAAAAATAATTTGACCACAATTAGGAGAATTATATGGCTTAGTATACATTCCCAATGTCCAGTCCATATGTATTTGGAAACTGACTTTAACATTCTACTATGCAATCACCTCCATGAGTTTAAAGATCTATATCCAACTCCGTTTCAATCGTAATTTGCATCACAATTTTAAAAACATCTTCAATCCAGAACAGCCTCTTAATTCCAAAACAACTCAAAATTTAGCTATGGGACCATAGATATCTAGTCCTCAACCACAACAGAGAACTGAGAAGGATAAATATATCTGATTATACAGGAAGTGCAGGGCCAGCAGCTTCCAACCTGAGTTACTATACCGAGTAAATTTATCTCTCTAGTAGGAGACAAAACAATATTCATGAGGAGCACAGCTCCAATGAGCCAAATCTCTCAATGAATACTATTAAAAACGCTAAAATAAATTCACACATTAAAGTAAGATCAACAAATAGGTCAAAGTAAAGTATAGACAGCACTCAAACACCTAACAAGAAACCAAATATTAGAAAAGTACAATTGACAAAAAATGGGCAATAATTAACAATTAAGTTTTTGTGACATTTGAATATTATTGGTCACATTCTGTAATCAAAATACACAAATAATGAGATTGGGGTTTTTTCCTATTTTTTATTAATGTGTTTATTTTCCATTCCAATCACCATCCCCCTCTCTCAGTTTCACCTTCCCACCCATTTCTTTCATACTCACCTCACAGCCCAGTACTAACCCACTCTGGCATATCAAATAGAATTAGGAAAAAATGCATCCTTTCCAATGAGGCAAAACAAGGCAATTTTGCTAGGAAATGGGATCCAGAGGGAGACAACCACATCCAAGTAAGAGATAGTCCCTATTCCAATTGTTAGGGTATCTACTCGGGGACCAGGCAGTCCATCAGTTTCATATCTTTAGTGGATCTAGGATTGGTCCATGCATGTTACTTGGTTGACAATTCAGTCTGTATGAGCTCCCTTTTGTCCCAGTTAATAGGCTATGTGTGTCCTTTTTGGTCTCATTGATTCCACCAGTTCCCTCAAACATTCCCCTAACTCTTCCTCAAGACTCCCTGAGTTTTTACCTAATGTTTTGACTTTGGGTCTCTGCATCTGTTTCCATTATCTGCTGGATAAAGCTTCTACCATGTCAGTAATGTTGAGTTTCTGTCTGTATCCTTCCATCCATTCACTTCTGATGTCTATTTTATTTCCCCTACTTAGAGGGATTCAAGCATCATCCCTCATACCCTCCTTGTTGCTTAGTTCCTTTGGGTCTGTGGATCATAGGATGGTTATCTTGTACTTAATGGCTAATATCTTCTTTCAAGTGAGTACATACCATATGTGTCTTTCTGGGCCGGGTTACCTCACTCGGGATAATCTTTTCTAGTTCCATCCATTTGCTTGCCCATTTCATGATATTGACGTTTCTGATAGCAGAGTAGTACCCTCCATTGTGTAGATTTACCACAATTTCTATATCCATTCCTAAGGTGAGAAACACCTGGCTTCTTTCCAGTTTGTAGCTATTACAAATAAAGCTTCTGGGAATGTACTTGAAGATATGTCCTTGTGATTTGGTGAGAGATTGTTGGGTATTTGCCCAGGAATTGTATGGCTGGGTCTAGAGGTATAACTATTCCCAATTTTCTTGGAAAGTGCCATATTGATTTCCAAAGTGGTTGTACAAATTTGCACTCCCATCAGCAATCGAGGAGTATTCTGCTTTCTCCACATTCTCGCCAGCATGTGCAGTGACTTGAGTTTCTGATCTTAGCCATTCTGACAGGTATAACATGGCATCTCAGAGTCCATTTAAATTGAATTTCCCATATGACTAAGGATATTGAGCATTTCTTTAAGTGCTTCTCAGCCATTAGTTTTCACTTTAGTCATCTTGGTTTAGCTATGTACCCCAATTTTTCATTTGATTATTTGGTTTGTTGGTGTTTAATTTATTGAGTTCTTTATATATCTTGCTATTAGACCTCTGTCACATGTGGGGTTAATGAAGATGTTTCCTAATCTGTGGGCTGACATTTTGTCCTAGTGATATGTCCTTGGCATTACAGAAGATTTTTCAGTTTCATAAGGTTCCTTTTATTATTTTTTTATTTAATCCTGAGCTACTAGTGCTCTGTTCAGGAAGTTGTCTCTTGTGCCAATTAGTTCAAAGCTTATTCCACTTTCTCTTATTTAGATTTAGTGTACCTTGTTTTATGTTAAGGTATTTGATCAAGCTGGGCTGGACTTTTGTGCAGGATTTTATATATGAATCTACTTGCACTCTTCTACATACAGATATCCATTTACACCAGCACCTTTTGTTGAAGATGCTTTCTTTTTTCCATTGTATACTTTTGATGTATTGGTCAAAACTCAATGTTCTCTGGGTTTTGGGGTTTATTTCTGTCTTTTCCTCCAGGTCCATTGGTCAACCTATCTGGTTTTATACCATTACCATGAGATTTTTATTACTAGTGTTGTCTAGTGCAGATTGAAATCATGGCTTGTGCTCCTTCCAGAGGTTCGTTTTATGGTACAGGACTGTTTTCCCTTTCCTGTGTTTTTCAATATAATTTGGAGAATTGTTCATTCAAGGTATGTAAAGAATTGTGTGGGATTTTATGAGATTTGCATTAAATCTGTAGATTGCTTTTGGTAAATGGGACATTTTTACTATGATAATCCTACCAGTCCATGAGCAAGGGAGATCTTTCCATTTGCTGCTACTTTCTTTAATTTCTTCCAACAGAGACTTGAAGTTCATATCAAGAAGTTCTTTCCCAGGCATGCTTAACATTACAAGAAGGCATTTTATATTGTTTGTGGTTGTTGTGAAGGAGTTGTTTCCCTATTTTGTTTCTTGGCCCTTTTATCATTTGTATTAAGGAGGGTTACTGATTTTTTTTTAGTTAATTTTGTATCAAACCAATTTGCTGAAGGTGTTTCTTAGCTACACAAATTCTCTAGTAGATTTTGGGGGGTCATTGAAGTATACTATCATATCATTTGCAAATAGGGATAATTAGACTTCTTCTTTTCCAATTTCTATCTTCTTGATCTCCTTTATTTGTCTTATTGCTCTAGCTAGAATTTCAAGTACTATAATGAAGAGGTATTGGGAGAATGGACAGCTTTGTATTGACTGTGATTTTACTGGAATTGTTTTAAGTTTCTCTCCATTTAATTTGATGTTGGATATCAGTTTGCTCTATATTACCTTTGTTAAGATTAGGTATGGGCCTTGTATTCCTGATCTCTTAAAGACTTTTCTCACTAATAGGTGTTGGATTATGTTCAAGGCTTTTTCAGCATCTCATGAAATGATCATGTGTTTTTTTTTCCATTTAATTTTTTTATGGTGGATTACATTGATGGATTTTCATATGTTGAACATCCCTGCATCCCTGAAAAGAATTCTACTTGTTCATGGTGTTGACATTTGACGTGTTCTTGGATTTTGTTTGACAGTATTATTTGAGTATCAATGTTCATTACAGGAATTGGTCTGAAATACTCTTTTTTAGCTACATCTTTGTGTGGTTTATGTGTCAATGGTATTGTGGCTTCAAAGAAAGTGTTTGACAGTGTTCTTTCTGTTTATATTTTTGGAATAGTTTGTGGAGCCTTGGTATTAGTTCCTTTATGAATATCTAGTAGAATTCTAAGCTAAAACCATCTTTCCCTGGGCTTTTCCTGCTTGAGAGAATTTTGATAACTGCTTCTATTTCCATAGGGGATATGGGATGTTTAATTTGTTTATTGGATTCTGATTTAACATTGACAAGTGGAATGTATCAAGAAAGTGATTTTTTTTTCATTTGGATTTTCCAATTTTGTAGAGTACAGGCATTTGAAGTGTGTCCTTATAATTATTTGGATTCCTTGTTGTCTGTTCTGGGTGCCCCTTTACATTCCTGATTTTGTTCATTTGGATACAGGCTCTTTGTGCTTTAGTTGGTAGGGCTGAAGGTTTATCTATCTTGTTGATTTTCAAAGAACCAGCTCTTGATTTCATTGATTCTTTCTATTGTTCTTTATGTTCCTAATACATTGATTTCTGCACTAAGTTTGATAATTTACTGCTGTGTGCTCCTTTTGGTGTGTTTTCTTATCTTTGTCCTAGAGAATTCACATGTGATTTTCAGTTGTAAGTATGCGAACTCTCTGATTTCTTTATGAAGGCTCTTAGTGCTATGAACTTTCCCCTCAGTGCTGCTTTGATAGTGTTCCATGTGTTTGAGTATGCTGGGCCTTCATTTTCATTGAAATCCAGAAAGTTTTTAATTTCTTCGTTTATTTCTTCCCTGGTGCAGTAGTCGTTGAGTTGAGAAATGTTCAATTTCCATGAGTTTGTGTGTTTTCGGTTGTTAATGTGTTGTTCAAGTCCAGCTTTAATCCATGGGGATCTTATTTGATACAAGGGGTTATTTCAATTATCTTGGATGTGTTGAGGCTTGATTCATGAAAAAAGTGTATAATCAATTTTGGTAAAGGTTCTGTAAGGTGCTGAGAAGAAGGTATAATCCTTTGTGTTTGAATGTAATATTCTGTAGCTATCAGCTTGGTCCGTTTGTTTCATGACATCACTTAGTATTATTATTTCTCTGTTAAGTTACTGACTCAATAATCTGTTCTCTGGTGAGAGTCGGGGGTTGAAATCTCCCACTACTAGTGTGTGGGGATTGATGTGTAATTAAAGCTTTAGTAATATTTCTTTTAGGAATGGGGGTACCCTTACGTTGGGATATAAATATTCAGAATTGAGACATAATCTTGGTGGATATTTCCTTTAATAAGTATGAAGTGTTCTTTTCCATCTCTTTTGATTAATTTTGGTAAAAGGTTATTTTATTGGATACAAGAATGGCTAGTCCTGGATGATTCTTGTGTCTGTCTACTTAGGAAACATTTTCAAACCCTTTACATGGAGATAATGTCTATCTTTGTTGCTGAGGTGTGTTTCTTGTATGAAGCAGAATTTTCAATTTTCAATTTCAATTCTTCAAAATAGGGTCCTATTTTCAAAACCATTCTGTAAGCCTGTGTCTTTTTATTGAGGAATTGAGTCCACTGATGTTGAGATATATTACTGACCAAGGACTGTTAACTTTTATTATTTTGATGTTACTGGTAGTACAGTGAGCATGAGTGTGTTTACCTTCTTTTGGTTTGGGGTTATTTATTTCCTGTGTTTTATTGTGTGTAGTTAGCCTCCTCAGGTTGGAGTTTTTCTTCTAACACCTTCTGTAGGGCTGGGATTGTAGTGATAGGTGTAGGGGTTAGATAAATTAGATTTAGAAAATATATAGGGGTTTCTGTTACTGTCTCTTAATTCGGGACATGAAGAGCATTATCAGCATGATGTCAGGAAAAACAGGAAAGACTTAATAGACTGAAAAACAAAGTTGAAGTCAGGAAAAACAGGAAAGACTCAATAGACTGAAAAACAAGGTTGAAGTCAGGAAAACAGGAAAGACTTAATGGACTTGAAGAAACAAAGTATCTGGCCTGACATTGTTTTCAGCTGCTAAGTGGGCGGAGCCCAAATTAAGCTGAAACAGAGTTCCTCCTATTTAAGGACAGTACATGGAGCCCAGAAAAGGAAGAGGCCCCTGATGCTAGAGGGCTCCAAGAGTCCTGCTGAAAAAAGGGCTGGCCATTGATGGCCAGCTCTCTTCCTGAAACAGAAAGAAGCCGGTGAGCAAAAAAAGCCTGAGCAAGACACCAAAAGGCTAAGGACTGGACCCTGTGGCTCAGCTTTTGCCTGGAGGGGTTTAATCTGTCTGATCAGTGGCCTAGGGGAAACTGTGCCTGGCTTTAAGGACTGAGACAGAGCAGCT
The DNA here is from genome assembly GCA_907164525.1 of Lophiomys imhausi. Lineage (NCBI taxonomy): Eukaryota > Metazoa > Chordata > Mammalia > Rodentia > Muridae > Lophiomys > Lophiomys imhausi. The sequence goes on from CAJQZJ010032290.1 coordinate 8,507,905, forward strand.
GAGTTCCTGATTCAAAAGAAGTAAGTTGGCCTTCAGACGGCTGGGGTTTCCCACAGAGAAGAAAGCATGAAGCCTTATTTAAGGTGAGACTGCAATAACCAACTTACCCTGATGAACCTGCATCTGAGAGATCCAGAAAAAGGACTGCTAAGTGCGTTAAAGAATCTACAACAAAGACTGTGTTCCTGACGACTGAGGACTTGCCCCAGAGACTGTATCATTCTAAAAGGTTATGAAAGTAGTTGTTACAATTATCAATAGGTTTAGTGGATAGGTTAAAGGGGTTGTAGGAATTTATAGGATTAGTAGTTAAGAAATTGTTGGTGTTTGTTATAAGTGAATTTAGTAATAAATAAATAAGTGTTAAATAATAATTAAAAACATCAGTTACAGATAGGTATGGCATAAGTTTGATTTTGTTACAGAATATCTTGATTTCTCCATCTATAGTGAGTAAAAGTTTTTGCTAGGTATATTAGTTAGGGCTGACATATGTTGTCTTGTGGGGCCTGCAAGATATCTGCCTAGGCCCTTCTGATTTTAAGAGTCTCTGTTGAGAAGTCACGTGTAATTCTGATAGATCTACCTTTATATGTTACTTGGCCATTCCCTTGCAGCTTTTAATATTCTTTCTGTGAACTGTACACTTAGTATTTTTATTATTATGTGGAGGGATTTCTTTCTTTCTTGGTCCAATCTGTTTGGTGTTCTATAAGCTTCTTATATACTTATAGGCATGTCTTTCTTTAGGTTTGGGAAGTTTTCTTCAATGATCTTGTTGAAAATATTTTCTTGGTCTTAGAGCTTGGAGTGGTCTACGTCTTCTACTCCTATTATTCTTGAGTTTGGTCTTTTCATGGTGTCCCAGATTTCTTGAAAGTTTTGTCAGGAACTTCTTAGATTTAACGTTTTTATTTTTCTTTTTCTTCAATTATATCTTCTATTCCAGAGACTCTCTTTCATCTCTTGTATTCTGTTGGTGATTATTTTGTCTTTAGGTCCTGTTCTCTCTACCAAGTTTTGGATTCCCAAAGTTGCCTTAGTTTGTGTTTTTGTTATTGGTTCTATTTCTGCTTTCAAATCTTGGTGATTCTTCTCATGGTTGATTGTGTTTTTCCTCTGTAGGGACAAGATATTTCATTTCCTTCATCTGTTTGATTATATTTTCCTGCATTTCTCTGAGAGATTTATCATTTCCTCTTTTAAGGCCTCTATGATCTTCATAATATCAGTATTAAGGCTATTTTCTTGCACTTCAGGTATATTACGATATTCAGAGTTTGTTGTAGTAGGAAAGCTGGGTTCTAGTACCATATGGCCTTGGAATTTCTTGCTTGTGTTCCTACACTCTCCTTTATCCATCTGATTGTTCCTGATGTCCTTAGGCCTAGTGATCCCTGATAGTATTAGGCCTCTTGAATTTCAGGTAAAGCTGGTAGTCCTGCATGGCAGCAGGCCTCTTTGAATACAGGGAGAATTGTTATTACTTAATAGTTTCCACCTCTGTTGGGTTCTGACATCAGTTGGCTTCTGTGGTCCCTGTTGGCTGACTGGGTACGGGCTTGCAGGCAGAGATGGTGCTCAGGAAATGTGGAGTTGGTTGTCTCAATGGCAGCCTGGGTGTGACGTTATAGGTAGAGATAGATGGTGGCCAGGAGATTGGGCACAGAGTGCAGAGGGAAGATCACACTTTGTAGGGTTAGCCTCAACACCCAGGTAGGTAAGGGGATCAGAGAGGACCCTAGTCTGCTTCCCCTGATGGCTGCCAAGCCCTGTGGTTAGAGGCAGTGGTGTCATGAAGGAGATGAAGGTTGGAGGATAAAGGGCTGTCTGCACCTCTTCAGGGAATGTCTGAATAACATCACAGGCATGGGGGAGGGGTGAAGGGAGACCTTATGTACTAGTCCCTGATGGCTGCTTGGCTGTGTGTTTTTGGGTAGAGATGGAGTCCAGGAGATGGGGCATGGAGGTTAGGTGCCAGTAAGCACCTCTGTAGGGTTTGCCTGTGCAGCCAGGAAGGCAAGGGGTTGGGGGAGGAGTTTCTGTTGATTCCTAATGGTTACTTGGCTCAGTGGTTGCAGGTAGAGGTGGAACCTGGGAGAATGGGTGCTGGTGTTCCCAGATAACCCCCTCATTCTGAGGTTCCAGGCAAAGATAGTGCCTGAGAGGTGGGAGGCAGAGGGGAGGGAGTCTGTACAGCTCTGGGGTTTGCCTGCTAAGCCAGGCAAGCAAGGGGTATGGAGATGATCCTCATCTGGGGTCCATGATGGCTGACTGAGTTGAGGGTTGCAGGTAAAGGTGGTACCCTAGAGATGGAGCAGAGAGGCAGGGAGGGGTATACCCAGTGGTTAGGGTGCAGAGGGAAAGTTTATTCTTTTGACAACGAATATTTTATCAATTCTTTGGCAATTCTATATAATCAATCCCAATCATATTTGTTTCCCAGTCATTCCACATCTAATTCCCAACCCTTATGACCTCCACCCTCCAAAAAATTAAAATTAAACCAGAAAGTCCAATTTCTGTTATTTATTTCCTCACAGGAGCACAGTCAAACTCATTTTCCTGCCCCTTAATGAGAGCTTAGTAGTTCCTCTCCTGAACTCCCCCAAGAAGCCTTCAAATGTAGAGAGCTACCTCCAGAATCTTCTTCACACTTTTTAAGAGTTTTACTGATGGCTTCCTGTTTAGGCTGCTACTCTTTCTTTTGGGTTATATGGTTGGGGTAGGTGTGGGGGTAGGGCTTGTCGCAGAAGCCTTCCATGTACTTCGTTCTCAACTATGCATCTGCAATCAATCATATCACTGCAAAAGTAGCTTCCGGGCTCTTTACAATCAGCAGAAGAATGGATAATGGGCACCTACAAGGTTTCTGGTGACAGCACAGAACACAGCATGTGGTCCCCAGGCAACAAATCCACAGAACCAGACAAAGCTCTCAGAAGCAGCATGGCTCATGGACATCAACGTGTTTTCAGGATGCAGTACAGAACATGGACATTCTCAAAGCTTTCAGGGTAAACACAGGTTATGGACATCAACACAGACCCTAGCTTCTGTAGGAAAATAGACCCAGAACAGCCCTCAGCAGCAGTATGGTTCCTGAAACCTCCATGGCCTCAGGTAGCAGTTCAGGACACTCAGAAGAGGATGTCGCAGGTGGCAGCACAGTCTATGAACATCAGAATGGCTTCAAGCAGCAGCCCAACCTATGGGCATCTGCATGGCCTTTGGTAATGACACAGGCCATAAACATCAACACAGACCCTGTTGCAGCAGGACATTAGGCCCACACATGTGCCTCAAGTACAGCACAGAACTCAAATATTAAATGGACTTTGATAGTAATACGCCACATAAATCTGCAAAGAAACTGGCTGTCAAAGGAACAAGGAACCAGATATGACCTTAGGTATCAGCATGGACCTGGACATCACCATGGCTCCACGTAGCAATCTAGCTTTTATTCAGGTTACCCACTATTTGCAGACTTTTCACCCCAGAAGACACTCTTCCTTTCACCTCACTATACAACAACTCAGATCTTCCTATTCACAAATGCACCAGGCTCTGCTTATTCAGCCGTTTTTCTGTTCACATTCAGTTTGATAATGTTTGCTGTGCTAATTTAGTTGATATCATGTTGACTTTCTGAGATTTGAGGATATTTTCCCCCTGTTTTGGAAATTCTTTATTCCTCACTTACTACTATGCTGCTGTTATTAAGAACTAACCATAAGCAAAGTGAGGAGGAAAGGGTTGATTTGGCTCATGGGTTCCTCTCAAGGGAAGACAATGAAGGAATCTGCAGAGTGGAACTGAAGCACAGACCCTGTAGGAACAATGCTTACTGGTTCTGTCTGATTTCTCATTCCCCCTAATTAGGGACAACACTGCGAACAGTGAGGTTGAAATTTCTACTTTAATTAGCAATTACAATAATGGTTTAAAGATATGATGGCTGCCTCCTGTATTTAACAGAGTATCTCAGTCATATTCTCTCTGACTTTGTACTGTACTTTGTGCCAAGTTGACAAGAGTTAACTAGAAAATCCATGTTGCAATCTCAGTAGTGTTTGCACACAGCACACAACCAGCTCTTTCTCCTGAATTTCTAGGAGTTAGGAAATAATTCAACTTTCATAAATTTTTGTCCATATATTCATGTTTGGCCTTTTATGACTTAATTGGTGTATACAATATAAGGATATTAATATCTCAGCATGCTAATATACTATAGTTATTGAAGCCAAAATTATTGATTGTAGCATGTGTCTATTTTAATTTAGATGCCACCCTCTCTGTGTAGTGCTGATTGTGGCCCTGGATTCAGAAAATTCTTAAAGGAGGGAATGGCAGCATGCTGTTTTCATTGTAACCCATGTCCCAAAAATGAAATTTCTAATGAGACAAGTGAGTATTTCCTGAAGGGGTAAATTCTTCACATTGGTAATCCTCTCACACTTATACTGGGATAATGCAGGGGTTTAAATTGAACTTCAAGACTAAAAGGTATCAATTTCCTAACTTAGTCATTATAGGAGTAGAATAATCTTAAATGTTCCTATTTAAAAATATATAATTTGTCACCCATCTTTGACTCATTGAAAATTTATGGTAGCTGGCATATTCTGTGTAAACATATTGAATAACAAACTGCAGTGTGAATCTATTTGACACAAGGTCATTTCTGGTTATTAATCATCTCTGAAACCACATGTACATTAGAATGTAATCATGATTATTTAAAAATATTTATTTATTCTTTTTTCATTGATGTATGTATCCCTATATATGTTTGCACACACCATGAATGTATTGAGGCCCATAGAGAACAGAATAAGGCTTCAGATCTGATATGCTATGTAACATGGGTGTTGGGAACCAAATTCAAGTTCTCTATTAAATTAACAATGGGAGCAAATAATTCCTGGTAAAATATTCAGCAACTTCTAAGATAAGCCAAAAGAATTTGTGCAATAAACAGAAAACCTTTCAAATGTTCAGTTCTTTGAATTTGAAAAATGTGTGGATCACTGCTGATACATGATATCAAAATATGAAGTGTCCTCTATTCAATACTAGTATGTACAGCACCCAGTCAATAATGCCATAAAATAATATATTATAATTTTGTTATTCAAATGATATTACTCACAATTATTCAAATGGTCACCTGCAGAGCCCATATTAGTCAAATGATTATTTATCGAGGATTGGCTAAATACAAATGGCAGGCATGTAGTTTTTCACTATTTGCCTGTCATCCTATATAATTCAATGAAAGTCCTTCATGAATATTTATGCCCAGTAATATGGTTCAGTAGTTTAATACTCTGTCCCTATGTCTGATGATCTTAGTTTGCCCCTGGAATCCAATAATAGTAGGAGTTCAACAACTCCTAGCAGTTGTCTTTTGACATTCAAGCACTTTCCACAATTAACAGACACAAAAGTAATTCAACAAAGCATAATGAAAATTTATGCAGTTGTCAGACATTTGACATGGGCACTGGGAACTGAACTCAGGTCTCCTCCAAAGGCAACACATTCTCTTCACAGCAGAACTGACTTTCTAGCCCCTTAAACAAATTAAATGATAACAGCTGTACAGGAGTTCATTGATCCATGCCAAACAATTCAAATCCTGGAAGCATACCATCCCTTCCTGCAGTTATTAAATGATGTAATCACATTTCCTACACTTACAACTGTGGGGAGCACAATTTCTGAATGGTATAATGTCAATGAACACAAACATTCTTTGTTGACTCTCTTGATTAAGTTATTTTTCCCATGCAGTTTATCAATATCTACTTCACACTTGAGGATCCTTACAGAGACTGGGATGTCATGGAGGTGGCAATTATAGAACAAAAAAAAAATGTGCGGTCTGCTCCCAAATCTGATGGAATCAAGATGTACTGATTTTTATTGCTAAAGATGTACAGAGTATATATGTACCTTCAGTGATAGGGTTACCACTTTTTTTATGAAAAAGTCTCAGGAATATGGATCCTTACTGTCAAATAAAGCCAAAAATAAGAACAATTTCTTTTTTCAAAATTTTTAGGTTTTACAAAATAATATTATGTTCATATAATTTTCACCACTCATTCTCAAGTTATACTTCCCCCATATAAACTGAATTACTCTCAAATGCATGAGGCCCTTGTTACTTTTACATGCAAACACACACACACACACACACACACACACACACACACACTTACTGATTCCATTTAGTGTATTTACGGTTTCAATCATTTTGGGCTGGCAAATTCAAAGTAGGAAAGTTAATCTCAGCTCTTCTCCCTATTGAAAGTAGAGTTTCAATCCCTCATAGGAGCAGTATTCATAAAATAGACAAAGACATATTGAATATATGTAATCTGTGATTTAAAAATACACTCCTAAAAAACAAGGTTAAGGAAATTAGCTTCCATGAATTCTAAAGTAATTTATCATATCATACACAATGTACTGCAATATCTGTGCTTTCTTTTAATGTGAACTCCTCAATGAAGCCAATTAGCCAAAAATGATTCTTAGGTTTCAATCCCCATGAATACAACCGGTATTAACAAAGGGAAGAAATGATTTTGTGCAGCAATATCTTTCAATTACATCCTCAGCAAAAGATGAATATTTTACAACATGTCTACACATGAAAATGAAGTGTCCTGTCAATAAATATGCAGTAATGATACTTTCATTCCTCCATCAGATGTGGATCAGTGTGTGAAGTGTCCAGAGGACCAGTATGCCAACACAGACCAGAACCATTGCATTAAGAAAGCTCTCATCTTTCTGAGTTATGAAGACCCCTTGGGGATGGCCCTTACTTTAATGGCCTTGGGCTTCTCTGCCTTCACAGCTTTGGTCCTTGGTGTCTTTGTGAAGCATCACAACACCCCCATTGTGAAGGCCAATAACCGCAATCTCAGCTATATCTTGCTCATCTCACTCATCTCTTGTTTCTTCTGCCCCTTGCTCTTCATTGGCCATCCAAACTCAGTTACCTGCATCCTGCAGCAAATCACATTTGGAGTTGTGTTCACTGTGGCTGTTTCCACTGTGCTGGCCAAAACAATAACTGTTGTTCTGGCTTTCAAAGTCACAACCCCTCAAAGAATGATGAGGTGCTTCCTGGTTTCAGGGACATCAAACTACATCATTCCTTTCTGTACTCTGATACAAGTTATATTGTGTGCAATCTGGCTAGGAACTTCTCCTCCAACTGTTGACATTGATGCACACTCTGAGCATGGACACATCATCATTGTTTGCAACAAGGGTTCAGTCACTGCCTTTTACTGCATCCTGGGATACCTGGCCTGTCTGGCCCTGGGGAGCTTCATGGTGGCTTTCTTGGCCAGGAACCTGCCTGATATGTTCAATGAAGCCAAGTACCTGACATTCAGCATGCTGGTGTTCTGCTGTGTCTGGGTCACATTCCTCCCTGTCTACCACAGCACGAGTGGAAAGGTCATGGTGGCTGTGGAGATCTTCTCCATCTTGGCTTCCAGTGCAGGGATGCTTGGATGCATATTTCTTCCCAAGTGCTACATAATTTTGTTCAGACCAGACAGAAATTCTCATCAAATGATCAGGGAGAAATCATCTTTCTACACTCACATTTCATAAAATCTAACAAATTTCATGAATTCCAACAAATGTCTACTTAGTTCATACTTACCAATCCCTTGATTACATTGTCAGACTTATGTGATTTTAGAATGGCACTAATTGTTTCATGTCACATGCCTATTAGATTTGTCTACATTGTATCCTATAATCTTCTACAATGTTTTAAAACAAAGATCCTCTTTGATGTAAGGAGATAAGAGAATCCTTATCCATCCTAGAAATTAGAGGAGTAGAAATTAGAAAAGTAATATTTTTATTAACAGATAAAATACTACAGAAGGTGGATTGATGTTTCAGCCATTAACATCATGACCTGCTCTAACAGAGGATCTGGTATATACTCAGAATAGTCAAAATACTGTTAACAAGAACTAGGAACAATAGGTTCAAAAGATCAAATACCCTCTTCTGGACTCCAAATAATCTGAACTCACATGTGCACATAACAGCTCACTGACAAACACACACACACACACACACACACACACACACACACACACACACACAAATTAAACAATTTGAAAGTATAGAAGAATGTTCCAAAGACTTTGAACTGGGATTCTCCTTTTCAAGCTTCCCTTAAGGTTTGACTAGGTTGCTCTTCCTGCATATCTCATAAGAGGCTTCTAAATAACAAGGGAAGAGCAGCTTGTTAAAATGATCTGATCTATGTGTGGACTTTATATGACTCTGACCATCAACTCTCTGTATTTGTCACATTTCTATTGAAAGAAAACTGGGGTCTTAATACTACTTAATATTTATCTTACTTAATGTTATGTAGGAATTTAAAATTATGATACTAAAGTATTATGTAGACTATTTAGTATTATGTCAAAACTACCAATGATGCTTAATTTATACAACATTCTTGGCCCTGGTTTTAAGGGTTAGATTTGTTGTGTCAAAAATATTTTTGTATTTATTCTTGTATATGGGTTTTTAAAAATATGCAAGCAGTTACTACACAAACAAGAATTAAGATTTGAATCCCAGGGACTAGATTTGAGGTTCTTGTGAGCTCTCATGTGGGTGCTGGTATGTGAACTGAGGTCCTCATGAATGTAAGGTTGTGCTATTTTTTGTTTTCTTTTTGTTTAATATTTATTTATTATTTCATGTTACATTGCCATCAAAGTGTCCTCTTTACACCCCTCCCAGTCCTGCCCTTCCACACTCTACAACCTGTACTATGGCTAAAGTCTGATTATAAGTGAATAGATGCCATGTGCATCCTTCTGATTCTGGGTTAGCTCACTCTGGATGAGCCTTTCTCGTTCCATCCATTTAGCTGCAAATAGCAGGATTTCATTTTTTTTTCTGATGGCTGAGTAGTATTCCATTCTGTAGATGTATCACAGTTTTTTTTTTTTTATCCATTCCTCAGTGAGGGTCATCTGGGTTGTTTCTAGGTTCTAGCTATCACAAATATGGCGGCTATGAACATAGATGTAGAAACTTCCTTGTGATTTGGTGAGGAATCATTCGGATGTATACCCAGAAGTGGTATGGCTGGGTCTTGAGGTAGAGCTATTCCAAGTTTTCTAAGATATTGCCAGAATAACTTCTATAGTGGTTATACAAGCTTGCCCTCCCCCCAGCAGTGGATGAGTGTTCCCTTTTTCCACAACCTAACCAGCATGTACTGTCATTTGAGCTTTGTATCTTAGCCATTCTGACAGGTGTGAGATGGAATCTCAGAATCATCTTGAGTTGCATTTCTCTGATGATTAAAGATGCTGAGCTTTTCTTCAAGGGTCTGTAAGCTGTTGGGGATTCTTCCTTTGTGAATTCTCTGTTTAGCACTGCCCCCCCCTTTTTTTTGATTGGAGTATTTGGGTTTTTTGTGTTTAATTTCTTGAGCTCTTTGTAAATTTTGAATATTAGCCCTCTGTAAGATGTGGAGTTGGTGAAGATTTTTTTCCCAATCTGTAGGTTGCCGTTTTGTTCGAATGACAGTTCTTTTGCCTTACAGAAGCTTTTCAGTTTCCTGAGGTCCAATTTATTGATTGTTGATTTTAGAGTCTGAACTGTTGGTGTTCTGTACAGGAAGTTATCACCTGTGCCAATGAGTTCTACGGTTTTTCCCACTTTCTCTTCTAATATGTTTAGTGTGTCTGGCCTTATGTTAAGGTCTTTGATCAACTTGGACTTAAGTTTTGGACAAGTTCATAATTATGGGTCTAATTGCATTCATTTCCATGTTGACATCCAGAATGGCCATTTGTTGAAGATGCTGTCCTTTTTCCACTGTACGGTTTTGGCTTCTTTGTCTAAAATTATGTGACCATCAGACAGTGTTCTTAAGTGTCCTTTGTTCTAAGTCATTTGTCGCACAAGTTTATCTGCTGGATGCTTGCTTCTTTGAATGACTGGATTAAAATTCAGGGACCGTTAAAGTAAACTCTAGTAGGGGACATGACATTTCCTTCTAGTCGTGCTGACTCCTTTCAATTAATGTTCTCTCCCCACATGTAACCTTTAGGAGATCATTCACCATATGATTTGGCATTAATATTTGTGAAACTTTATCTGGATTCCTAGTGGTTTACACTGTTATCTTGTAGATATTCAGATTGTTTAACATTATAAAAGCACTAGTTATCCTTGAAGAGTACCAGAGATTGATTTTCAGCACCTAAATCATGGCTCACAACTGGGTATAACTCAAATTCTAAGAAACTTGAATTCCATAAGCCCCCGTAATGCAAGTGGTGCACACACCCACACACACACACACACACACACACATACACACACACACACCACTTGTATTTTATTCTGAATATATATGCTGTTTATTGATTATGGGGTTTCAGACAATACAAGCAGATCAAACAACAAAACAGTCAAATAATGATAAATTTGAGATAGAGAGTACTAATGGATGGAGTGCATGTAGAAGCTATTCAAAGAAGTAATGTAAGTAGGAAAATTAAGTACTCATATTTTAACTTCAAAAGCAAAAATGTAGAAGAATCAAAGTGAGCTATAAAGTAACTAAGTTTCAAAAAAAAAAACCCTTTATATGAAAAGTAACAGTTACACTAAGTACCTCTCCTTGCACAGGAGCTTGGAATTCTGTTATTTTCTCTCAAACAAGATTAAATTGATAAAGTCATCTTGTGATAGACATAATATTCAAGGACAAATATGAACAGTCTGTGCAGAATAGCTGAGATTGTGAAAGTGTAGGTAATGTTCCATTTGAAAAAACGCCTGATATAAAAAGTGAAACTAGAGACAGAATTGAGCCTGAATTTCTAATGTCAACATCCCCAAAATAAAACACAGAAATCACAACTCATCCTTTAATCTCTGATGTATAATTACCACATGGTCCATCTATCCATTATATTATATATGGAATATCTTCTCTGAAGAATACCTTGTGCTTCATTGTAATGATATGTTATTTACTCAAAAAATTAATGGAATGAGTAATTATGAATAAAATTTAAAAGCCAGAGTCAATAATTTTGCTTGGACATGGTACCCAGTAGTAAAACACGTTTTGCATCCCTGCAACAGTGGCTACTACATTGTATAAGACTGAGAAAATGAAGATGGGCTACAGAGACACTTTATAAAACCACTGCACTCAGGATTACTAGCTCTGATGTAAAGTTCTTGCTTTATTTACATGGAATGGAGAAATACGATTCTTTAAACCAAAAATTTAATTGAAAGATTAGGGATACCATTGCTATTTCTCATATATATGAATATATGTCACATATAACATATGAGTGCTTGTCTCCATAAATGTCTTTTCTTCACTTGCATGCCTGGTGACCATATAGGACAAAAGATTTTCTTTTATTTCCTGAACTGGAGTAACTCACCTTGTGTGTGTTGGGAATCCAGCTAGGTCCATATTAGAGAAGACAGTGGTGTAACTCAGTGAGCAGTCTCTTCAACTGTATATTTCCTAAGTCTGTTAAATATTAGCAATACATAAATTATTACTGCTAGTTCTGAATTTAACATTATTACTTATACTGAAATACATGAGAATGGACACATATTCAAAAACATTAGCTATTACAAAATACAAATTGCAACTCTATTGAAACCCATGAAAAGTAACATGCTCCAAGAAGTGAATAAAAGGATTGGAGAGATGGCTCAGCCATTAAAAGCTAGGCTCACAACCTCTTCTGGAACATTCTGAAGTCAACATAGCACAGAGACATTTGCTTCTTCATGTTCATCAAAATATTTCTCAGGATCTTCAGGATATAGAAGCAGGCTACATACCTCTCAATAGAAGAAAACATAAGGGAAAATGTAAACTAAAACTTGGAGATTTTAGTCTATGTGTACTTACAATATCATTGACTCATACAACACATTCTTAGAAATTTAAATGGTCATTTGTTGCCTCTCTTAAAGATATGCCCATGTGTTTGGGGTAAGCTTCACTGGGTATTTATAGTGTGTGTGTGTGTGTGTGTGTGTGTGTTTGTATCACATGCACACAGTACTCTTGGAAGCCAGAAGTTATTGTCAGATACCCTGTAATTGGAGATATAACAGGATGTTAGCAGCCATGTGAGTCTTGAGAATAAAATGAATGTGTTATCGAAGAATAATCAATGTTATAACCACTAAGCTACCTATTCAGAGTGGTACATAAAATGTATAACTAAATGATGAATTACAATATTACCAAGATGTAAATGAGTGGATTCTTTAAAAATCATAAATGATAGAAGTTATTGAATAAATACATAGAAATATTATGTTGTTTTCAATGTTCTCAAGGATGTATTAGAATCTTTTTTAAAGGCACATGTGATTACATACAGAGAAGAATGATACTCACTTTGGGAGATTTAAATGACACCATTAGCAAGAACAGGGACAAAACAAAAGAAAATAAAGTCACACACAGAAAATCAATGTAGTCTTACATGTACTTTGCCAAGTTAAATGGTGTGAATATGTGTGTGCAAGAAGAGAGCAGAAAGGAATTTTATTTTGGGTTGAGCAATTCTACCATATTTAGACAGGGGAATTAGTTAGCAAAAGGTAAGAAAAGTACCATAGACAAATATTACATTTTCCCTCATGCATGGAACAGACACATCTGATATGAAGAGAGATGACTACTGGATCCTAAGAGAGTAATTAGAAACATTTCACTTACAAATGATGGTGATGAAGCATGAAAGGACAAGCAAATACATTGTTAGATGTGTATGAAAGTGCCATAGTGAATGCAATAGAATTGTATACTACTGAATATGACATCACAATTTTGAGAAAAAAAAAACACTAATACCATGTTCCATCAACCTAGAGAACTAAAAATCTTGTACAATATTATTAAAGATAATATTTCCTATATTCCTCTTATACAAGGCCCAAAAGAAGTTCTCAATCAATTTATTGCAAAGATTAACATCAGATATTAATAGGATAATATGGGATTCTGAAGTCAGAAAATTATACATTGAATCTTTGACTTTTGAATAAGCTAATTCATAATGAAGCTGGGTCATTAGACCTTTAAAAACAAGATTAACAACAATAAATGAATAGAATAAATATACAGCTGATACTGGATCTCAAGATCATCATACTAATCTGATATGAGAGTAATTCCTATAGGTCTTAAGAAAAATCAAAATAGCATATGTTTTAATTGTGGTAAGAAAAGTCATTGGAGAAGGGATGATATGTAGGATATTGATAGAAACAATGATTTTTTTTTCTAGAAAAAAAAAACAAAGAAATGTCTCAGCCTTCTGGAGTATGCATACCCTGTGGCAATAGCTGGAACTAGACCAACAAATGCACATCAAAAGAAACAGGCAAAGTAACCTTTGGCCAACAAGAAACACCTTAGGGGGCCTCCTACTGACCTCAATACCAAAATTGATTCAATCATTTCTTGTCAGTTTAGGAGATATTCATCAACAGACCAATTAGAAGATTTAATATATTTGTTAGGAACAACATTGCTCTGTATTAATGTAATCAAGAACAGACCAGCTTCAACAGATATAACAAAATGTACATTAGACATGAGAAAACAAATACTTTGTAACTTGTTATAAATGATTACAACCTGGTACTGGTATAGAAACAGACCAGTGGATCAATGGAATCGAATTGAGACCCAGAAATGAACACACATTCCTATGGTCAATTAATTTTTTGCAAAGATGCCAAAACATTACAATGGAAAAAGGACAACATATTCAACAAATGGTGCTGGTCCAACTGGATGTCCACGTGTAAAAGAATGAAATTAGAACCATACTTATCACCTTGTAAAAAATTAAGTCTAAGTGGATCAAAGACCTTAACATAAGGCCGGACACACTAAATCTACTAGCAGAGAAAGTGGGGAAAACCCTCGAATTCATCGGCACAGGTGAACAGAACACCAATAGCTCAGGATCTAAGATCAACAATAAATAAATGGGACCTTATGACTGAAAAGCTTCTGTAAGGCAGAAGATATTCTTATTTGAACAAAATGGCAGCCTACAGTTTCAGAAAGTCTTCACCAACCCCACATCTGACATAGGGTTAATATCCATATTTACAAAGAACTCAAAAAATTAAAAGCCAAGAAAACAAATAATCCAATCAAAAAATGGTAAACAGAGCTAAACCGAAATTCACAAAGGAGGAATTCCTAATGGCTGAGAGACACTTGAAAAAGTGCTCAGCATCATTAATCATCAGAGAAATGCAACTCAAGACGACTCTAAGATTCCATCTCACACCTGTCAGAATGGTTAAGATCAAAAGAGTATATGACAACACATGCTGGTGAGGGTGTGGAGAAAGGGGAACCATCCTCCATTGCTGGTGGGAGTGCAGGATTGTGCAACCACTATGGAGGTCAGTCTGGCGATGTCTTAGAAAACTTGTAATAGCTCTGCCTCAGGACGCAGCCATACCACTTTTGGGTATAGATCCAAATGACTCTTCACCTAATCACAAGGAAGTTTCCTCATCTATGTTCATAGCAGCTTTATTTGTAATAGCTAGTAATTGGAAACAACCCAGATGTCCCTCAACCAAAGAATGGGTTAAAAAAAAACTGTGGTACATCTACACAATGGAATACTACTCAGCTATCAGAAACAACGAAATCATGTAATTTGCTGCCAAGTGGACGACACTAGAGAAGCTCATCCTGAGTGAGTTAACCCAGACCCAGAAAGATTCACTTGGCATCTATTCACTTATAGTCGGATTTTAGTCATATAGTACAGCATAACTATACTACAACGAATGCACCAAAGGGAACATGAACATAGACTTTTTTTTCCTGTTAGTGAGACACTTAGCTCTAGTGGTGCTGCCTTATATGCCCCCAATGTATGAGTAGGCTCTTGGCCCTCATATGATGGCTGAACTGGTTCGGGGGGCTGTTATGTGGGGACACTCCACTCCAGAGGATTGAGATGTAAGAGATAGGGGGTAGAGGTGGGAGGGCGGGACTGGGAGTTATGGAAAGAGCACAGTATGATGGAGATGTAACCTCAAGTACTAAATAAGTAAATAAATAAATAATCACAACCAAACTGAAACGGCAAATGAATGGCATTGAAATTTAAGGTTTAGAGATACAGGAACAGATGTGACAATAAGGTGACCAAAATCTTAGCATCCAGATTCTTGGGAGTGGAATTTTTTCTCAGACCAAGAAAAGGTCGGATTATTTTAGTGCATGTTCTAACTCCTAACACCAAGCTCCCAAAAATAAGACTCAGACTCAAAACATACTTACAAATATAAATTCCAAACAACTAGACTCATTCCCTGGTTAACTTGTAACTTAATTAACCCATTTACTCTAGTCTTAGTTCTGCCATATGGCTGGTTACCTCTGCTCAGGATTCACACATGTGTCCTCCTCCATGTTCAAGATGAAACTTCCTGTACCTGGCATTCTCCCAGAATCATTTCTGCCTACTGGATGATCACCTTCTATTGTACCTTGTCCTATGGGACACAGACATTTTTATTGTCAGGTGATGTTTGCATACATTACATGACATATTCCTTCTACACTAGATGGGCTGAGTGCATTTGTCCTGGACAAATAGGAAAATTAAAGCCACATCTGACTAATATTCCCATGAACCTTTGGGGAGGTGATTTGTTGCACAAATGGAAAACACAAGCAAATACTCCTCCAAACTCAGAAACAAACTACAAAATAAAGAATGCTTCTGAGACAAATATTATGAAGTCTCATAAAGAATATACACTGCGGTGTTGTTCTTTCAAAAGTAAAAACCATGCTACGTTTAAAATGATTAACTGACAACCCTGTGTTGATAAATCAATGGCCTATGAGAAAAGAAAATTTACAAATACTAAACAGCAGGTTCAGGAACAGTTAAATGCTCAACTCACTGAAGAATCTACCAGCCCATGAAATTAACTTATTCTTGTTATAAAAAACGTAATGAAGAAAATGGACAATGTTAAATGATTTAACAGCAATAAATAATATGATTCAGGTTCCAAGCTATTCATAGGTTTTAAATAGCCTGATATCACATTGACTTCATTGATACTTAAGTCATAGTAATAATTGTTTTATATGATTACTTTTTCACAATCCCTCTTCATAAGCATGATAGGGAAAGGTTTCTTTTTTCATTATATCCTTATAAAAACACTTGTACAATAAAGAGATATCATTGGGAAGGCTTACCAAAATACATGTTAAAAATCTCTAACTTGTGACAATATTCTGTAGAAATAGTTCAAAAACAATTTCCTAAATCTAAAATTTGTTATTATACAGGTGATAACTTAGTGTCTGATTCAAACATTTATACTTTAGGAAAATGTTTAATGAAGTAAAGGGATTTTTGACTTGCTGAGGATTGTGCGTTGCTCCAGAAAAAAATACAAAGAAGAGACTCTATAAATTATACAGAATATAAGATAGGTTTAAAGAAATTTTGTACACGGAATAAACACATTTGTAGAGGTTATTTACAAACTATTAATGTTTTTCAAAAATTGCTGGGAGAGATACTAACAAGGTATGACTTACAATTTGGTTAACTACTCAAGAGATACATGATTTATTTAAAACTTGCAAGGTGATAAGGACTTAAGAAATACAAGAAAATTATCAGCTTACAATGAGGGAGAATTGGCTCTGGTAGAAAATAAATGAAAGGATGCACATTTGGAATGTTTGTATCCAAAGCTGGATTATAGTTCTTTTTGTTTTTGTTTTGTTTTCTTTTTCTCATTTATTTTTTATTTTTTGCTCCTTACTCATTCTCTCACAGAAATCCTTATGAAGAGATAATATAATATCTTAATATGGAAACTTTTAGCATATAAAAATAATAATAAATCAAAGCTCTATGCAAAAAAGTTTTTTGAATTGACTCTGAAAGGAAAAACTAGTCTTAGTCACTGAGCAGTAATAGACCCAGCAGAAATCATGGTACCTTTTACTAAGGCTGAAATTACACCATTATGCACAAAAAAATGAGCAATGGTAAAGAGCTTTCAGTAAATTTTTGGGAGAAAATAACAACAAATAACCCCAAAGTAAGATCATTTAGTTTATAAAAAGAATTCATTAGATTCTCCCTTGAACAATAAAAGAGACAACAATTTCTGGAGCTCCTACATTCTACACTGATACAAATATATAAGGAAAGTCTGGTTATAAGTCAGGAGAAATAAATGAAATTGTTCAGTGCCCTGATGATTCAGTTGAATATCCTTATGGTATTATGTGATTTTGCTAAATTTCTTAATACAACTATTAACTCTCACCATACAGAAAAAGTTGTTTTCTATATTGAAACAGCAGAACATATTCAGGATGATACAGAATAAGCTTCCCTATTTGGTCAAGTATAACAAGTATTTAGAAATCAAAATCATCCCTGGCATATAATACCTATCAGATCCCATATGGTAATAAAGGCCCTCTCACAGAAGGTAATCATGAAAATGATCAACTATTAAGAGGAAATGTGTTATACGTTTCGGAATTTTATAAGAAACACCATGATAACAGGAAAGATTTAAAAAAAAGTTTTTCTGTCACTTGGCAACACTCTAAGGAAAATATAAGGCAAAGTCCTACTTGTTCTTTGTATACCCAAACTAGCCACCTGCAGAAAGTCATCCAAAATGTATGCAAAGAAGTGATATTTGGCATATGGATGTGTTTCATTTAGCAGAGTTTGATAAATTAAGTATGTGCAACATACCATAAATATTGCTAATTTCAATGAGAAACTGTTTATGTTCTAAAAAGATTGATTCTTTCATTGCACATGTCATAGAAATTTTCACTATTATGATGTTACCTGTAGAAATAAAACTGATTATACTCTAGCATATATCTCTAGTAAAATTAAACAGATTTTGTTGGCAATTAAACTATAAAGCATATTACAGATATATTGCACAATTCTACAGAAAAACCAGTTTGAAAATTGTATAACGATACAAAATTTTAGATTGATACAAAATTAAGATGAACTCTTTTTAAGGTATTATACCAATGAAATGCTTAAAAATGCAATGTGAATTTATATGCCTTTTGATAGCAACTCTGACAAACTGTGTAGGATAATTAAGAAATGCAAACAATGTTCACAATTGTTTTCTCCATCTCTTAGAACATTCTCCAAAACTGACCACATACTCATATAAAACAAGTCATGTGGCACATGCCAAATATTGGAAAA
>CAJQZJ010032290.1:8531263-8591131 GCA_907164525.1 Lophiomys imhausi
CCTTGAGAAACCGTCAACTCTAGATAGCTACCTTCAGAATACTCTTCACAGTTTTTAAGAGTTTTGCTGAGGCTCCATGTTTAGGCTTCTACTCTTTTTTCAGGTATGTAGTGAGGCTTAGTATGGACATAGAGGTTGTTACAGGAGCCTTCCATGTACCTCTTTCTCAACTATGTGTCTGCCATCAAACATATAACTGCAAAAGTAGCTTCCTAGCTCTTTATAATCAGCAGAAGCACAGATGATGGGCTTCTAGAAGGTTTCTGGTGACACACAGACTATAACATGGTGCCTGTATGTAACAGACACCCAGACCCTACAAGTCTCTCAGAAGCAGCATGACCCATGGACATCAACAAGTTTACAGGATGCAGTATAGACCATTCTCATAGCTTTCTGTGTTAACAGAGGTTAAGGAAATCAATACTTCCTTCAGTAGGAAAATGGACCCAGAAACTACTCTCAGGAGCAGCATGAATCCTGACACCTTCATGGCATCTGGTAGCAGTTCAGGCCATTTAGAACAGTATGTCCCATGTGGCAGTAATGTTCATGGACAACAGCATGGGTTCAGACAGAAGCCCAACTTATATTCATCTTCATGACCTTGGTGATAACACTGGCCATAGACATCAACACAGACCCTGTTTGCAGCAGGATCTTAGGCCCACACATGTGCCTCTGTGTCTTTACAAACCACAGATACATGAATGGCCTTTGATAGTAACTAAAGTCACAGAAATTAGCACAGAACCTTGCTGCCAAAGGATCACTGAACCAGATATGACCTTAGGTATCAGGGTGGACATGAACATTAACATGGCTCCAGGTAGCACCAATGGTCACTGGGATAAACATTGCTTTATTTTTTAAAAGGCATTCCTTTGTAAGGCAGTTAAAAAAAACTCACTTGTGTATATGAACAAAGCACATCTGTAAAAAAAAATGACAATGCATTGTATTGATGTAGAACAGAAGTAATAACAGTAGAGAACAATATATTTGATCTTTGATGGACATACATGAAATAATTCTTGCCTACATACCTACAAACAGAATTCCACAACACAACAGAATGATCAGTCCCTGTGGCTAAGATGACTTGATTTCATGGATGCAAGGAAGGTTCAACACATGTAGATCAGCTACGTATAATAAAAACAGCAACAAAAAAATTCAAGGATAGAATTACATTATTACCCAAATACATACAGAAAGGGCTCTTAACAAAGTGAAACGTTCATTCAACATTAAAAACCAAAACAAATAGAATCTGACAGATTAAAAGAACACATTATGCAATATAAAATTTTCTATGGCAAACCTATTGACAGCATTGTATTACATGGAGAGGAACATTTATTTTAATTCCATTAAAATCAGAAAATAGGCTCAGTTTGTGCAGGGGAATATGTTTTTAATCTACATGCTTTAAATTAAGAGACAGGAGACTCTCTCTCTCTGTGTTTGTGGCCAAGCTGCCTTCAATAGTGAGATCCAGCCACTCGTAGATGATATGGGTATGCTATCTTAAAAGAAATGAGAATTTTGACAAGGAGATGCATTTTCTCCTCTCTATCTCAAAATAGTCTTTAAAATCTAAGTGCAAACATATGACTAAAATGAATGCACAGAAAACAAAGGCAAATAAATGTTTAAAAATAAACACAAAACAGAAGAAATATGCTATGATCTATGTAGGAAATTGAGGTCTACGAGTATTATACAGTGAGAGCTTTTCCCAATAACAGCAACAAAAATAAATAAATAAATAAATTGAAAAGTGTTGTAATTAACCATATTTGTGGAAACATGACTTAATCTGCGTACAGTAGACGATGCCGTTTTGATAAAAATCTTAATATGAAACAGTGGATGCAAACTGAAAAGGCAAGAACCCATAAGTTTCTGATGCAGCATCATATAGAGTACCATCACCATGTTCATTTTATTACAAGGACTTTTTTTAATTTAAGGAATCCCTGAATCATATTTATGCAATCTATCTTTTATTCAGGTTACCCACTATTTGCAGATCCTATAAAGAATTTCCAACCCAGGAAACATTCCACCTTCCACCTCATTATACATTAACTCAGAACTTCCCATTCACAAATGCACTAGCTCTGCTCATTCAGCTATTTTTCTATGTAGATTCAGTTTTTTAAGGATTGCTGTACTAATTTAGTTGAGGTCATGTTTGCTTTCTGAGATTTGAGGAGATTTTGCCTGTTTTGGAAATTCTTCATTCCTAACTTATTACTATGTTGCTGTTATTAAGAACTAACCATAAGCAAAGTGAGAAGAAATGTGTTGATTTGGTTCATGGGTTCCACTCAAGTGAAGACAAGGCAGGTATCTGGAGAGTGGAACTGAAGCACAGACCATATAGGAACAATGCTTACTGGTTCTGTCTGATATCATACTCCTCTAACTAGAGACAACACTGCGCACAATGAGGTAGCCATTTCTAATTAAGTTACCAATGAAGATATTGCCTTACAGATATGATGGCCTGCTAATGTGTTTGAGAGACTATCTCAGTTATATTCTCTCTGCCTTTGTACTGTACTTTGTGCCAAGTTGTTAGAGCTAACTAGAATAACCGTGATGCAATCTCAGTAGTGTTTGCACACAGCACACAACCAGCTCTTTCTCCTGAATTTCTAGGAGTTAGGAAACAATTCAACTTTTCATCAATTTTTGTCCATGTATTCGTTTTTGGCCTTTTATGACTTAATTGATGTATATAAAATAAGTATATTAATATCTCAGCCTGCTAATAAACTATAGTATGGAAGGGGTAGGGAAAACAGTTGATTGTAGTATGCATCCATTTTAATTCAGATGCCACCCTCTCTGTGTAGTGCTGATTGTGGTCCTGGATTCAGAAAATTCTTGAAGGAGGGAATGACAGCATACTGTTTTCACTGTAGCCCATGTCCCGAAAATAAAATTTCTAATGACACAAGTGAGTATTTCCTGAAGGGATAAATTCTTCACATTGGTAATCATTTCACATATATACTGGGATAATGTAGGGGTTTAAGTGGAACTTCAAAACTAAAATGTCTCACTTTCCTCAGTTAGACATTATATGAGTAGAATAAAGTAAAATGTTCTTATTTTAAAAATATATAACTTCTCATACATCTTTGACTCATTGAAAATTTATGGTAGCTGGCATATTCTTAAACAAACAGTTTTGATAAACAAACTGTAGTGTGAATGTATTTGACACAATATCATTTTAATGATTAATCCTCCCGGAAATTATTTGTAGGTTAGATTGTAATCATGACTCTTTAAAAATACTTATTTATTATTTTTTTCATTGATGTATGTGTCCCTATGTAAGATTGTGCACACTTTTCCTGTCCTGAAGCCCATGGAGAACAGACTAAGGCTTCAGATGTGATACGCTATATAATATGGATACTGAGAATCAAATTCACATTTTCTTTTAAATTAATAATAAGAGCCAATAATTACTTGTAAAATTATCAGAAACTTCTAATTAAAAGACAGGAGACTTTGTGAAACAACCAGAAAACCCTCTTTTAAATGTTCAGTTGTTTGAAATTTACAAATATGTTGATCAGTGTTGACACATGATATGAAAAATATGACCAGTCCTCTAATTTTTACTAAAATATACAGAATCCAGTTAATAGTGTCATAAAATAATATATTAAAATTGTTTTATTCTTTAGGAAATTACTCAAAATTATTCAAATTGTCACCTGCATAGCCTATATTAGTCAAATGATCATTTAATCAGGACTGGCTAAATACAATTGCAGACATGTAGTTTTTTCATTTCTTTTGCCTGTGATTCTATATAATTGAACGAAAGTCTTTCATGAACATTTATGACCAGTTATGTGGCTCAGTATTTCAACCATGTGACCCTAAGTCTGATGATCTTAGTTTGTTCCTGGAATCCACATAATAGTAGGAGTTAACCAATTCCTAGTAGTTGTCTTTTGACATTAAAGCATTTTCCACATAAAACAGACACAGAATTAATTTAACAAAGCATAATTAATTTCATGCAATTGTCTGATATCTGATATGGGCACTGGGAACTAAACTCAGGTCTCCTCCAAACACAATACATTCTCTTCAGAGCAGAGCTGACTTTCTAGCCCCTTAAACAAATTAAATCATAACATCTATACATGAGTTCATTGTTCTATGTAAAATAATTCAAATCCTGGAACCATACTATCCATTCCTGCAATTACTAAATGATGCAATCACATTTCCTACACTTACAATGGTGGGGATCATTACGAATGAATGGGATACTATTAATCAACACAAAATTCTTTGTTGACTCTCTGAGTAGGAGTTCTACTGTTATCTTTCTCATGAAGTTTATCAATATATACTTAACCCTTGAGGACTCTCACAGAGTCTGACTCTCTTGGAGATGGTTATTATGGAACAAGGAAGGTGCTGTCTTCTCCCAAGTGTGATGGAATCAAGATGGACTGATTTTTATTGCTAAACATGTACAGAGCATATATGTACCTTCAGAGATAGGGTTACCACTTTTTTATGAAAACATCTCAGGAGTATGGTGTCCCTAACGTCAGAGGAGGCAAAAAAATAAGAAACATTTCTTTTTTAATTTATCAGCTTCTAAACATTAATAATATATTCATTCAATATTCACTTCTCATTCTCAATCTTGTACTTCCACCAAATAAACCAAATTACTCTCAAATTCATGAGCTCCCTTGTTACTTTTACATGTAAAAACACACACATGCACACACACATAGACACAAAAACACACACAATGAATTCCATTTAGTGTATTTGTGGTCTTGATATTGCGGGCTGGCAAATTCAAAGTCGGAAAAGTATCACAGGTCTTCTCCCTGTAGAAGACAGAGTTTCAATCTCTCATGGGGGCAGCATTCATCAAACAGACAAAGACCTCAGAAAGTAATGAATCTCCGTAATCTATGGTTTAAAAATACACTCCTAAAACCATGGTTAATGAAATTAGCTTCTGTGAATTCAGCATTCTGAAGTAATGCATCTTAGTATATACGATATACTGCAATATCTTAACTTTCTGATAAAGTGTAAATGAACTCACCTATACAGTGAAATAGACAAAAATGATTCTTAGGTGTCAATCCCCATGAATATAATCAGTATCATTAAAGGGAAGACATTATTTTGTGCAGCAAAAAGGTGATGTCTTTCAAATGCATCCTCAGCAACAAGATGCATGTATTATAACAATTCTACACACTAAGTGAAATGTCCTGTCAATAAATATGCACTAATGATACTTTCATTCCTCCATCAGATGTGGATCAGTGTGTGAAGTGTCCAGAGGACCAGTTTGCCAACACAGAGCAGAACAATTGCATTAACAAAGCTGTCATCTTTCTGAGCTATGAAGACCCCTTGGGGATGGCCTTTTCTTTAATGGCCTTGGGCTTTTCTGCCTTCACAGCTTTGGTTCTTGGTGTCTTTGTGAAACATCACAACACCCCCATTGTTAAGGCCAATAACCGCAATCTCACCTATATCTTGCTCATCTCGCTCATCTCTTATTTCTTCTGCCCCTTGCTCTTTATTGGCCAACCAAACTCAGTCACCTGCATCCTGCAGCAAATCACATTTGGAGTTCTGTTCACTGTGGCTGTTTCCACTGTGCTGGCCAAAACAATCACTGTACTTCTGGCTTTCACAGTCACAACCACTGTAAGAAGGATGTGCAGCAAAAATGTGATGTCTTTCAAATGCATCCTCAGCAACAAGATGCATGTATTATAACAATTCTACACACTAAGTGAAATGTCCTGTCAATAAATATGAATTCACAAAATAATGTCTTCACTGGTACATCATTCCTTCCTGTACTCTCATACAAGTTATTCTGTTTGCAATCTGGCTAGGAACTTCTCCTCCCACTGTTGACACTGATGCACACTCTGAGCATGGCCACATCATCATTGTTTGCAACAAGGGATCAGTCACTGCCTCCTACTGTGTCCTGGGATACCTGGCCTGCCTAGCTCTGGGGAGCTTCACTGTGGCTTTTATGGCTAGGAACCTGCCTGGACCTTTTAATAAAGCCAAGTTCCTGACATTTAGCATGCTGGTGTTCTGCTGTGTCTGGGTCACTTTCCTCCCTATCTACCACAGCACCAGGGGAAAGGTCATGGTGGCTGTGGAGATATTCTCCATCTTGGCTTCCAGTGCAGGGATGCTGGTATGCATCTTTCTTCCCAAGTGCTACATAATTTTGTTAAGACCAGACAGAAATTCTCTTCAAATGGTCAGGGAGAAATCATCTTCCTATACTCCTATTTCATAAATTCTAACAAAGTTCATAAATTGTAACAAATGTCTAGTTGGTTCATTCTTACCAAATACTTGATTGCATTGCCAGACTTATGTATTTTAGAATGACTCTCACTGTTTCATCTCAAGATAGTACCTAGCAGAACCATGCCTATTAAAGTTGTCTACACTGTCTCCTAGAATCTTATACAATGTTTTAAAACAATGCTCTTCTTTGCTGGTAGGTTTTAATAGTAGTCTTATTCTTCATAGAAGTTAGGGGATTAGAACATAGAATTAGAATACTTTTGTTAACAAATAAAATATTGCAGAAGAAGGTTTGATGTTTCTGCTCTTAAAATCATGACCTGCTCTAACAGGGGACCAAGATTAATATGAGACAAGTCAAAATAATGTTAACAAGAAGTTGAGACAATAGCTTAAATGGATCAAATACCCTATTCTCTGCTTCAAATTATCTGAACTCACATGTGCACATAACAGCTCACTAACACACACACACACACACACACACACACACACACACACGAAATTAAACAATTAAAAAATATAGAAGAAATTTACAAATACTGTGAAAGGAAATTCTGCTTTAAAATCTTCTCTTAAGGTTTGACTAGGTCACTCTTCATGCATATCACATAAGAATTTTCAAAATAAGAAGGAAAGATCAGTTTGTTAAAATGATCTCTTCTATGTGTGGGATTTTGGTGACTCTGACCATCAACTCTCTGCATCTATCACATTTCTATAGAAAGCAAACAGTGGTCTTAATACTTCTTAATATTTATCTTACTTAGTATTAGGTAGAAATTTAATATTATTATACTAAAGTATTATGTACAATACTTATTATTATGTCAGAACTACCAATGATGTTTAAATAATATTCTATTCTCTGACCAGTTTTTAAGGGTTAGATTTCTTTTATCAAAAAAGTGTTTTTATTTATTCTTATATAAGGGTTTAAAAAATATGCAAGCAGTTAGCACACAGACAAGAATCCCAGCTTTGAATCCCAGGGACTGGATTTGAGATTCTTGTGAGCTGTCATGTGGGTGCTGGAAAATGAACAGAGGTCCTCTTGAACATCAGACAGTGCTCTTAAGTGTCCCTTGTTGCAAGTCACTTGCCTCTCAAGTGTATCTGCTCGATGCTTGCTTCTCTGAATGACTGGGTTGAAGTTCAGGGACCATAAAAGAAAATCTAGTAAGATAACATGAACTTGCCTTCTAGTCATGCTGAGTCCTTCCCGCTAATATTCTCTCCCTACGTGTACTGCTACCTTTAGGAAATCACATGCACCATATGATCTGGCAGCAATATTTGTGAAATTTTACTTGGATTTCTAGTGATTTACACTGTTATCTTGTAGATATTGAGATGGGTTAACATATAAGAGCACTAGCTATTCTTGCAGAGTACCAAGGTGTGTTTGCAGCACCCATATCATGTCTCACACCTGACAATAACTCAAATTTTAAGAAACTTGAATTCCATAAGCAACAGGTAAGTATGTGGTACACATAAATACACACACACACACACACACACACACACACACACACACACATGCAGGGAAAGCTCTCTTGCACATAGCACTAATTATTTAGTCAGGGAATATATGATTATTAAAATAGTGGTTTGAAAGTTTTAGAAATTACTAAGAAAACTCTGGTGTGTCAAGACCCAGAAACCTAATTGTATTTTATTCTGATAATTTATGCTATTTATTGAATATGTTTTTCTCAGACAATACATGTAGATCAAATTTAACAAAGTAGTCCAATAATGATAAATTTGAGAAAGAGGTTATTATTTGGTGGAGTGCATGTGGAAATTATTCAAACAGGTAAATGGAAGTAGGAAAATTATATTCTCTCTATGTTAACTTCAAAAGCAAAAACGTAGAAGAATCCAAGTGATCTACGCAGTAACTAAATCTCAAAAAGTAACCTTTACATGGAAAGCAACAGTTACACTAACTATCTTTTCTTGCACTTGAGGTGTAATTGTATGAATTTTCTCTCCAAAATGATGAAATTGATAAAGTCATCTGGAGATAGATGGAATATTCAAGGACAAATATGGGCAGTCTGCATAGAATTGTTGAGATTGTATAAGTATAGGTAAGGTTCCACTTGAAAAACTCCTGACATAAGATGTGAAACTAGAGACAGAATTGAGCCTGCAGGTATAATGTCACCATCTTCAAAATAAAACACAAAAATTGCTATTGGTCTTTTAATCTCTGAAGTATAACTACTTAATGGTTGTTCTATCCATTATATTATAAATAGAAAAAGATTCTTTGAAGAATACCTTCCACATCATTGAAATGATATGTTATTTAACCAGAATCAACTAATGGAATGAGTAATTATGAATAAAGTCTGAAAGAAAGAGTCAATAATGTTGCTTGGAGTTGCTACCCAGTAGGGAAACACATTTTGCATCCCTGCAAAGGCTACTACATAGTATAAGACAGAGAGAATGATGATGGGCTACATAGAAAGTTTATATAAGCACTGCTCTCAGGTCTAATAGCTCTGAAGTAAATTCATGCTTTATATAATCATCCTGACTAAGGTAAATTAAGTTTATACTCACATGTCTGTGGATACTAGACATTAAGTCTGTGGTACCCAAGCTAAATCAGTTGACACAGATAGGATAGATATAGTGTAAGATAATAGTGGTGTATCTCAGTGGGAGGGGAATACGAAACATATTTTAAGGGTGGAATGAGAGCATGAGGGACAGGAAAGTGAGAATCATTTCAAGATGAGGGTTTGGGATAGGGTTCAGTTAATAAATATGTACAAAAATAGCTGAAATTGAGCATCATTTGAGGACCGGAAAGGAAACCTAATGCAGTGGAAATTTCATGAGATATATGAAAGCAATTCTAATAAAATCTCCAAAAAAATGGGATAGCCATATACTCAGTGGAGCATCTCTTTTAATCAAATTAAGCTTCCACTACAGAAACTAGGCTACAGTTTCAGTACTTTGCTAAAGGGGCAACATGGAACTCCGTGGTCAATCTAAGTTTTTTCCAAGACAATTTGTTGCTCTCCAAAAACTGACACCAATTTCCCAATGTTGAAGATATTACCCATAATAGTGACTTAATATGGGTAGGTCCAGCTTGTTCCTACATAGAATCATTATCCAAAATATCTAGTGTCTTTGGTATAGGAATTCTTTACAGGCTAACAAAAGAAACATGTAGAGTCCAACAGAGCCACAAAGCCTTTGAACTACAGTGGGAT
Organism: Lophiomys imhausi; assembly: GCA_907164525.1. Lineage (NCBI taxonomy): Eukaryota > Metazoa > Chordata > Mammalia > Rodentia > Muridae > Lophiomys > Lophiomys imhausi. Next base: position 8,540,869 of record CAJQZJ010032290.1, read on the forward strand.
TCCTGTCTGCAAAATATGCTAGTTCATTGGTGGCACAAAGCTTATGGGAATAATGAACTACAGTGTGATTTCAATTAAATACAACTCCATCTATGGAACCCACATTTGACACTGGTTAACTTCATCTTTCAGTCCTCACCTGAGTGCCAAAGCCTGTAAGGAGTGAGGACAGCTCACTAGCTCTCAAGTCCTAGGGGCTTATTCATCGAGGACACCGAGATCAGGGCCAGCTCTACTGCTGCTGTAGTTTATTTGATCACATTGTGAGCCCTGATATTGTCCATTAGAAAAACCTGTTTCTAATAGTGGTATGACTCAGATTTTTTTTTAATACTTTATTTTTTTTTCTTCAAGTTACCTCTCAGTCACAAACCCCTCCCTATTCCCCCTTCCTATCCCGCCCTTCCACCCTCTTCCCCCCAGAAGTTTCCCCTTTCAGTCCAACAGATGTTTCCTTCTCTTATAATAGTATTATACAAAACAACAGATATAAATATGCCACATTTATGAGAGTTAAATGGCCCAGTATACCTTCCCAATGTCCAGTTTATACATATTTGGCCCCTGACTTTAACATTCTACTATCTAACCATCTCTATGAGTTTAAAGGTCTATATCTGACTCAACATTCATACTAACTTGCAACACACTTTTAAGAGTATCTTCTTAGATCTGTAACACCCTCTTGATTCCTAAACAACTCAAAATTTAACTATGAGACTCTAGCTGTCTATTCTTCAACCACCTCAGAGACCTGAGAGGGATAAATATATCTGCTTATATAGGAAGTGAAGGGCCTACAGCTTCCAAAACTAAGAAAGGACATACCAATGACTGCCTGGACAGTTCCCATTTTCTCTCCATACATTTCTGCATCAGTATTCAGCCTTTGGGTCCTGTTTCTCTGACAGACATTTGTTGTAGAGCAGGGATTATGAAGGACTTACCTACCCTGTCTTGGCAGAGTTAGGCTGTCGACTTCCCTGCTACCAAGTTTTGTCCTTTTTGGACAGCAGTCTGTCTGCAGTTGGTGCAAGGGGTTTTTTCATGCCAAGAGATAGGCTTGCCACTAATTCAACCATCTTACAGTGGAGGTTCTTCAATGCTTATCTTCTACTTGGAGTAGAATAGGGGGTGCTGTCAGGCGCTGATATGTCTCGATATCAAAAAAAAAGAAAATCTTAATTTAAGATAACATCTTTGAATGCCATATTCTGCAGATCTCTTGGGGTTTTTGAAGATGCCCTATCCATCTCTTGTATTTAGATAAGCAAATGTTGCTTGTCTCTTAGCAACTTGATTACTGGGTAGTTTAGAGAATATCTGTGATAGACTGTCATAGTAGCTAACAAGGTGACATGTTTGCATGACTAGGAGTTTGTTTTACTTAACTATCCTAGACCGTTTTAGATGGTTGGTATCAAGAGGCCAGAGCTTCACATTTTATTTTTAAGTATCTGTAGGTATGATACCATTAGGAAGCGTTACCTTTAATTTTGTATCAATATACAAAGATCTATTCAATTGTGGTTAAATATACTCTTAATTATGTATCAATATACAAAGGTCAATGCCTATGTAGCCCAATACAATCTTAATATTATGTCCATATACAAGGATCAATACCATTGTGGCCAACTATAATCTTAATTTTGTATCAATATACAAAGATCAATACCGATGTAATCCAATACAATCTTATTTTTGCACAATAAACAATGGTCAATACCACTTTAGCCAAATAAACTACTAATTTTGTATCAATATAAAAAGGTATAAGGGCATATTCAATAATCTGCCCCTTCTTCTTGGACCTTCCTGTGCTATGTTTATATCTCATTTTTCTCAAGCCTATGTACTCCTACATAGGAGAGGAAGAAGGATACAGAAAAGGAAAAGTAGGAAGTCCCTGGGGCTAACCTCCAAAACCCATTAAACAGGACCATTTATCAGCTTGTAATCTCTTCCCTTAAATATCGGAGTTTTCAGTTATCCTTCAGATAACCAAAAAGAAGGGTGGAGAAACACCTTCCCCACCCTCTGGGCATGGGACGTTGCTCTCTTAAAGTGACTTCCTGCTGATTTGGGTCATAGTAGACCTGTTTGGGGCCCGAACCCAAATGGAAAAAATGGTTAAAAATGTTAGTACACTCCTTTTATGTTCAGTCCTTCTGTTCTCAGATGTTTAGATGACCTAAGGGGTTTGTAGGCAGAAGCTGATATTGCAGGCTTCACTGAGGTTCCGGCCGGGGCATTGTGTAGTGCTGAACGGTCCCAGCGACATTGGATTGCCGTGGTGGTTGCAGGCCCCCGATGCAGACAGTTATTGAGGAAGTCTGCCAGGCAGAATCAACTGGGTCACTCGTCCTCCTTGGTGACTGATTCTGCTCTCTGCTGAGGTTTCCGCTGTCCAGCCGTCCCCAGGCTCCCCTAATGGACACTTCGGTTCTCCTGGAAAGATAAGAACAGAGCCCTGCCCCAATTCTAACCCTGGGACAATTGCCCTCTTTTTTTTTGGGGGGGGGGCTAGGTAGTACTTCTCCTGAAGCAAATTTGGCCTTCCAACAACATACAAAGCGTTATATTTCAATCTGGGTTAAAGAAGAAATCATTCTGTCACCTTGGAGCTAAACCAGCTCCAGTGTATATATTTTGAGATCCCAAAGGACAATCTGCCTGCATCGAGAAGGCCTTTTGTAAGTAGCCTCCAAACCTAGGTCCCTCCAAATCTCATGTGTGTGTCTCTGAACTCTAATTATTGGGATCAGAGACCTGTGTTTCCCATCTGAAGGGATCAAAGATGTGTTCCACCACTCCTGGATCGAAGTCTTTCTCTAGAGTTTGCCCTGCATCAGGCTGACCCTGAGCTCCGGGATCTGCCCATTTCTGTCTCCAGTGTGCTGGGAGCTGGGACCAAGGGTGTACTCTTCTTGAATGGTGGGACCAAGAGTATGCACCCTCACCACCCCGCTCCATATGACTCCAGAATACATAAGACCACTAATTCTATGGTGCTCCCCCCACCCCCGTCTCCGCTGAAGTCAAAGGCCTGGGCCAACACCACAATTCTCTTGTATTTTACCTTAGTTCCACGTCTTCTCGACACCTGGAGTTCTGCAAAACCAGGCCGAACGGCTGTATCCTCTATTCCATTCACAGTGTTTCAGCCCTGCCACCTGCCTTTTTTTTTTTTTTTTTTTTAGTTAATAAATTTATTTGTTTGTTGCTTCAGGTTACATCCTTATCATATTGTCCTCTTTTCCCACTTCCCAGCCCCACCCTCCCATGCTCTACCCCCTGACCCTTCTGTTTTGTTCCTCTGGGGTGCAGTGTCCCTGCCTAACAGTCTCTCACCACAGATCAGGAGTCATATGAGGGCCAAGAGCCTCTTCATTCACCGGGGGCCTACGAGGCAGTACTGCCAGTGAAAGGTGTCTCCTTGCTACTGGGGGAATAATAAAAAAAAGACCAACAAACACACAAACCCACAAAAACAATGAATATCAACAAAAAAAGAGAGGAAAAAGAGAAGGGAAAAGGAAAAAGAAAAAAGAAAAAAAGAAGGAAAAAGAAAAAGATGAAAAAATAATTTATGTCCATGTTCCTTTTGGTGTGTTGGTTGTAGTACAGATATCCTGTTCGATATAGCTAAAATCCTACTATAAGTGAATAGATGCCATGTGCATCCTTCTGAGACTGGGTTAGCTCACTCAGGATGAGCTTCTCTAGATCCATCCATTTGGTTGCAAATTGCATGATATCATTGTTTCTTATAGCTGAGTAATATTCCATTGTATAGATGTACCACAATTTTTTAATCCATTCTTCAGTTGAGGGACATCTGGGTTGTTTCCAATTTCTAGCTATTACAAATAAGGCTGCTATGAACATAGATGAGGAGACTTCCCTATGTCTCCGTGAGAGGTCCTTTGGGTGTATACCCAGAAGTGGTATGGCTGGGTCCTGAGGCAAGGTTATTCCTAGATTTCTAAGATATCGCTAGACAGACCTCCATAGTGGTTGCACAAGCCTGCACTCCCACCAGCAATGGAGTAGGGTTCCCCTTTCTCCACACCCTCGCCAGCATGCGCTATCATTTGAGCTCTTTATCTTAGCCATTCTAACAGGTGTTAGGTGGAATCTCAGGGTCGTCTTGAGTTGCATTTCTCTGATGATTAAGGATGTTGAACATTTCTTCAGGTGTCTCTCAGCCCTTAGGGATTCCTCCTTTGTGAATTCTCTATTTAGCTCCATCTCCCATTTTTTGATTGGATTATTTGGTTTCTTGGCGTTTAGTTTCTTGAGTTCTTTGTAGATTTTAGATAGTAGCCCTCTATCAGATGTGGGGTTGGTGAAGATTTTCTCCCAGTCTGTTGGTTGCCGTTTTGTTCGAATAACAGTGTCCTTTGCCTTACAGAAGCTTTTCAGTTTCATGAGGTCCCATTTATTGATTGTTGATCTCAGCTCCTGAGCTGTTGGTGTTCTGTTCAGGAAGTTGTCACCTGTGCCAATGAGTTCGAGGGTTTCTCCTATTTTTTCTACTAGTATATTTAGTGTGGCCGCCTTTATGTTAAGGTCTTTGATCCACTTGGATTTAAGTTTGGTACAAAGTGATAGGTATGGGACTAATTTCATTCTTTTGCAAGTGGACATCCAGTTGAATCAGCACCATTTGTTGAAGATGCTGTCCTTCCATTGTGTGGTTTTGGCTTCTTTGTCAAAGATTAGTTGGACATAGGTGTGTGGGTCCATGTTTGGGTCTTCAATTCGATTCCATTGATCCACTGGTCTGTTTCTATACCAGTACCATGCTGTTTTTATTACTGTTGCTCTGTAGTACAGCTTGAAATCTGGAATGGTGATACCTCCAGATGTTTTTTCATTGTACAGGATTGATTTAGCTATTCTGGGCTTTTTGTTGTTCCATATGAGGTTGAGAATAGCTTTCCAGGTCTATAAAGAATTGTGTTGGTATTTTCATAGGAATTGCATTAAATCTATATATTGCTTTTGGTAGGATAGCCATTTTTATTATGTTGATCTTACCTATCCATGAGCATGGCAGATCTTTCCATCTTCTAAAGGCCTCTTCCATTTCTTTCTTCAGGGGCTTGAAGTTCTTGTTATATAGATCCTTTACATGCTTGGTTAGAGTTACCCCCAGGTATTTTATATTGTTTGTGGCTATTGTGAAGGGGGTTGTTTCCCTTATTTCTTTCTCGGTATATTTGTTTGTTGTATAAAGAAGGGCTTCTGATTTTTTTTTGAGTTAATTTTGTATCCAGCCACCTTGCTGAAGTTGTTTATCAGCTGTAAGAGTTCTTTGGTGGAGTTTTTGGGGTCGCTTATGTATACTAACATATCATCTGCAAATAGGGATAATTTGACTTCTTCATTTCCAATTTTTATCCCTTTGATCTCCTTTTGTTGTGTTATTGCTCTAGCAAGGACTTCAAGTACTATATTGAAGAGATATGGTGAAAGTGGACATCCTTGCCTTATCCCTGAGTTTAGAGGAAATGCTTCAAGCTTCTCTCCATTTAATTTGATGTTGGCTACTAGCTTGCTGTATATTGCCTTTATTATTTCTAGGTATGGTCCTTGTATGCCCGTTCTCTCCAGAACTTTTAGCATGAAGGGGTGTTGGATTTTGTCAAATGCTTTTTCTGCATCTAGCGAGATTATCATGTGGTTTTTTTCTTTCATCTTGTTTATGTGGTGAATTACATTGATAGACTTTCGTATATTGAACCATCCCTGCATTCCAGGGATGAAGCCTACTTGATCATGGTGTATGATACTTTTGATGTGTTCTTGAATTCTGTTTGCTAGTATTTTATTAAGTATTTTTGCATCTATGTTCATGAGGGAAATTGGTCTGAAGTTCTCTTTCTTTGTTGGGTCTTTGTGTGGTTTAGGAATCAGAATGACAGTGGCCTCATAGAATGAGTTTGACAGTGTTCTTTCTGTTTCTATGTGGTGGAAGAGTTTGAAAAGTAATGGTGTTAGTTCCTCTTTGAAGGTCCGGTAGAATTCCGTGCTAAAGCCATCTGGCCCTGGGCTTTTTTTGGTTGGGAGATTATTAATGACTGTTTCTTTTTCCTTGGGTGTTATTGGGCTGTTTAAGCTGTTAATCTGATTTTGATTTAGTTTTGGTAGGTGGAATTTATCGAGGAAATTGTCCATTTTGCTTAGGTTTTCAAATTTAGTGGAATATAGATTTTTAAAGTAATGCCCGAATATTTTCTGAATCTCCTCAATGTCTGTTGTTATTTCTCCCTTTTCATTTCTGATTTTGTGGATTTGTGTTCTTTCCCTTTGCCTTTTAGTTAATTTGGCTAGGGGTCTGTCTATTTTGTTGATTTTCTCAAAGAACCAACTCTTGGTTTCATTGATTCTTTGTATAGTTCTTTTTGATTCTAAGTTGTTGTATTCAGCCCTATGTTTGATGATTTCCTGCCTTTTGCTCTTCTTGGGAGTGTTTGTTTCTTTTTTTTTTCCAATTCACTCAGCTTAGCTGTTAGTTTACTAATATGAGCTGCCACAATTTTCTTTTTGAAAGCACTTATTGCTATGAACTTTCCTCATAGCACAGCTTTCAATGTATCCCATAGGTTTGGGTATGTTGTGTCTTCATTGTCGTTGGATTTCAAGAACTCTTTGATTTCCTTCTTTATTTCTTCCCTGACCCAGTGGTCATCCAGTAAGGAGCTGTTCAATTTCCATGTGTGTGTAGGCTTTCTGTTGATTCTTTTGCTGTTGAAGACCAGCTTTATTCCGTGGTGGTCTGATAAGATACAAGGTGTTATTTCATTTTTCTTGTATCTATTGAGACTATCCTTGTGACCAACTATGTGGTCGATTTTGGAGAAGGTTCCGTGGGATGCTGAGAAAAAGGTGTATTCCTTTGTGTTTGGGTGAAACGTTCTGTAGATATCTGTTAGGTCCATTTGTTTCATGGTCTCTGTTAGACTCAATATTTCTCTGTTTGTCTTCTGTCTTGATGATCTGTCCATTGTTGTGAGTGGGGTGTTGAAGTCTTCCACTACTAATGTGTTGTGATCTACGTGCGCTTTAAGTTTTAGAAGTGTTTCTTTTACGAAAGTAGGTGCCTTTGTATTTGGGGCATAGATGTTCAGTATTGAGATTTCCTCTTGATGAATATTCCCTTTAATGAGCATATAGTGCCCTTCTTTGTCTTTCTTCATTAACTTCAGTTGGAAGTCTGTTTTGCTTGATATTAGGATGGCTACTCCAGCTTGCTTCCTGGGTCCATTTGCTTGGAAAACCTTTTCCCAGCCCTTTACTCTGAGGCAGTGTCTATCTTTCATAGTTAGTTGTGTCTCTTGTATACAGCATAAGGAAGGGTCTTGCTTGCGGATCCACTCTGTAACCCTATGTCTTTTTATTGGGGACTTGAGTCCATTGATGTTGATGGATATTAGTGACCTGGGGTTGTTATTTCCCATTAGTTTGGTATAGGTGGTGGTCCTGTGCCTCTTTTGGTTTAGTTGCTGAGGGGTTTTCTTTTCCCTTTGTTTTCTTGGGTGGAGTTTCCTTCTCTGGGTTGGGATTTTCTGTAGGGCTGGGTTTGTGGGTAGATATTGTTTAAATTTGATTTTGTCATGGAATATCTTGTTTTCTCCATCTATGTTGATAGAGAGTTTTGCTGGGTAAAGTAGTCTGGCAGGGCACCTATGATCTCTCAGGACTTGTAGTATATCTGATCAGGCCCTTCTAGCTTTTAACGTTTCTGAGGAGAAGTCAGGTGTAATTCTGATAGGTCTTCCATTGTATGTGACTTGACCTTTTTCTCTTACAGCTTTTAATATTCTTTCTTTGTTCTGTACATTTGATGTTTTAATTATTATGTGGCTAGAGGAGTTTCTTTTCTGATCTAATCTGTTTGGTGTTCTGTAAGCCTCTTGGATTTTTATTGGCATCTCTTTTTTCAGGTTTGGGAAGTTTTCCTCTATGATTTTGTTGAAGATATTTCCTGGACCTTGGAGTCGGGAGTCCTCTCTTTCCTCTATACCTGTAATTCTTAGGTTCTGTCTTTTCATTGAGTCCTTGATTTCTTGGATGTTGTGGGTGAGAGATTTTTTAGCCTTCTCATTTTCTTTGGATGTTGTACTGATTTCTTCCATCGAATCTTCCATGCCTGAGATCCTGTCTTCCATCTCTTGCATCCTATTGTTGATACTCACATCCGTAGTTCCTATTCTCTTCCCTTGGTTCTCTACTTCCTCTTTTAACTCTGACTGTGTTTTCTTTATTGTTTCTATTTCTATTTTCATGTCTTGTACGGTTTTGTTCGTTTTGTACATTTCCTTCTCCAGCTTGCTTGTTTTTGTATCAAACTCTTTCATTGCTTTGTCCTTTTCCTGTTCAAGCTCTGTCACCTTGGCTTGGAGCTCTTTAATGGTGTTATTCCTTGTTTTGACTTGTAGAATTGTGGCTTCTTTGAATTCCTTCATAGATTTAAGTTCTTCTTGCAGGGACTCTATCACTTTCCATAATGCAGAATTGTCAGCGTTTTCATGTGTTTCTGTTGGTGTGAGGTCATCCGAATTGGATGAGCTAAGATAATTCTGCTTTGTTGGAGTCATATTTCCTTGATTTCTATTTTTTTTTGACCTTTGGCCATTGGATGCGTTTAGCTGTCTGTTCTTGTCGTTTTCTGTGCTTGGATTCACAATGGATGATTTGGTGCAGGGGACGAGTTACTTGGCTATCTGTCATTGCTTACAGGGGGATTTCAGGGTCACTGTGGTTTTAATCGCCTGAGGCACAGTGAGCTGGTGCAGCCTATTCCCAGGTTGTGAGTAATGGACCGGGATTGTTTCACTGCTCCCAATTCAGCCTTCTCTATGTTGCACTCTGAGTTATCAGCCTGTAATGATTCTGATGGTATGGACCTGTTTGCCCAGGCACAGATTCTGTGGGCTTTGTTTGTTGTCACGGAGGCTGACAGGGTCTGGCTCCACACCTAATATATCTGGATTTTCCAGAATACAGCTATGGTCCCGATTTCTGGTTTCTCACTAGGCTTCTCACCACAGTCCTGGCCTCTGTGCCTGATTCCCTCCCTGTCTGCGCAGCCGTGGGTCTCCCTCCCTGGCTGCTCGGCCGTGGGTGCACCGAACCCCAGATCCTCCGGCTGCCTTAGTGGTCCTCTCACCCTAGCAGCTCAGCCGTGGGTGCGCGGATCCCTGGACCCGCCCATGCCTGGCTCTCTCCCCAGTTGTCCTGCCGTGGGTTCACAGGAATTTGGCCCTGCCAGCCGGGCTCCCTCCCCAGCTGCACTGCCATAACTGCGCAGGATTCGGCCCCTCCCACCCGCCTTTGGGTTCCCAGATTCCTGCGCTCTCTCGGAACCTCCGCCCTCCGCTTCACAAGCGGCTACGGACCACCCGCTGAGCTCCCTGTTTGTTCCTTGCTAAGACTTCCACTATCTCGCAAAGTTTTTTAAGTGGGTATAAGTTCTTCCTGAGGTGTGGGGAGCCCAGTAGGCTAGTGATCTATCACCAAGTGGCCTCTGATTCTGCCTGCTATGAGTTGGGGTCAATCTTACCAGGAGCCTCTCCAAATGGGAGTTCCCGAATCCCGGGTTTAGTGGCTTCCGTGTCTGCGAGAGATGGGGGAGAACCTTACCCTGGGACTTTTAACAGTCCCTTGGGAGCTGTGAGTGTTCCCAGGGGGTCTAGCCCCTCCAGTTTTTGCACAGTGCCCAATAACTCTGTGTTTTTTATGGCTCTTTTTTCCCCGCATTCAAAATGCGTCAGTGTAGGTCGCCGCCATCTTGGCCCCCCATGACTCAGATTTTTAATCCTAGTACCTTCTGTTTATAGTAAATAAGTGTTTGTGGTATGTTTAATACATACCACATACCTTTATTCCAAGAGCTAAATAAAGTCAATCATAGTTCATGAGCTGGAGCAAGCAACCAGGCAGAAAGTAAACATAAATAAACATTCAGCTGCATGCGTTCTCTATTTCCCTGAACTACAAGGATTTTATCCCAGTATATGGTTCCTGAGTCTTTATTAGTAATATTGAATGAGTGACATTAAAAAAAAAAACATTTTGACACTATAACTTGTAGCTCAACAGAGACATCACTCCAACTGCAGACAAACTTAGAAGCCATCAGATTAGTTATTTCATCTAGGAAGTCCACAAGAGTTTAGGATAGGAAGTACCATGTTAAAAGGCTTTAGGACCCTGAATAGTACTACTTTAGATGGCTTAAAAATAGATGAAATTGAAAATCTAAATGGCTTAACTGGTATTGTCTAAATACTGAGTATGAATATTATCATTTTAGTATTTTATATTTTATACTTAGGAGACATAATGGCAATCTATACACACTCAAAGAAAAATACCTGAGAAATACAGAAAAATAAAAAGTATGAACTGTGTATTGACATGATAAAAGCCTTAGAAATACTTACACAGGAATTTAGACAAACCATAGAAAAATCAATAAATGAAAATAAGAAAAATACTCAGACACAGAGAAATTGAGCAAACCTTCGAAAGACCTAAAATATACTCAGACATACACAAGGGAATTTAGACAGGAGCCTACCACAGTATCACACAATGAAACTGAAAGGTGGTATCCCAAGGTTGTTAGAAAACCAAACTTAATTTATCAAGTTATTATACAAGACATACCAGGAGATGCTAACTCCAAGGTTAAATGGAATCCTATGGACATATGAAAATTGAGGAGATTTAAGGAAGTGATTGTTTCTTATGGTTTGCATTCAGTCTAAGTGAAGCAGATATTAACTCATGGGCACATGAGAACCAAATTACCTCTCAAGATGGGAAAGATTTGTCCAAAGCAGTATTGGAAGTTGGTCCTCAGTTACAATGCCAAATATGGTGGAAAGAGAAAGCCAGGAATAAAACAAGGAAATCAGTCCACAGGTATTGATACTACCCAGGATCAGTAGCTAGATCAAGGTCGGTATGCTGAATTAAAAAGGCAACATGAATTTGATGATACAACCTTGACCCTATGTCATTTTGTAGATTTAAAATGGCAGCCTACAGATTGGGAAAAATTCTTCACCAACCACACATCTGACAGAGGACTAATATACAAAATTTACAAAGAACAGAAGAAATTAAGTGCCAAGTCACCAAATATTCCAATACAAAAAAAAAAATGTGGAAGAAAGCTAAACAGATAATTCACAAATGAGGAGTTCCTAATGGCTGAGAGACACTTGAAGAAATGCTCAACATCTTTAATCATCAGAGAAATGCAACCCAAGAGGACTCTGAGATTCAATCTCACACCTGTCAGAATGGGTAAGATCAAGAGCTCATTTGACAGAACATGCTGGTGAGGGTCTGGAGAAAGGGGAACCCTCCTTCATTACTGGTGAGAGTGCAGGCTTGTGCAACCATTATGGAGATCATTCTGGCGATATTTAGAAAACTCGGAATAGCTCTGCCTCAGGACCCAGTCATACCACTTCTGGGGATACATCCAAATGTCTCCTCACCAAACCACAAGGAAGTTTCCTCATCTATATTCATATAAGTCTTATTTGTAATAGTTAGTAACTGGAAACAACGAAGATGTCCCTCAACCGAAGAATGGGTTTAAAAACTGTGGTACATCTACACAATGGAATACTACTCAGCTATCAGAAACAAGGAAATCATGCAATTTGCACCCAAATGGATGGAACTAGAGAAGCTCATCCTGAGTGAGCTAACCCAGACCCAGAAGGATGCACATGACATCTATTCACTTATAGTTCGATTTTAATCATATAGCACAGGACAACGATAGTACAACGAATGCACCAAAGCGAACATGAACATAAACTTTTTATCCAGTCAGTGAGACACTTTGCCCTAGTGGTGCTGCCTTGTATTCCCCAGTTTATGAGGAGGGTCTTGGGCCTAATATGACTGCTGAACTGGGGCATGGGACTGTTATGTAGGGCACACTCCAATCCAGAGGAGTGGAATGGAAGAGATAGTAGGTAGAAAGTGGGAGGGCAGGGCAAGACTTGGAGGGGTTGAAAGAGGACACTAACATGGAGATGTAACCTGAAGTAATAAATAAATTAATTAATTAAAAAACAAGATAAACAACAACAAAGAATGGATTAGACATACATCTGATACAGGATCTCATTTTTATGATAAAAATCTAATATGAGAAGTAATTTCTGAAGGTCTTAAGAAAAATAAAAATAGCAGATGTTTAAATTGTGGTAAGAAATGTCATTTGAAAGGGGACTGTATGTAAGGTATTGATAGAAACAATGTCTCTTCTTGAAAGAAACCAAAAGAAAGATCTCAGCCTTCTGGAGTATGCATACTCTGTGACAATAGCTGGAACTAGACTAGTGAATGCATATCAAAAAGTGACAGGCAAGGTAAACATTTGTCAGCAGGAAAAACCTTAAGGGGCCTCCCACTGGCCCAAGAACCAATTTTGATGTAATCATTTCTTGTCAGTTGTTGTAGATATACATCAAAATGCAATTAGAAGATTTAATAGATTTTTTAAAAAAACATTGCCTTGTATTGATGTAATCAAGGACAAACCAGTTTCAGCAAATAAAAGAAAATATATATTAGAGACAAGAAAACAAGTATTTTGCAAGTTGTTGTAAATGATCACAGGCCGAAGCTGAAAATACCAATAAACACCATTGAAATTTAAGGTTTAGAGATACAGAAACAGATGTAACACTAATTTCGCCCAATCTTACCATCCATATTCTTGGGAGTAGAGCTTTATCTCAGAAAAAACAAGGTGTCAGATTATGGTAGTTCATTTTCTTCATCCTAACAACAAGCTGCCAAAAATAATACTTACACTCAAAATGTATTCCCAAATATTCATTCCATACAACTAGACTCATTCCCTAGTTAATTTGTAACTTAATTAACCCATTTACTCTAGTCTCAGTTCTGCCGTATGGCTGGTTACCTCTGCTCAGGTATCACACATGTGTCCTCTTCCATGTTCAAGTTGAAACTTCCAACACCTGTGATTCTCCCAGAATCATATCTGACAACTGGATGATGAACTTCTAGTCTACCTTTTCCTATAGGTCATAGATATTTTTATTAGCAGATGATGTGTGCACACCATGCATAACATACACCTTCTACACTAGATGGGTTGAGTGTATTGGGCCAGAAGGACAAACAGGAAAATTAAGTCATGTCTGGCTAATATTCCCATGAACTTACAGGGAGGCGATTTGTTGCCGAAATGGAAAATACAAGCTAATATTCCTACAAACCTAGAAACAAACTTTAAAATAAAGAATACTTCTCAGAGAAAATACTATGAAGTATCATAAAGAACATAAACAACAGGTGTTGGTCTTTAAAAGTTAAAAACCATCCTACATTTAAAATGATGAATTTGTGTTGCTGGATCAATGGCCTTTGACAAAAAAAAAACTTACAAGTACTAAACAGCAGGTCAGGCACAGCCAAATAGTCCACACACTGAAGCATCTACCAGCCCATGAGATTACCTTATGTTTGTTTTTTAAAACGTAGTCCAGAAAATGAAGGATGTTAACCGATTTAAGAGCCACAAGAATATGATTCAGATTCCAAGCTATTTTCAGATTGTAATAGCCTGGAATATCATTGCCTTCATTGGTACTTAAGTCATAGAACTTTCCAGATGATATGGATTTACATAGTACAAGAAAATCATCATCTAAGACTGAGAGAATTGGGTAAGGTAGAAAAGAAATAAAATGATGTACATTTGGAATGTTTGGATCCAAACTGGACTGCGTTGATTTAAATGATTACTTTTCACAATTCCTTTTCACCAAAATGGTAGCGAATGGTTTGTATTCTCATTATATCCTTACAATGATAGTTGTACATTAAAGAGAATTCATTGGGAAGTCTTACCAAAATAAATATTAAACAGCCCTAACTTGTGACAATATTTTGTAGAAATAATTTTAAACAGTTTCCTAAATCTAAAATTTATTATTATACAGGTGATAACTTACTGTCCTATTCAAACATTTATACCTTAGAAAAAATGTTTGATGAAGTAAAGAAAATTTTGACTCTCTGAGAATTGTGCACTGAGTCTGAAAAAAATACAAAGAAGAGACTCTATAAGTTATCTAGTATATAAGATAAGTTTACCAAAATCTTCAACATAGAAAATACAAATTTGTAGAGATAAATTACAAACTATTAATGATTTTCAGAAGTTGCTGGGAGATATTAACTGGCTATGGCTTACAATTTGCTTAACTACTTAAGAGCTACGTGATTTGTGCCAAAACTTTCCAGATGATATGGATTTATGTAGTACAAGAAAATCATCATCTGAGACTGAGAGAATTGGGTAAGGTAGAAAAGAAATGAAATGATGCACATTTGGAATGTTTGGATCCAAACTGGACTGCATTTTGATTTTTTTTTTTTGCCCCGTATACATTCTCCCACAAGAAACCTTATGAAGAAAAAATATATTATCTTAAAATGGAAACTTTTAGCATACAAAAGGAGTAAAAAATTAAAAAATATATGCAGAAAGGTTTTTTTAATTGACTCTGAAAGGAAAAATTATACTTTCTCACTCAGCAGTATTGAGGATTTCAATGAGGCAACTGTTTATGTTCTTCAAAGGCTGATTCTATAATTACACATTTATTAGAAATTTTGACTATTATGATGATACCTGTACAAATAAAGACTGACAATACTCCAGCATATGTCTCTAGTAAAATGAGACAGGTTTTGTTTGCAATTACAATATAAAGCATATTACAGATATATCACACAATCCCACAGCACAAACAGTTTGAGTATTACATATTGATTCAACATTTTACCCTGATACAAAATTAAAGTTAATTCTTTTTAAAGTATTGTACCTATGAAATTCTTAAAAATGCAGTGTGAAGTGTTATGCTTTTTTATAGCAGCTATCACAAAATGTTTAGGATAATTAAGACATGTAAACTAAAAGATGCAGAGAAAAATGGTAAACATTGTTCTCAGCATCTCATAGCACATTCTCCAAAATTGACCATATACTAATATAAAACAAGTCACTGGCCATGCAAAAATTTAGAAAAACTCACAGCATCCAATCAGAAAACGTGGACTGCAGCTGAATATAAACACAACAACAACAGCAAAAGCGTACAAACTCGTGGAAACGGAACAGTTCTATACTGGATAAAAAAGGGTTAAGACAGAAATTTTTAAAAAATGACATACATTCTAGAAATCAATAAAAATGATGACACAGCATATCCAATACTTTTGGACACAATGACATCCAATGAAACATGCCAGTTCGCCTTGGAGGTGGTCACAATTTCCTTTAATCCCAGCCCTTGCGAGGTCAGGGGAGAAGATTCTCTGAGTTTGAAGCCAGCCTAGTATACAGAGCTAGTTCCAGAAAATCCAATGCTACACAAAAATCCTTGTTTCCAGAAAACAAACTACAGAGGCATGTTCATATCATTAAGTACCTACATTTAAAGAAATGAGTGATACCATATTAGTTATGTAACAGAAAGCTCTAAAACAATATACAATAATGAAATCAAGGAGGAGAAGACAGAAAGTCATTATCAATCTGTGGGATGAAATCAACAAAATAGAACAAAGAGAATAATATGAAAAAAACAAGAAAAAAGAGAAAATCAACATGGTGAAAAATATACTAAATCAAAGAACTGTGGAGAGAGTATTTTCAGGTTATAAATTAAGAAATGAAAATTGGGCTTAATCACAGACACATAGGAAATCCAGATAACCATTAAGTTATACATTAAAACCTATGCTACATAAAACACAAAATACAAATGATATGGATATTTCCCTCAATACATACCAATTACTAGAGTTAAATCAAAATCAGATAAAAAATTTACACAGAACTCAAAATGATAATGAAATAGAAGCAGTCATTAAAATTATCCTAGGCAAAAAAAAGGCAAAACCAAATAACTTTAGCAAAGAATTCTTTCAAACACTTAAAGATTCAATGATATTACTCCTCCATTATCCCAAAAAGGAGAAAGAGAAGAATAATGGCTCAATGCAAGTTTTGACTTCACAATCACAATCATACACACAACCTGCATAAAGACCTACCCAGGAAAGAGTATTATAGACAAATTTCCCTTAAAATCCCTGATACAAAAGTACTCAATAAAATGCTTGTAAGGTGAATCAAAGAACTCATAAAATATATCAACTACAAAGATGAAGAATACTTTAAACCAGAGAGGAAAGTTTAATATACAAAGATCAGTTAGGAGAGAGAGAGAGAGAGAGAGAGAGAGAGAGAGAGAGAAGAGTGTGTGTTATACATGCACACACATTTTTGCTTTAATAAAGTAGTAGAGATATTTTTGAGAATTGAAAATGCCTAATGGATTTGGGGATAGGGTACCATGTGAATCCAATGGGGAAAAGATACAGACGAAAAACACACTTGACTCATAACTTGAATATACTCTTCATAAAGTGAGCAGGTGGCTGTCTGAAATGATGACTGAAATCAGTAGAAAGAATAGCTACAGATGTGGGTTTCAGAGGTTTAAATGGTAAGAAAGTACATGCTACACATGTGTGAGTATTTCAAAATGAAACACATTTTACTGCATCTTAATTTAAAATGAAACAATAATTATTGCACATAAATGAAACTGGATATCAGGGTGTATCTGGAGTACAGAAAATTTCATTTACACTCATGAAAGACGAATCTGCTAAGTTTTCTTTCTTTTTTTATGTTTATTTATTACTTCAGGTTACATGTCTATCACAGTGCCCTCATTCCACCCCTCCCAGTCCTACTCTCCACTCTCTACCCATATCCCTTCCATTCCACTCCTCTAGAGTGGAGTGTCCCTACATATCAGTCCCCCACCCCAGTTCAGCAGTCATATGAGGGCAAAGAGCCTCCTCATACACTGGGGGCCTACAAGGCAGCACCACTAGGGCAAAGGATTTCATTAACAGTTAACAAAGTCTAGGTTCTTGTTCTTTTTGGTGCATCAGTTGTAGTATTGTTATCTTGTACTATATGACTGAAATCCGATTATAAGTGAATAGATGCCATGTGCATCCTTCTGAGTCTGGGTTCTGCTAAGTTTTCTTATGAAAGCTGTTCCATTGTCATCACTCTATATTCATATCTTAGAATCCCAGGAAAGATGTTCTTATTAATTCATATGTTAAATGTTGATTTTACATATACAGCAAAATCTAGGAAAGAAGAGTAGTCCTGTTTGCTTCACTTCAAATGCTAAACATGACATGTCACTACCCATACCAAAGAATTGTCTATATTTACACTGCATTCTCTGTATAGTCCATATACTCAGAAAGGCTTGTCAGCCCACAATCATCAGTATACTTTCCACTGGGAATGAAGTTTATAGAATTCAAACAAGAATAGATGACTAGTGAAATTCTATAATAAAATCTACACATTAAAATACAAAGTTTTCCCTTACTACTTTACGTCTAAGATACTCAACATAAGAGTTGTTCACAGCCCCTACTGGATGTAAAGTAAGTGTAGAAAATTACAGATAAAGTGTTAGAAATTGTTCAACACAAGAAATCAATGTGTGAGAACTTAGGATCTTGTTAGGACATCATGTTTTAGAACTGAGATATTCAGCTTAGTTTCTCATTAATAATAATTGGAGGAAGAGGTGTGAGGCTTATGTCGTATTTGAAATGAGGCACACAGGTTTGGCACTCAGTCTGGATCATGTTGAATATTTAAAGATCAACATTTAACATGAAAATAAATTGTGGTTAGGTGATGATTTAATAGTTTTTGACACTGCTGGATTCAGGAAATTTCTGGATTCAGCCTGATGGTTGTTTCTCAAGACAAAAGAAACACAGGCTTTGTTTAGATATTCTGTACCTGTCACTATTACAGAATAGCCCACGCTGTAATCTCAGTGGATATCAAACCCTGTAACATAAGGCTGTTTTTCCCTGACATGGACTTTCTTGTTCAATGCCCAGCATGGAATCATAAATCCTGACTTGTAGAATCATTACTTAACAATTAATGCATATCTCACTGGAGATCTAATAACAAACTACATTGACATCTTTTAAGGTGTTCATACAAACAGATTTTCAAGCAGTTGTGGGACCAATTTTCCAAAAATGGTATCCTTCCAGGGACCGTATTTTCCACAAACATGAATGATGTCAAGAAATTACCTAAAAACTCCTCATCTATATTCATCAGGCAAATTCATGACATGCAAAGTGGTCATCAGACTCAGCGCCCCAGGAGAGAGTGTCAAAGATTCCTCTAGGGGAGAGGTACTACCTGGAGGAAGAAAATGTATCATGATGCACAAGTATTATCTCCTTTGGCCACAGTAATAAAAGCAAATGAGAATATATGGGTGCCTATTTGGTGTGCTCATCTGTATGGCACTTCACAATCCACATTGCCTAGGCTTAAGGCAGAAGAGATATGTTCACCTTGATTTTACTCTTCTTGCTACTGAACATTCCACTTCTTATGTCCAGTTTCATTCAACCCAGGTGCTTTTGGAGAATGAAGCAGAATGAAGACAAGGATAGAAACCTGGGAAAAGGTTGTGTCTTCTCTTTAGGAAGTGTGCAAAAGCCTGTGAAGAAAGAGTTTTTCAACCATATTCTGAATACACAGTAAGTGCTTTTATATTTTCCTTGTAAATATCACCATGAATATTTCATGACAGTTCTGAGGATGAGGGGCAGGACAATGCTGTCAGTCTTCTGTCCTATTCTAACCAGCAAACCACAAACTAACACCAAATTCTTTTACATAATCAATTTTATTTTATCATTTCGAATTGATCAAGCGAGAATTTTTTCTCTTATCCTCCCACTTATAATTCTGAGAGTTGAGTAAAGAAGGAACACTCTACATTCATCTTCCAAATATGTTCCTCCTCATGACAGTTTCTATAGTACAGTAGTCAGTGATGTCCTATTGAAAGAATCCCTATAAAATTTCAGTGATTTTTTTGTCCTAATTGTGTGTAAGCAAATGAATATTAAGTCAGCTTATGGCCCTTCAGTGAATGTCTACCTACTAGTTCAAGTGTTGGGGTCACTAATGTTGGTGACACACCTAGATATGGAGCATTTTCACGTAGGTATTCAAGAGCTATCTAAAAATTCCTGCATGTGGTTCCACCTCTACATTCTGAAGCTGTGCCTAGAATACATCTGTCCACTGTGAACTTCATATTTTCTTCCATACTTGACTTGTATACATATATAATCATTGGCTATTAAGTTTACAAAGCCCAGTTTTTTACTCTCTTTTTAAAAAAGGAATGTCTGGACTCTAAATGGTATGCTTTTCATTCTTTAGAAAGTGAGGTTATTATTAATAGTGGTGACTACTTACATCCCTTGTCACTTGCCTGGGTAACAGCTGTGGCATGTGACGCATGGTGACAACTGACAGTACTGGTAGAGTAGTTATCTACTAGTTCACCTTTGCTTTTAAGAAGCTTATGTCTAATCACTTTAAGTCTATGTTGTTTATGCTCTAACACATTTTGAAATTGACTCTTCTGTTTCTCTCTAAACAATTTTACTGAATATAGCTGCATATTATATCAATGTGGACATTATATACTATTTTATTTTGTGGAATGCAGATACTTGCTTTCTTTTTTTTTTCCTTTATTTTTTATTTCTTCAAGTTACATCTCAATCGCAGTCCCCTCCCTATTCCCCCTCCAGTCCCACCCTCCCACCCTCAACCCCCCATCCTCTTCCCTTTTTTTTCTTTTAAGTTTAAGGTATATCTTATTTACCCCTACAGTTTCCCCTTTCAGTCCAACAAATGGCTCTTTCTCTTATAATAACAAATACAATACAGTAAAAAAGAGGTAATTAGTCCAGAGTTATGAGGGTTATATGGATTAACATACATTCCCAATGACCAGTCCATATGTGTTTGGTACCTGACTTTAACATTCTATTATCTAACCGTCTCCATGAGTTTAAAGGTCTATATCTGACTCAACATTCATACTAACTTGCAACACAATTTTAAAAGTATCTTCTTAGATCTATAACACTCTCTTGACTCCTAAACAACTCAAAATTTAATTTTGAAATGTAGAGAGCTGTGATGTGCCGCACCCTAAAGATGGCGCCGGTTTCTGCCTTCCACCAGCCCGATGGTGAGCGCTCTCGGTGGTGAACAGGTCCATGTTTGGTTGGGACCGCTGATCTGGCTTGCTTCCGTATACGTGGGCCTCTAAGATAGCACCACATGGCTTTACTTGATTGGCTGTTCATATAGTATTTAGCCTGTGGGTTGGGTCTGCCCGGACATTCGGAAGACTGTTTTCAAGGGACCTGAATAAACTGCTTGAGAAGAGCTTTTGTGAGTTGCATCATTCTTGCTGGTCGAGGGGAACGTGACAAGTGGTGGCCCGTACGGGGAACCAAAAAAGACTCAGAACTCCTGCAGTCAGGGGCAGTGCACTGGTAAGTTCCCGGGGTAAATTGGGACAATAAAGTTTCGAGGAAGTTGCGAACTAAAGGTAACGTTTCGTGGAAATTGCGAACTAAAGGTAAAGTTTCGTGGGAAGTTGCGAAATAAAGGTAAAGTTTCGTGAAAATTGCGAACTAAAGGTAAAGTTTCGTGGGAAACTGCGAACCGAAAGTAAATTTTTAATCATGGGATCGTCTCAGTCACATCCAATTTTTCTGGCTCTTCAGGAGCTACTTTTAGCTACCCTAGAGAGATTTTTGAATGAATGCGACTCCATGGCTCCGTGGCTTGCGGTGTCTGGGAATCTTACGGTATCCTGCTGGGACAAATTAGGCAGGGACTTGGATTTTGCTTGGGAGCAAGGTACTCTAAAGCATGGAGTAAGACCAGTTTAGAAGATGGTGAGGAGTTGTTTAGGAGATCAGAGATATTACAAGGCCGTGAAAAAGGGACAAGAGGCATTAGAACAGTTAAAAGAGGAGGGCTCGGTCAAATCTGGGAAAGACACTTTGGAAGAGGATAGCTCAGAGTCTAAATAGGAATGTAAAATGTTAACAAAAAAAATGGAGAAGTCATCTTTGAGGAAGAGTTCTGACTGCACCCGGATAGAGCCCTCAGGTCCGGGGCTGCCTGTGTTGGCGCCGCCTTCATATAATGAGACTTCCCCTCCGAGTGGTCCTAGTGGACAGTCATTCTGTCCAAATGTCTGGAGGGAAGTGAGACATGAGCTGTACTACCCTGTCTTTCAGGATGGAGAGGGAAATCGTTATCATGAACCTCTCAATTTAAAGGTAATTAAAGCACTCGCTGAGTCTGTCCACACTTATGGGATTAATGCTGCTTTCACTGTAGCTCAGGTGGAAGCTCTTAATCGTTATTGCATGACTCCTAGTGACTGGATGAGCTTGGCACATGCCTGCCTGTCCTCTGGGCAGTATTTAGATTGGAAGGCTTCCTTGATCGAGTTTGCTAATGAACAAGCTGCTGCTAATCATGCAGCAGGAAACCCAGCCTGGAATGTGGGCATGCTTCTTGGGCAAGGTCGATTTGCTCAACAACAAACTGGGTATCCGGCTCAGGTGTTTGAGCAAGTCAATTTAATCGCAACCAGAGCTTGGAAATCATTGCCTAACAAAGGGAAAGTGAATGGCAATCTAACCAAGATTATTCAGGATCCCCTGGAGCCTTTCTCAGACTTTGTGGCTAGAATGGTTGTGGCCGCTGGAAGGGTACTTGGAGACCCTGATTTGGCAATGCCCTTAATTAAACAACTTGCATATGAACAATGTACAAAGGAGTGTAAAGCAACTATCACCCCTTATAAGAACAAGGGGTTTGAAGCCTGGATGCCTCAGTGCAGACTGCCGCTACCTTAAATAATTTGTCAGCCAATGTAGCCACGGCCTTGGATGTATTGTGGCAGGTGGCCCAGATTGGCTGTGAGTGGAAAATGACTGGTTTGTGTGTGACCTCTGTGCCATATCAAAATTATACTGTAGCTGCAAATTTGTCTAAGCAACTCTCTCAGTATCTTACAGGAAATTGGTCTGGCGAGTTTGATAAGCTGATACAAAATCTGAGAACTGCTATCGTGCATGTGAATTCCACCCGGGTTGATGTCTCTGTTGCTGAAGGACTGTCAACATGGATCCTCCGAGCCATGAATCATCTGAAGGAATGGTCGGGAATGGGTGCCCTAGGAGGCATGCTCTTCCTAGTCAGTTTCATTGCCCTATGGTGTATTTGTAAGATGAGGATTTCACAGAGGAAAAGTAATGCCATGCTGGTGCAAGCCTTTGCTGCCTTGGAGGCTAGACAGCCACAAGCTTGGTTAACTGTCCTAAAGAACTAAACTATCATCACGCTCAGGATGCGAGGCTAAGCACTACACTTGGGGTCAGCTTCTTGCGACTTCAAAAAGGACATGTTTGATTACATATGGATTGGTATCCTAGTTTCCCATCTCTGAGAAAAAGATACCGGACGGGTATGGCACCAGCCTGGTTGGCTACTGGACGTGGGGTCATTACAATGTCCTTTACATACATATCAAAGATCAGATGCTTGATATATCTACTAGGGATCCTCAACAGACTGCCACCAATCCTTTTGACTTATGGCTTTTGTGTGGAGCAAATGATAGCTATATGGATTTGGGACCTATACTTATGCTTGGGGGAGGAATTTATCAAAGAGGTAGTTTTTCCTTAGGGTCTGCTACCAATCTGGGTTTTTCTAGTGGCAGTGGCTCTGGTACTTGGAATTCTTTGTTTCATTCTTACCGCAATAAGACCTTTTCAGCCTCGCCAGTATGTCTCTGGCCTCCTTTTCTGTGGATTGTAAGTAATGGGAGTGCATCCTTGGGTGAAGAAAAGTTAGTATGCACTCCGGACACATGCTTTTATGCCCTGTGCTGGAATGCCACAGCCTTTCCTGTGGCTGTGGTGACTAGAATGCCTCGATATGTACCAGTTCCTGTAGAGGCCCCTAATACCATGATGCTATTCAGGCTTGAAAGAGATTTTGGCATCACTGCAGCTATTGTTACTGCCATCACTATTGCTGCTGTAGGGGCTACTGCCTCAGCTATTGCCTTGTCTAGTTCTATATAGACTGCCAATGCCCTGAATGACATCTCAGCCAATGTAACACAGGCATTGGATACTCAGACCTCTATGAATTCTAATCTCAAAGGAGGCCTTATGATAGTTAATCAACGCATAGATTTAATACAAGAACAGATTGATACTCTTTAGCAACTAGCACAGTTGGGGTGTGAGTGGAAAATGCAGGGTTTGTGTGTTACTTCGGTGCGGTGTCAAAATTTAACAAAGGCTGCTAATCTGTCTAAGCAATTGTCAGAGCTCCTCTTACAGGATTGGTCGGCTGATTTTGAAAATAAGGTGAGAGAGCTGAGAGCAACAATCGTCCACATCAACTCCACTTGGGTGGATCTGAGTCTGGCTAATGTTTTGACTTCCTGGATACAGATTACTATGGATCATCTTAAGGAGTGGGCGGGCGTAGGCTCTTTGGCGATACTGATGATACTAGCCTCTCTGGTTTGCCTATGGTGCATCTATAAGATGAGAGCCACACAGAAGCGTAATACAGCCATGATTATAGAGGCCCTTGTTGCCATTGAGGTAGGCCAGTCCCCTCAGGCATGGCTCGCTGCCATGAAGCCTTAAATCTTCACTGAGCATAGTCCCTGCCCACTGAGGTATTCGTTCCATGGATATTAGGGTCTGGCAAGTCAATGACGGAGTAGACGGATGAGTCTCGGCCACCTAAGACAGGGCAGCCCCGAATGGGGAGGCTGACCCAGAGACGGGTAAGAGTTTGAGCATCGCCCTCCTACAGGCTCAGGCCTGCCATGAGATCCCCAGATATGGGGATTACGAAGCCTTTCCAGGGACTTCTACCTACATTTTTAAAAACACAAAAGGAGGAACTGTAGAGAGCTGCGACATGCCGCGCCCTAAAGATGGTGCCAGTTTCCGCCTTCCACCAGTCCGATGGTGAGTGCTCTCGGTGGCGAACAGGTCCATGTTTGGTTGGGACCGCTGATCTGGCTTGCTTCCGTATACATGGGCCTCTAAGATAGCACCACGTGGCTTTACTTGATTGGCTGTTCATATAGTATTTAGCCTGTGGGTTGGGTCTGCCTGGACATTCGGAAGACTGTTTTCAAGGGACCTGAATAAACTGCTTGAGAAGAGCTTTTGTGAGTTGCGTCATTCTTGCTGGTCGAGGGGGACGCGACAATGAGACTCTAGCTATCTGTTCTTCAACCACCTCAGAGAACTGAGAGGGATAAATATATCTGATTTTATAGGAAGTAGAGGGCCTGCAGCTTCCAAAACTAAGAAATGACATACCTGAGGCTGCCTGGACAATTCCCATTTTCTCTCCATACATTACAACATCGATCTTCAGTCATTTGGCCCCGTTTCTCTGACAGACATTGATTGTAGAGCAGGGGTTATGAAGGACTTGCCTACCCTGTCTTGGCAGAGCTAGGCTGTCGACTTACCTGCTTCCAGGTTTTGTCCTTTTTGGACAGCATTCTCTCTACAGTTGGGGCAAGGGGCTTTTCCTACCAAGTGATAGGCTTGTGACTAATTCAATCATTTCCCACTGGAGATTCTTTGATGCTCATCTTCTACTTGGAGGAGAATAGGGGGTGCTGCCAGGAGTTGGTAGGTCTTGATATAAAAAAATCTGAAGTGTTTTCAAATACCACACTTTAAATCAATCACTAGATCACTCTGACTCACGTAATTGTTGTCCTTAATACTTAGTGTGCAGGACATAGTGTTTGAGTTGAACAAGTTCCAGTCTCAAATTTCTTTTATATGTTATTGACATATTAAAGACACATTTATTTCCTCCATGTTGATAAGGAATGTTATAAAAAGGCTTATTTTTATACATAAACATGTCACAGATATACAATTTCAAAGTGGAAAACATAACAGTTAACTCACAGTGAATTGTTCATAATGAAGGAATATGTTTAATGTTTATTGTTCAGATTATTGTTAAGAAGATACAAGAGTTATTAATCTTCTCAAAAGCATAAACACGAAATTGTATTATGACATTTCAACTGACTTGAAGCCCATTTTTATACCATTGAAACTCATAAAATTTATCCGTACATTTTATGTTTTATATTCTTCTATTTTACAAACATGTCCTACTGGGCTGTAGCAATCTCTCTGTAATTTCCTGATGTTTCTAATTCACAGAAGGATGGCAGTGTTGTGTTTACATGCCTGGAAAAGTAATCAAGAGATATTTCCTAGAAGAAAAATTATGTTACTCAGATATATCCAGTGTAAATATAGCAAATGTTTGTGTACACATAAAATAGATGAAGGATCCTTGGGTGGTTTGGCATGCCCTTATTCATTGCACTCAGGACCTAGAGGGAATGTTTCCCTGTACACGTGAGGCAAGACTACTTTAGCAAAATATCATTCAAATCATGTTATCTGTTGGTCCGTTATAACTTAAACGAGCATTGCCTGTAAACACATACACAGATGCATGCAGACATACATAATTCACCAAATGTAACTGTTATTTCAATTTATTTTTAAACAATGTTTTTAAAAGGAGTTTCTTCCTGGGATCGATAACCCTTAGAGAAAGTGCAAGTAAGATGAGAATGGATATGAGGGATATGTTAACTCTATTGCCCATTAATTAAAATGAACTGTAAGTACAGAAAAAAAAGGTTGCCTCAGGAAGTCTACTGTGCACTCATCAATGATTCCTCCATTTCCTTAGCTGATTCACTTGATTTCATATGGAAATACCAAAAACCCTATGGCTCACACATCATGTGTATTTTATATATTCCTCAATAATTTCAAAATGAATATGTGATCATGCTACTGTCAGCACAATGCATTTGGTCACTGATTTACTATCTTAACTAGGGCACAAAATCTAAGGAACAAAAATGTTTTTTGGGAAAGATGTCCATAACACATCTCATTAATGGGAGATGACCTCTCATAAATTTTAAAGGTTTTTCAAGCACCCAGACTCTTTTGTCATCTCAACCATATTGCACAGGTCATTTGTTTCAGTCTTTAGGTGTGGGAGCAATGTCATCCAGCACAGGATTGTCTTTGAATTGACTACAAAATATGTCTGTAGGTCTTTGTTTAAAATAAACACTGTAACCTTTCACAGAATACATACTGAAAACCACAAGTTTGCTCTGACTTTGGCTTTTACCATGGATCAATTCAACATGAATCATGATATTTTACCAAATAGCTGTCTGCTATTTACAATTCCATCAGAGAGTTGTACCAGTGACTCAGAATTCAACAGTCTCATTCATATGTCTTTACAAGATCGTGATACTCTCCCTAATTATATCTGTAAGGAAAAACCTGGGTGTAGAGTGGTACTTACAAGATTAAATTTGACAACATCTATGACACTTCAGACAGTCATGGACATCTATAGATATCAGAAGGTGAGATTTTTTGGGAGTGGAAATTCATGGTATCTGGTCTCCATTGGTGCCATTCCCGGATGTTAAGAACAGTGCAAGGAGACTGGATGTACTGGTCTTACCTCACTCTGTAGTTCGAGGTCACTTTTCAGAGACATAATAGGCCTCCATATTTCCTTGTTTGAAATAGAGATGATAGAGGAAGTAAAATCTAATGGGGTTTTTTAGAATTCCTTGAAGAATAATGTGTTTATTATTTCATAGGAATGCATTTTACTTCATACTGTTTCCTGTGTTCTACTTCCTTCAGCTTACTTATGGAGCTTTCCATCCTGCCTTGAATGATCATGAACAATTTCCTCATCTATATCAGATGGCCACAAAGGACACATCTCTTGCCCTTGCCATGATCTCCTTCATTATTTATTGCAGTTGGAACTGGGTTGGACTCCCATCTCAGACAATGATCAAGGTATCAAGTTTCTCTCATATTTGAGAAGAGAGATGGAAAAATATACAGTGTGCTTTGCTTTTGTGAACATGATCCCAGGCAACATGCATTTATACATGTCAAGAGGTGAAATATATTACAAAGATATCCTGATATCATCCACAAATGTTGTTGTCATTTATGCTAACACAGACAGTACTCTAGCTATGAGCTATAGAATGTGGGAATCTCTAGGCATACAGAGAATATGGGTCACCACCTCAGAGTGGGATGTCACTAGTAGTATGAGAGACTTCACATTTGACAAATTCCATGGTGTCGCATCCCCCTCAACCAGCAAGGATGACACAACTCACAAAAGCTCTTCTCCAGCAGTTTATTCAGGTCCCTTGAAAACAGTCTTCCGAATGCCCGGGCAGACCCAACCCACAGGCTAAATACTATATGAACAGCCAATCAAGTAAAGCCACGTGGTGCTATCTTAGAGGCCCACGTATGCGGAAGCAAGCCAGATCAGCGATCTTTGCCAAATATGGACTGGTTTACCACTGAGAGTGCTCACCTTCGGGCTGGTGGAAGGCGGAAACCGGCGCCATCTTTAAGGCGCGGCATATCGCAGCTCTCTGCAGTTCCTCCTTTTTTTTTTTTTTTAAAGTTGGTAGAAGTCCCTGGAAAGGCTATGTAATCCCCATATCTGGGGATCTCATGGTGGGCCTGAGCCTGTAGGAGGGCAGTGCTCAAACTCTTACCCATCTCTGGGTCAGCCTCCCCACTCGGGACTGCCCTGTCTTAGGTGGCCAAGACTTACCCGTCTACTCCGTCATTGACTTGCCAGACCCTAATATCCATGGAACGAATACCTCAGTGGGCAGGGACTATGCTCAGTGAAGATTTAAGGCTTTACAGCAGCGAGCCATGCCTGAGGGGACTGGCCCGCCTCAATGGCGACAAGGGCTTGTATAATCATGGCTGCATTACGCTTTTGTGTGGCTCTCATTTTGTAGATGCACCATAGGCAAAACAGAGAGGCTAGTATCATTAGTATCGCCAAAGAGCCTACGCCCGCCCACTCCTTAAGATGATCCATAGTCGTCTGTATCCAGGAAGTCAAGCCAGTAGCCAGGCTCAGATCCACCCAAGTGGAATTGATGTGGACGATTGTCGCTCTCAGCTCTCTCATCAAATTTTCAAACTCAGCCAACCAATCCTGTAAGAGGAACTTTGACAATTGTCTAGACAAATTAGCAGCTTTTGTAAAATTTTGATACTGCACGGAAGTAACACACAAACCTTGCATTTTCCACTCACACCCCAATTGTGCTAGTTGCCAAAGAGAATCAATCTGTTCTTGTATTAAATCTATGTGTTGATTAACTATCATAAGGCCTCCTTTGAGATGAGAATTCATAGAGGTCTGAGTATCCAATGCCTGTGCCACAGTGGCTGAGATGTTATTCAGGGCATTGGCAGTCTGTATAGAACTAGACAAGGCAATAGCTGAGGCAGTAGCTCCCACAGCAGCAATAGTGATGGCAGTAACAATAGCTGCAGTGATGCCAAAATCTCTTTTAAACCTGAATAGCATCATGGTATTAGGGGCCTCTACAGGAACTGGTACATATCGAGGCATTCTAGTCACCACAGCCACAGGAAAGGCTGTGGCATTCCAGCACAGGGCATAAAAACATGTGCCCGGAGTGCATACTAACTTTTCTTCACCTAAGGATGCACTCCCATTACTTACAATCCACAGAAAAGGAGGCCAGAGACATACTGGCGAGGCTGAAAAGGTCTTATTGCGGTAAGAATGAAACAAAGAATTCCAAGTACCAGAGCCACTACCGCTAGAAAAATCCAGATTGGTAGTGGACCCTAGGGAAAAATTACCTCTTTGATAAATTCCTCCTCCAAGCATAATGACAGGTCCCAAGTCCATGCAACTTCCATTTACCCCACACAAAAGCCACAAATCAAAAGGATTGGTGGCAGTCTGCTGAGGATCCCTAGTAGATATATCAAGCATTCCTGTACAAGACTTATTCACTATATTACTAATCATGGGGCTAAAGGAAAAATAATCTTGTTGAACCCAAACTGCTCTGCGCTCCTGACATCCAGTCCAGGGAAAAGGTCTTTCCTCTCCTGTGGATCCTCTACAAAAAGGTGCCCAGCCTGGCTGTCTGGGGGGGTCCCGGTCAGAGACTCGTGTGGGCCACCATCCTTCAAGGCGAGAACCATTGCCTGAAAACAAACCACCACTCCTACCCCCAAACCTCAGTTGTGGTAAAAAAATCTGCTGACTGTTGAGACAATTTAATGCATTCTGTATCATCTGACCTATTGAAGCTCATTAAAAAGCACAGACTACCCTTCAAGGTGACATTTCTATTACCATCTATAGGGCTTCTCTGATCATCAAAGGGAAGGTAGGGTAAGCCTAGGCTTCTATTACTGCTAAATAAGCGTGGAAATACAGTTGCATCATGTCTGACTGGCATCGGCTTTGGGAATATCGACAGGATCCCCCATCTCGGCTCGGTCATTCCTGACATCATCACTGCTACTATCACCAGGATCCCTAGGAAGGTCTTCATGAAGAATCTTCCTCACAAGGCGTTCAGGCACCCACACTGGATCTTGTTGATCCTGAGGAAAAACACAAACAGACCCTCTCGCCCATGTTAGCACGGGGTCAGGCCCCCACCAAGAGCCTGTCAAAATATCCTTCCACTTCACCATGCTTTTAGGTGGACCTTGGGAATCCTGATGTCTGTCCACTGCTTCAACCATTATAGCCACGAAGTCTGAGAAAGGCTCCAGGGGATCCTGAATACCCTTGGTTAGATTGCCATTCACTTCCCCTTTGTTAGGCAATGATTTCCAAGCTCTGGTTGTGATTAAATTGATTTGCTCAAACACCTGAGCTGGATACCCAGTTTGTTGTTGAGCATATCAACCTTGCCCAAGAAGCATGTCCACATCCCAGGCTGGGTTTCCTGCTGCACGATTAGCAGCAGCTTGTTCATTAGCAAACTCAATCAAGAAAGCCTTCCAATCTAAATACTGCCCAGAGGACAGGCAGGCACGTGCCAAGCTCATCCAGTCACTAGGAGTCATGCAATAACGACTAAGAGCTTCCACCTGAGCTACAGTGAAAGCAGCATTAATCCCATAAGTGTGGACAGACTCAGCGAGTGCTTTAATTACCTTAAAATCGAGAGGTTCATGATAACGATTTCCCCCTCCATCCTGAAAGACAGGGTAGTACAGCTCATGTCTCACTTCCCTTCAGACATTTGGACAGAATGACTGCCCACTAGGACCACTCGGAGGGGAAGTCTCATTATATGAAGGCGGCGCCAGCACAGGTGGCCCCGGACCTGAGGGCTCTATCCGGGTGCAGTCAGAACTCTTCCTCAAAGATGATTTCTCCATTTTCTTTATTAACATTTTAAGTTCCTCTTTAGACTCTGAGCTATCCTCTTCCAAAGTATCTTTCCCAGATTTGACGGAGCGCTCCTTTTTTAACTGTTCTAATGCCTTTTGTCCTTTTTCCACTGCCTTGCGATATCTCTGATCTCCTAAACAACTCTTCACCATCTTCCAAATCGGTCTTACTCCATGCTTCAGAGTACCTCGCTCCCAAGCAAAATCCAAGTCCCTGCCTAATTTGTCCCAGCAGGATACCGTAAGATTCCCGGACACCGCAAACCACGGAGCCACGGAATCGCATTCATTCAAAAATCTTTCTAGGGTAGACTTCTTAATTTTCAAATTCCTAGCTAAAATTAGCTCCTGAAGAGCCGGAAAAATTGGATGTGACTCAGACAATCCCATGTTTAAAAATTTACTTTCGGTTCGCAGCTTCCCCGCGAAACTTTACCTTTTGTTCACTATCTCCGCGAAACTTTACCTTTTGTTCGCTATCTCCACGAAACTTTACCTTGTGTTCGCTATCTCCGTGAAACTTTATTGTCCTAATTTATCCCAGTAACTTACCAGCACGCTGCCCCTGACTGCAGGATTTCTGAGTCTTTTTTGGTTCCCATACGGGCCACCACTTGTCGCGTCCCCCTCGACCAGCAAGGATGACACAACTCACAAAAGCTCTTCTCCAGCAGTTTATTCAGGTCCCTTGAAAACAGTCTTCCGAATGCCCAGGCAGACCCAACCCACAGGCTAAATACTATATGAACAGCCAATCAAGTAAAGCCACGTGGTGCTATCTTAGAGGCCCACGTATGCGGAAGCAAGCCAGATCAGCGGTCTTTGCCAAATATGGACTGGTTTACCACTGAGAGCGCTCACCGTTGGGCTGGTGGAAGGCGGAAACCGGCGCCATCTTTAAGGCACGGCACATCGCAGCTCTCTGCACCATGGGACTCTTTCTTTTGAACACCACCATGCTGAGATTTCTGGTTTCAAAAATTTTGTCCAGATACTGAACCCTCTCAAATACTCAGATGAATTTCTTGCAAACATGGAATGGATGTACTTTAAGTGTGAAGTTTCATCATCTAATTGTCAGACACTGAAGAGCTGCTTATCCAATGCCTCATTGGAATGGCTAATGGTAAAGACTTTTGACATGGTTTTTAATGATGTCAGTTATTACATATACAATGCTGTATATGCCATGGCCCATGCTTGCCATAAAATGATTTTTCAACAGATAGATAATCAGCCCATGGACAATGGGAAAAGACCAAATTTTGGCTGCTCAAAGGTATTGTTTCTTCTATTAGAACACGTTTGTTGTTATAAATGCCATAGTTTAAGAGTCACTTAGATGCCCAAACTAAGTAGACTAGGAAACATTTTCCAAACTAGTAAGATTTCTGAACATTTTTTTCTGTTAACGATGTTAATCTAGACATTGGTATGAATCTCAAATGCTTAGAAAGGGGAGTAGAAAGCATAATTTGTAATTGAATATCAGTCATTCTGTTTACAGTGTACTAGAATTATCAGTACTTCTAGTACTGATCAGCCCTTCCTCATGAATGCTCTCAATGATGAGAAAATGAACCCTTGTTCATTAGTTGTCAAACATGTTTTTAATAACTATATGCGACTCTTTTACAAGAGTTCTCAACTGATGTTATCACCACTGTAGGCTAGGGGCGCTTACTTGTTGCTCTGAGATTATTTACATGGGAAGTAGTGCTGGGATTCAGTTCATTACATACTTGTGTATTCATATGTGCAAATGTATGTTTCTCCATGTGTATAAGATTCTCACATCTATAGTAGTGTTTGTGTGTGAGTATGTGTTTCTATATGACTATTGTTCTATAGCACATCACATAAATTTGTCTGTGGGTCAATGTCTTTCTAGATGGGTGATTTCCTCCATGTGTATCTTCCCTGTTGGTAATTATCAGTGCATGAGTCTGCATGTTCCTGTGTGTGCATGTGTGTTTATATGTGTCTGTGTGTGCTGTGTTTCTGTATATGTTTTTCTATGTATATATTTGCTTTGCTATGTCTGTATGTATGTATGTATTTTTATAATGTGAGAATAAACTTCTCTGTATGTCAATGTCTTTCTATGTGGCTGCTTTTTCACGTGTATCTCTCTATCTCTTTGTGTGTGTGTGTGTGTGTGTGTGTGTGTGTGTGTTTTGTGTCTGGTCACATATGTGTGTGTAAACAAGTGTGTGCCTTTACTATATGTGTATATTTGTGTATGGATGTGATTCTCTCTGTATGGAGTTACATCTGTATATGTGTGCATATTGTAAAGCTATGATTGGTATCTGAATTCATGTCTCTGTCTCTGTTTGATACTCTCCTCTGAGAGAATCAAAATATTAGGACCATTATGGTGATCTGTCTCTTCTTTTGCTTTAATAATTATTTATGAAATAAATGTTGAAATAAAAAGTTATCTCCAATGGATACATTCAATAAATTTGCTTTTAACATGAAACCAGAATGCATATCTGACTTCAAGGAAGGGCATATACTGTAGTATGCTGCCTGTCTTTCAGCTGAACTTCCTTTGAGGAATAGCCAGTTCACAAATCCTGTTGGGGACTTAGTGAATATGAACCAGAGAGAAAAACTGAAGGAAAAATATGACATTTTCTACATTTGGAATTTCCCCCAGGGTCTTGGAATTAAAGGGAAGATAGGAAATGTTAGTCCATGTTTTCCACATGGTCAATAGCTCCTCTTATCTGAAGACATGATGGAGTGGGCCACAGGAAGTAGACATGTGGGTTTGTCATAATGATACCAACTTAAATTACATGGTAATAAACACTATCATGTGGGTCCATCTGGACATCCTTGTGACTATTGAAATGAAAAAGATTGTCACATGAGGAAGCAATTTCTAGCCTCCTATATTATGGTTTTTCTTTTCATTTTTGATGAGACATTTAGTAATTCATTGAGGATTTCAGCCATTCATACAGTGTATTTTTTATCTTCTCAGAACTTGTTGCTGCCTGTTAATGTGAATATAAAACTGTTTAAGAAAACTTAATTAAGCCGTGCGGTGGTGGCGCACGCCATTAATCCCAGCACTTGGGAGGCAGAGGCAGGCGGATCTTTGTGAGTTCGAGGCCAGCCTGGTCTACAAAGTGAGTCCAGGACAGCCAGGGCTACACAGAGAAACCTTGTCTTGAAAAACCAAAAAAAAAAAAAAAAAAAAAAAGAAAACTTAATTATATAATTTCCAGTATAGTGAGCAATATTCTCTTAGTCCCATTTTTACCACTACACAGTGGTTTACTCTCTTAAACTGAACATTTTTGAACAGATACTTAAAATCTCAGGCTCATTGTGAGCATGGAGTAAAGTTAACATATGCAAGTTATTTAATGGAATTTAATTTAATTGATATAATAATCTAAATTTCATAATTATTTAGCCTTTATACAAACAAGTCCTAACTTTCCAGCACCTCTATCAATACTTCCATATTTTCATGACCCATTTAGATACTCAATGAAGTATAGACTGTTTTTATTGTCTTTCTTTTATGTGAATATGGGTGTTTTATCTGCATGTATGTCTATGCAATACCTGGTTGTGTGGTGTGTATGAATTGATGAAGAGTGAATCAGATCTCTGGAAACTTGTCAGGGCTTCGTGCCACTCAGTGATTGCTGGAAATCAAACTTGTGTTGTCTTCATGAGTATAAATTTTTCATGAAACATGAGCCATTTCTCCAGCACTGAATCATACCTTCTAAAATGTATTACTCATGAATGGAAACTTTCTTGGACTGCTTAATTAGTGCAGAGATCATTCAAATAAACAAATGTGTGTGTGCAGTTTCCGTCTCTGTATGGGGAGTAATTGCTAGTAATAAAAACTTGAATTTGATAGAATTTTGTGCTGAAGCCATCTGGCCCTGGGCTTTTTTTTTTTTTCTTTTTTTTTTGGAGATTTTAATGACCGCTTCTATGTACCTATGGATTCTAGTCCTGCTTAATTTGTTAAGCTGATTTTCATTTAACTTTTGTAGGTGGAATCTATTTAAAAAATTATCTATTTTGCTTAGATTTTCAATTTTGTGGAGTACAGGTTTTTGAAGTAAGACTTAAATATTCTTTGGATTTCCTCAATGTCTATTATTATTTCTCCCTTTTCATTTCTGGTTTTGTTTATTTCTATATTTTTCTTCAGCCATTTAGTTTGTTTGACTAAAAGTTTGTCTATGTTGTTGATTTTCTCAAAGAACCAACTCTTGGTTTCCTCTATTCTTTGTATTGTTTTGTGTTTCTAAGTTGTTGATTTCAGCTAGTAGTTTGAAGATTTCCTGTCATCTGCTCCTCTTGAGAGTGTTTGCTTCTTTTTACTAGCTCTTCCAATTCTTCTGTTAAGTTGATAATATGAGCTGTCACAATTTTCCCTTTGAAGGCAATTAGTGCTATGAACTTTCCTCATAGTATAGTTTTCATTGTGTCCCATAGATTTGGGTATGTTGTGCCCTCATTTCCATTGAATATTAGGAAGTTTTTTATTTCTTTCTTAATTTCTTCACTTACACAATAGTCATTGAGCAGAGAGTTTTTCAGTTTCCATAAATGTGTAGGATTTTTGTTGTTTCTATTATTGTTGAATTACAACTTTAATCCATAGTGGTCTACCAGACCTTCAAAGAAGAGCCTATACTAATAGTCTTAAAACTCTTACACAAATAGAAACACAAGGAACAAGGAACACTGCCAAACTCATTCTATGAGGCCACATCATCCTGATCCCTAGACCACACAAAGATGCAATGAAGAAAGAAAATTTGACACCAATTTTCCTCATTAACATAGACATGATAATACTCAATAAAATACTGGTACACTGAATTCAAGAACACATCAAAAGTATTATGAACCATGATAAAGTAGGATTCATCCCAGGAATACACGGGTGGTTCAACATATGAAATCTCTTAAAGTAATCTACCATATAAACAAGCTGAAAGAAAAAAAAACACATGATCATTTCACTAGATGCTGAAAAAGCATTTGACAAAATTAAACACCCATTCATGTTAAAAGTCTTGGAGAGAGCTGGCATACAAGGACCATACCGAGAAAGAATAAAGATGATAAACAGCAACTCGGTAGCCAACATCAAATTAAATGGACAGAAATTTAAGGTATTTCTTCTCAAATCAGGTAGAAGGCATGGATGCCTACTCTCCTCATATCTCTTAAACACAATAATTGAAGTACTAGCCAGAACAATAAGACAACTAAGGGAGATTAAGGGGATACAAATTGGAAAGGAAAAAGTCAAAGAATCCCTATTTGCAGATGATATGATAGTATACATAAGTGCCCCAATACCATAGGGGATATGATTAAAAGATCAAATTTACAATCCATCAGCACAACACAAAGAATGACAAACTGAAGACATCAACAGAATACCCATTATATTGTAGCTCTAAATTTCTAAAATATGTGCCACATGTGACACCCAGTTAGTAGAACCATTTAAGTATGAAATACTCAACACTTGAAATGAACCACTCCTTGACATATATTACTTAAAATTGTTTTATTACAAATAGAGGAAATGAAAGCTGTAGGATTGAACCTCCTGTCATACAAAGACCCCATCTGAAAAACAGCAGATCCCATCAGACACACTCTTTCTTTTACTTAATTAATTAGCTAATTAAGCAATTTACTTTGCATCCAGACATAAGTTTTTCCCTTGTCCTCTTCTGTCAGAACTTCCCTCTGTTCTCCCTTATCTCGCTTAAATATAGGGCAGGCCTCCCATGGAAATCACACTGCTTTGGCATATCAAGTTGCAGTATGATTATTCATATCTGCATCTTCTCCTATTTGACCTAGTGGATGCAGCCCAGTAGGGGGAAGGGTACCAAAGGCAGGCAACAGATCGAGAGACAGGCCCTGTGTCCACTCTTAGGAGTCCCACAGAAGACTAGGCTGCACAACTGGCCCAAATTTGCAGAGGTTCCAGCACATTCCTATGCATTCTTTCTGATTGGTAGTTCAGTCTCTTTGAGGTCCTATGTGACTAAGTTAGTTGATTCTGTAGTTTTCCTATGTTATCCTTGACCCATCTGGCTCCTGCAACACTTCCTTCACCTCTTTGCAAGGATTTCCCATGTTCAGCCTAATATTTCAGTGTGGATCTCTGCATCTGTTTCCATCAGCTGCAGGTGAAGCCTCACTGATGATGGTTATGCTATGATCCATTCTGAAAGTATAACAGAATATCGTTACCAGTGTCACTGATGGACACCCTCTCACAGCATGGGTCTCAAGCTGGACCAGTCATTCTTTAACCACTCCCTTAATTTATGCTCCATCTGTACTACGGGACATCATGTAGGGAAGAAAATTTACAGGTCAAAGGTTTTGTGACTGAGATGCTGTGATTATCTGCCCGTTGGAAGACTTGTCTTTTTACAGGAGACAAGTAGTTCAGAATCCGTGTCCCCATTGTTAGGAGTCTTAGCTAGGATAACCTTCATAAATTCCTAGGAGTTTCCATTGCCCTTGGTTTCTAGCTTATCCCAGTGGTGACCTTCATTCTTGTTGTTCCTCACAGTGTTCTCTCCCTCTGACTTCCCCCCAATGAATCCCTCCTGTTGTCATCTTCAAGCTTGCCCTATCTAATCACCCCTCCCTGTTTAAACACCTTATCTGTTCTCTTTCCTGTTCCAGGCAACAGTCATATGTCCTACCTCCACCTTGTGACCTCCTTGTTACTTAGCTTCTTTGCGTCTGTGGATTTTAGCATGGCATTGACACTCTTAAAAGTGGAGAATAATAGTGATGCATTTCAAATATTTAGAGAGATGCCTGACAAACCCTATACCCAGTAAATGAATCCCTCTTAATAGGAGACAGAACGATATTCATGAAGAACACCATTATAATAAGTCATAATCTCTCAGCGAGTACTATGATAAACACTAAAAGAATTCATATGTCAAAGTAACATATAGTCAGAACTGGAGCAGCTAACAGAAAAACAAATATTAGAAAAGTATAAAATATTGGACTTACAACAAATGGACAATAATTAACAATTAATTTTTAGTATTACTGACTGCTATTGGTCACATTCTCTAATCAAAATACACAAACAATGAGTTTTTTTTTTTTTTACTTTTTTATTGCTTATTTTACAACCAATTACCATTCACCTCCCTCCTCCTAATCCCAACCTCCAACCAATACCTACAATTTCCCCCACACCCAGTACCAACCCACTCTGACTTGTCAAATAGCATCAGGACAAAGATCTTTTATGGCTATTACAAATAAGGCTGCTATGAATATAGATGAAGAAACTTCCTTATGATTCTGTGAGGAGACATTTTGGTGTAAACCCAGAAGTGGTATGGCTAGGTCCTGAGGCAAAGCTATTCCAAATTTTTCTAAGATATCGACATACTGATCTCCATAGTGGTTTCACAAGCCTGCACTCCCACCAGCAGTGGAGGAGGGTTCCCTGTTCTCCACACCCTCGCCAGCATGTGCTGTCATTTGAGATTTGATCTTAGCTGTTCTGACAGGTGTGAGATGGAGTCTCAGAGTTGACTTGAGTTGCATTTCTCTGATGATTAAGGATTTTGAGCATTTCTTCAAGTGTCTCTCAGCCATTAAAGATTCCTCCTTTGTGAATTCTCTATTTAGCTCAGTCCCCCATTTTTTGATTGGATTATTTGGTTTCTTGGGATTTAATTTCTTGAGTTCTTTGTAGATTTTGTATATTAGCCCTCTGTCAGATGTGGGGTTGGTGAAGATTTTTTTCCCAGTCTGTAGGCTGCCGTTTTATTCCAATGACAGTGTCTTTTGCCTTACAGAAGACTTTCAGTCTAGAGAAGCTCATCCTGAGTGAGCTAACCCAGACTCAGAAGGATGCATATGGCATCTATTCACTTATAGTAGGATTTTAGCTATATAGTAGAGGATATTGATACTACAACCAACACACCAAAGGGAACATGGACCTAGACTTTTTATTTTTTATTTTTATTTTTTATTCTTTTTTATCTATTTGTTTGTTTGTTTTTTAGTACTTTCCCTGGCAATGAGACACTTTTCACTGGTGGTACTGCCTCATAGACCCCCAATGTATGAGGAGGCTCTTAGCCCTCAAATGACCTCTGATCTGGGGTGAGGGACTGTTATGTAGGGACACTCCATTCCAGAGAAGTGGGATGGAAATGTTAGCGGGTAAAGAAAAAAAAATGAATTGTGAAGTTTCGGCCTTTTGCGACTAATTGTCATAAACTGTTTAGGATAATTAAGAAATGCAAACTAATAGACATGCAAGCCTGTCATTTTGTTAGGTACTATGACAGTCTATTATAGTTATTTTCTACGGTAATCAGAAATCAAGTTGCTAAGAGACAAACAACATTTGCTCATCCTAATATAAGAGATAGATAGGGCCTCTTCAAAAACCTCAAGAGATATGAAGAATATGGTATTCAAAGATGTTTTCTTAACTTTAGATTTTTTTTTGATATCGAGACCTGTCAACTCCTGACAGCACCCCCTATTCTACTCCACGTAGAAGATGAGCATTGAAGAATCTCCAGTGGGAGATGATTGAATTAGTGGCAAGCCTATCTCTTGGCAGGAAAAACCCCTTGCTCCAACTGTAGACAAAATGCTGTCCAAAAATGACAAAACTTGGAAGCAGGTAAGTCAACAGCCTAGCTCTGTCAAGACAGGGTAAGCAAGTCCTTCATAATTCCTGCTCTACAATTAATTTCTGTCCAAGAAATGGGGCCAAATGGCTGAAGATTGATGTTGTAATGTATGGAGAAAAAATGGGAACTGTCCAGGAAGCCACTGGTATGTCATTTCTTAGTTTTGGAAGCTGCAGGCCCTGAACTTCCTATATAATCGGATATATTTATCCCTCTCATGTCTCTGAGGTGGTTGTAGAATAGATAGCTAGAGTCTCATAGTTAAAATTTGAGTTGTTTAGGAATCAAGAGGGTGTTCTGGATCTAAGAAGATGTTTTTAAAATTGTGATGAAAGTTAGGATGAAAGTTGAGTTGGATATAGAACTTTAAACTCATGGAGATGGTAGATAGTAGAATGTTAAAGTCAGGTGCCAAATACGTATAGACTGGACATTGTGCTTGTATGCTACGTCATATAACCCTCATAATTGTGGTCTAATTACCTCTGTTGTTTTGTATTGTATTTATTATTTTAAGAGAAAGAGCCATTTGTTGGACTGAAAGGGGGAGCTGTTGGGGGAAAATATATAACTTAAACTTAAAAAAAAAGAAGGGCATGTGTGGGTTGAGGCGGAAGAGGGTGGGAGGATGGGACTGGAGAGGGCAGTAGGGAGGGGATTGAGATTGAGATGTAACTTGAAGAAACAAAAAATAAAGTAAAAAAATGAAATAAAGTTTCTATGAACATAGTTGAGGAAATGTCCTTGTAATTTCATGAGAGATACTTGGGTATTTGCCAAGGAATGGTATAGCTGGATCTTGAGGTAGAACTATTTCCAATCTTCTTAGAAAGTATCACATTGATTATCAAAGTGGTTGTACAAATTTGTACTCCCATCAGCAATGTGAGAGTGTTCCCATTTCTCCACATCCTCACTAACATGTGCAGTCACTTGAGTTTCTGATCTTAGCCAATCTGATGGGTATAAAATGACATCTCAGAGTCCTTTTGATTTGCATTTCCTTGATGAACAGGATGTTGAGCATTTCTTTAAGTGCTTCTCAGCTATTAGAGTTTCCTCTGCAGTGAATTCTCGGTTTAGCTCTGTAGCCATTTTTTTCCACTGGATTATTTGTTTTGCTGGTGCTTAATTTCTTGAGTTGTTTATATATTTTGGTATTAGCCCACTGTCAGATGTGGGCTGAGTTAAGATCCTTTCCCAAACTGTGGCCTGATGTCTCGTTCTACTGACAGTGTCTTTGGTATTACAAAAGAATTTCAGTCTCAAAAGATTCCTTTTATTAATTGTTGATTCATTGCCAGAGGTATTGGTGATCTGTTGAGGAAGTTGTCTCCTGTGCCAATCAGTTCAAGGCTTTTTCCCACTTTCTCTTATTTGAATTTAGTGTATCTGGTTTTATGTTGAGGTCTTTGATCTGCTTGGATGTGACTTTTTGTGCAGGGTGATAAATATGGATCTACTATCATTCTTCTACATGTACACATTCAGTTACACCAGCACCATTTATTGAAGATGCTTTTTATTTCCATTGTATACTTTCGGTCTCTTTGTCAAAAATCAATTTTCTGTAGTTTTTTGGGGGGTTTATTTCTTTGTCTTACATTCAATTCCATTGTTCAACTTGTCTGTTGTTATACCAATACAATGTGGTTTTTATTACTATTGTTTTGCAGTACAGTTGGAAGTCAGAGATGGTGATACATCCAGAAGTCCTCTTTTTCCCTTCAGTACTGTTTTTGTTATCCTGGGTTTTTTTTTATTTTTATATATAATGTTGAGAATTATTCTTTCAAAATCTCTAAAGAATTGTGTTGGATTTTGATGAGAATTGCATTGAATCTGTAGATTGCTTTTGGTAAAAGGGCCATTTTTATCATGTTAATACTAACAGTCCATGAGCAAGGGAGAATTTTCCATCTTCTAATATCTTCTTGAATTCTTCCCAAAGGGACTTGAAGTTCTTTTCAAAGAATTCTTTCCCATTCTTGCTTAGTGTTACACCAAGGTATTTTATATTGTATTTGGCCATTGTGAAGGGAGTTGTTTCCTTAATTTATTTCTTGGCCCACTTCACTTGTCATTTGTATAAAGCAGGGCTATTGCTTTTTTTTTTTTTTTTTTTTTTGAGTTCATTTTGTATCCTGGCATGTTGCTGATGTTCTTTGTTAGCTGTAGAAGTTCTCTAATAGAGTTTTGTGGTCATCTATGTATACTATCATATCATTTGAAAAATAGGGATAATTTGTCTTCTTATTTTCCAATTTGTAACCCCTTGATATCCTCTAAATGTATTATTGGTCTAGCTAGAATTTTTTTTCTTTTTTTTAATAATTTATTTTTTATTTCTTCAAGTTACATCTCAATCACAATCCCCTCCCTACTCCCCCCTCCAGTCCCACCCTTCCACCCTCCTTCCCTTCAACCCCCCCATCCTCTTCCTTTCTTTTTTTTCTTTTTAGTTTAAGGTATTTCTTTTTTCCCCCCAACAGCTCTCCCTTTCAGTCCAAAAAAGGGTTCTTTTTCTTATAACTATAAGTACAATACAAAACAACAGAAATAAATAGGCCACAACTATAAGAGTTATATGGCTTAGCATACATTCCCAATGTCCAGTCCATATATATTTGGCACCTGACTTTAACATTCTACTATCTAACCATCTCCATGTGTTTAAAGTTCTATATCTAACTCAGCTTTCATACTAACTTGCCTCATAATTTTAAAAATATCTTCTTAGATCCAGAACACCCTCTTGATTCCTAAACAACTCAAAATTTAACTATGAGACTCTAGCTATCTATTCTTCAACCACCTCAGAGACCTGAGAGGGATACAAAGAAGAGGTACGGAGAGAGTGGACAGCTTCTTACTTTCTGTGGTATTACTGGAATTGCTTCAGTTTCTCTCCATTTAATTTGATGTTGGCTATCAGTTTGCTGTATATTGTATTTATTATGTTTAGGTTAGGGCCTTGTATACCTGAACTCTCTAAGACTTTTCTCATGAATAGTTGTTGGATTCTGCCGAAGGCTTTTTCTGCTTATAATGAGATGATCATTTGGGGATTTTTTTGTTTCAGTTTGTTTGTATGGTGGATTAAATTGATGGAATTTTGTATGTTGAACATCCCAACATCCCTGGAATGAAACCTACTTGATCATTGTAGATGTCATTTTTGATGTGTTGTTAGATTTGTTTGCCAGTATTTTATTAAGTATTTTTGCATAAATTTTCATTAGGGAGATTGGTCTTTCCTGGCTGAGTCTTTGTGTAGTTTATGGATCAATGTGATTGTATTGTGGCTTCACAGAGTTTGGCAGTGTTCTTTCTCTTTCTATTTTGTGGAATAGTTGTGGAATATTGGTATTAACTACTCTATGAATATCTGGTAGAATTCTGTGCTAAAATCATCTTACCCTGGGAAATTCTTGGCTGGGAGACTTTTGACAATTGTTTCTATTTTTTAAGGGTTATGAGACATAAATTTGTTTATCTGATCCTGATTTTTTTAGATAGGTGATGTATTTTATATTAATTTGTGTCTCTTTACATGTCTCCTTAATGTTTTTTTAATATTTATTTACTATCTCAGGTTAC
Source organism: Lophiomys imhausi (assembly GCA_907164525.1). Taxonomy (NCBI): domain Eukaryota; kingdom Metazoa; phylum Chordata; class Mammalia; order Rodentia; family Muridae; genus Lophiomys; species Lophiomys imhausi. The sequence continues at coordinate 8,583,603 of CAJQZJ010032290.1, forward strand.
ATCTCCATCATAGTGTCCTATTTCCGCGCCTTCCAGTGCCACCCTCCCACCCTCTACTATCCCTTCCATCCCATTCCACTGGAATGGAGTGTCCCTACATAACAGTCCCCTACCCCAGATCAGCAGTCATATGAGGGCCAAGAGCCTACTCATACACTGGGGGTATACAAGGAAACACCATTAGGGGAAAATGTCTCATTGACAGGAAACAAAGTCTATGTTCATATACCCTTTGTTGTCTTGGTTGTAGTATAGTTATCCTATACTGTATGGCTAAAATCCGATTATTTGCAACTAGATGCCATATGCCTCCTTCTGATTCTGGGTTATCTCACTCAGTATGAGCTTCTCTACTTCTATCCGTATGGCTGCAAATTGCATGATTTTGTTGTTTCTGATAGCCGAGTAGTCTTCCATTGTGTAGATGTACCACATTTTAAAAATCCATTCCTTGGTTGCAGGTTACTTGGGTTGTTTCAAAGTTCTAGCTATTACAAATAAGGCTGCTAATAACATAGATGAGGAAACTTCTTTGTGATTTGGTGAGGAATCATTTGGATGTATACCCAGAAATGGTATGGTTGGGTATTCAGGTAGAGCTATTTCAAGTTTTCTAAGATATCGCCAGAATGATTTCCATAGTGGTTGTACAAGCTTGCACTCCCAACAGCAATGGAGGAGGGTTCCCCTTTCTCCACAGCCTCACCAGAATGTGCTGTCATTTTATCTTTTGATCTTAGCCATTCTGACAGGTGTGAGATGGAATCTCAGAGTTGTCTTGAGTTGCATTTCTCTGAGGATTAGGGATGCTGAGCATTTCTTCAAGTGTCTCACAGCCATTAGCAATTCCTCCTTTGTGAATTCTCTGTTTAGCTGTGTTCCCCATTTTTTGATTGGAATATTTGTGTTCTTGACATTTAATTTCTTGAGCTCTTTGTAACTTTTGGATATTAGCCCTCTGTCAGATGATGGGTTGTTACTAACCTCTACTTTGGTACCCGAGACTCTGCCCTGAGATGCTGACCTTGGCTTTGGGCCCCGGACCTGTCCACTCTGTTTTTTTTTTTTTTTTTTTTGAGTGGCTCTTGCCCACTACAGAGGTTCACTCCTCAGCCTGGGTTCTGCACAGCACCATGCCATGCTGCAAGATCCCCGCCGCTTGGGTCTGTGCCCTTGTGGTCTGGGTTCAGCTCAGCACTGCCTGTGTCCCTCCACTCCTCTCTCCACTGAATGAGAGTGGATGAGGGTCCCACCCCACACTGAATGAGAGTGTCTGAGGGCCCATCCCACAGCTCAAAATGTGTCCCTGCTGACTGGCTGTCACCATCTTGGAACCTTTTCTGATCCTTATTTATCCTTGACACATGGAATGTGTCAAGAAAATCATTTATTTCTTTTAGATTTTCCAATTTTGTGAAGTACAGGCTTTTGAAGTAAAATCATATGATTCTCTGGATTTCCTTGTCTTCTGCTCTATGTCCCTCTTTACATTACTGATTTTGTTAACTTGGATTCTGGCTCTTTGTATTTTATTTAGTATGGCTAAGGGTTTATCTATCTTGTTGATTTTGGCAAATAACCAGGTCTTGATGTCATTGATTCTTTTTGGTTTTCTCTGTGTTTCTAATGCATTGATATGGCCCTGTGTTCAAGTATTTACTGCTGTCTACACCTCCTACGTGTGTTTGCTTCTTTTTGTTCTAGAACTTTCAGATGTGCTTTTAAGTTTTTAGCCTGAGAACTCTCCAATATCTTTATGGAGGCTCTGTGTGCTATGAAATTTGCTCTCAAGGCTGCTTTCATTTTGTTCTATAACTTTGGGTATGTTCTGCCTTCATTTTCATTGAATTGTAGAAAGTTTTTAGTTACTTTCTCAATTTTTTCCATGTTCCAGTGGTCATTGAGTAGAAAGATGTTCCATTTTTCTCAAATTTGTAGGCTTTAATCCATGGGGATCTGACAAGATACAAGTGGTTATTTCAACTTTCTGTATCTGTTGGGGCTTGCTTTGTGACCAAGAATATGGTCAATTTTGGAGAAGGCTCCATGAGGTGCTGAAAAGAAGGCATATTCTTTTGTGTTTAGATGAATGTTTTATAGATAACTGTTAGGTCCATTGGATTCATAATGTCTTTAAATTTCATTATTTCTCGGTTTAGTTTTTGCCTTGATTATGTCACTAGTGAGAGTGGGCTCTTGACTTTTCCCACTATTAATGTGTGAGCATCAATGAGTGACTTAAACTTTAGTAATATTTCTTTTATGAATTAGAGTACCCTGGCATTTGAGGTGTAAATATTCAGAACTGAGACATAATCTTGGTGGATTTTTTCTTTAATAAGATTATAATGCCTTCCTTTTCTCTTTTGATTAATTTTAGTTGAAAGACTGTATTAGCAGATACAAGAATGGCTAGTGGTGCTTTCTTTTTGGACTTTTTTGCTTGGAAAACCTATCCCAGGTCTTTACCTTGAGAAAATGTCTATCTTTGTTGCTGAATTATGTTCCTGGTATGCAGTGGAATGATGGATCCTGTTAGCAGAATGATCGAATCCACTCTCTCAGCCTGTGTCTCTTCATTAGAGAATTGAGTCCTTTGATGTTGAGAGATATTATTGATCAATGACTGCTAATTTCTATTATTTTGATGTTAGTTGTAGTATAGTGTGTGCATGTGTGTTTACCTTCTTTTCATTTGAGGGTTATTTATTTCCTCTGTTTTCTTGGGTGTATTTAGCCTCCTTGGTTTGGAGTTTTTCTTCTAACACCTTCTGTAGGGCTGGATTTGTAGAGATAGGTATTGTTTAATTTGTTGTTTTTTATGGAATATCTTGTTTTCTCCATCTATAGTGATTACAGTTTGGCTAGGCATAGTATTCTGGGCTGACACAGGTTGTCTTGTAGGTTCTTCAAGATATACACCCAGGCCCTTCTGGTTTTAAGAGTCTCTGTTGACAAGTCAGGTGTAATTCTGATTGGTTGCCATTATATGTTACTTGGCCACTTTCCCTTGCAGCTTTTAATATTCTTTCTTTGTTCTGTACATTCAGTGTTTAGATTATTATGTGGAGGTGGAGAGAGGATATTCATTTTTTTGGTATGTCTTTTGTGTTCTGTTAGCATCTTATATATTTATACACATCTCCCTCTTTAGGTTTGGAAAGTTTTCTCTTGTGATCTTGTTGAAAATATTTTCTGGGTCTTGGAACTGGGAGTCTTCTACTTTTTCAACTGCTATTATTTTTAGGTTTTGTTTTTTCACAGTGTCCCAGAATTCTTTAATGTTTTGTGCTAGGAAATTTTTAAATATAACATTTCTGTGACCAAGGTATCAATTTCCTCATTTCTATCTTCTAGGCCCGAGATTCTCTCTTCCATCTCTTGTATTTTGTTGGTAATGATTGTGTCTTTAATTCCTGTTTGCTTTCCCAGGATTTCCATTCTTAGGATTGCCTTAGTTTAAGTTTTCTTTATTATTTCCATTTCCATTTTCAGATCTATAACATTCTTATCCTGTGTGATTGCTTTTCCTGTATTTCTTGATAAGAGTTATTTATTTCCTCTATCTATTTTTTGTATGTTACAGTATTTCTCCAAGGGATTTATTAATTTGCTCTTTTAAGGCCTCTATGATACTTATAACATCAGATTTAGGGTCATTTTTCTGCATTTCATGTATGTTAGGTATTCAGGGTTTGCTATAAATAGGATAGCTGGGTTCTAGTGGTGCCATATGGCCCTGGGATTTTTTATTTTGTTCCTACACTGTCCTTTATCCATCTGATTGTTCATGTTGTTCTTAGGCCCAGTGTTATGATGATAGTAGGTTTTTGGATGTCAGATAGAAGTGGTAGGCCTGGGTAGAAGCTGGCCTCTGGGAATACGGGTAGAGCTGGCATTCCTTGATGTTTTCTACCTCTACTGGGTTTTGATATCAGTTGGTTTCTGGTGGTCCAGGATGGCTGCCTGGATCTAGGGTTGTGGGCAGAGATCTTGCCCAGGGTATGGAATGTTGGTTGTCCCAGATGGCAGCCTAAGTCTGGGATACCAGGCCAAGGTAGTGTCAGAGAGGGGGACAGAAGAAAAGAGGAAGTCTGCACTGGTGCCAGGTTTGGCTACTAGGTTAGGCAATTAATGGGTTGGGGGAGGAGCCTCGCCTGCTGTTCCCTGATGACCAACTGAGTCTGTGGTTGGAGATAAAGGTGCTCTTATGTAGATGTATCATGGAGAGTAGGGGGAAGACCTACAGTTGTAGGGCTTTCCTTTGCCACCTGGCATGAAAAGTGGGGGGGGAGTTGATCTCATACTTCTAGATGGACACCTGCATCTGGAGTTGCAGGTGAAGACGATGCCCAGGAAATGAGGTCCAGTTTATGCAGTAGATTATATTTTTAATCTACATTCTTTAAATTAAGAGCCAAGCAACTCTCTTTCTCTGTTTGTGGCCAATCTGCCTTCAATAGTGAGTCCAAGCCAACCATGGTGGATATGGATACACTATCTTAAAGAAATGAGCATTTTGACAAGGAGATGCATTTTCTCCACTCTATCACAATAATAGTCTTTAAAATCTAAATGCAAACCTAAATGATTAAAATGAATGCACATAAAACAAAAGCAGATAAATGTTAAAAATGAATAAAAATAACAAGGAAAGAAATGTGCACTGATATCTGTAGGAAATTGAGGTCTATGAGTAATATACAGCGAGAGCTTTTCCCAACAAGAGCAACAAAATAAATAAATAAAATAAAAACATAAGTGCTGTAATTAACCATGTTTTTGGAAACATGAGACAATTCTTCACACAATAGAATGTGTCAATTTTTACAGAACTTAATATGAAACAGTGGGTGCAAACTGAACAGCAAGAATCAACAAGTTTCTGATGCAGCATATAGAGCCCCATTACAATGCTCATTGTAATGCAAAGATTTTTTTTCAATTTAAGGAATGCCTGAATGATCTTTAAGAGATCTAGCTTTTAATCAGGTTACCCAATATCTGCAGATACCATGAAGACAACCCAAGGAAACACTCCACCTTCCACCTCACTATACATCAAATCAGAACTTCCTATCCGCAAATGCACTAGGCTTCCTTATTCAGCCATTTTTCTCTTCACTTTCACTTTGTTAAGGTTTGCTGTGCTAATTTAGTTGTGGTCATGTTGAATTTCTGAGATTTGAGGAGATTTTTCCTCTGTTTTGGAAATTCTTTTTTCCTAAGTTACTACTGTGTTGCTGTTATTAAGTACGAACCATAAGCAATGTGAGGGGGAAAGGGTTGATTTGGCTCATGGCTTCCACTCAAGTGAAGACCATGTAGGAATCTGGGGAGTAGAACTGAAGCATAGACCTATAGGAACAATGCTTACTGGTTCTGCCTGATTTCTCATACTCCCCCAATTAGGGACAACACTGCACACAGTGAGGTAGCCATTTCTACTCTAATTGCCAATTAAAATAATGCCTTACACATATGATGCTAAGCTCATGTATTTAAGAGAATATCTCAGTTAAATTCTCTCTGCCTTTGTACTTTACTTTGTGCCAAGTTGACAAGAGTTAACTATAATAATCAGGTTGCATTCTCAGTAGTGTTTGCAAACAGCACACAAGCAACTCTTCTTACTGAATTTCTAGGAGCTAGGAAACAATTCAATTTTCATCAATTTTTGTCCATGTATTCGTGTTCGACCTTTTATGACTTAATTGGTGTATAAAAAATAAGGCTTTTAATATCTCAGCATGCTAATATACTATAGTTATGGAAGGGGTAGGAAAACTGTTGATTGTAGCATGTGTCTATTTTAATTTAGATGCCACCCTCTCTGTGTAGTGCTGATTGTGGTCCTGGATTCAGAAAATTCTTGAAGGAGGGAATGGCACCATGCTGTTTTCAATGTCACCCTTGTCCCTAAAATGAAATTTCTAATGACACAAGTGAGTATTTCCTGAGGGATAAATTCTTCACATTGATAATCCTCCACACTTATAATGGGATAATGAAGGGTTTGAAATGGAACTTCAAAACTAAAAGGTATCACTTTCCTATATTGGTCATTATAGGAGTAGGTTAATTTAAAATGTTCCTATTTCAGAAATGAATAATTTATCATACACCTTTGACTCATTGTAAATTTACGGTAGCTGGCATATTCTTGAATAAACAATTTTGATAAACAAACTGCAATGTGAATCTCTTTGACACAAGATCATTTGTCGTGATTAGTCCTCCCTGAAACTACATGTAGATTTGATTGTAACTATAAAATATAAAAATATTTATTTATTCTTTTTTTCATTGATGTTTGTGTCCCTAGTAAGTTTGTGCACATCTTGCATGTCCTGAAGCCCATGGAGAACAGAATAAGGCTTCAGATCTGCTGTGCTGTATAATTTGGGTGCTGAGAACCAAATCCAAGTTTTCTTTTAAGTTAATAATGGAAGCAAAAAATTACTTGTAAAATTATCAGACACTTACAAGCATAAGGCAGAATAATTTGTAAAATAACCATAAAACCCTCTTTCAAATGTTCAGTTGCTTGAAATTTAGAAATGTGTGGGTCAGTGTTGACACATGATGTGGAAAATATGAGCAGTCCTATTTTCATCTAGTATGACAGCACCCAGTTTATAATGTCATAAAATAATATATTAAAATTGTTTTATACTGAAGGAAATTACTCACAATTATTAAAATTGTCACCTTCATAATTCATATTAGTCAAATGATTATTTAGTCAGGATTGGCTAAATACAATTGGCAGGCTTGCATTTTTCACTTCTTTTGCCTGAGGTCTTATATAATTGTATGAAAGTCCTTCATGAATATTTAGGACCAGGAATATTGCTCAGTATTTAATCCTCTGCTTCTAAGTATGATGATATTTGTACCCAGAATCCATTAGTAATAGGAATTAACCAACTCCTCGCAGATGTCTTTGGACATTCAAGCACTTTCCACATAAAACAGACAGAAAAGTAATTTAACTAAGTGTAATGAAGAATTTCATGCAGTTGTCAGATGCCTGACATGGGCCCTGGGAACTGAACTCATGTCTCCTCCAAAGGCAATACATTCTCTTTACAGCAGAGCTGACTTTATAACTCATTAAACAAATTAAATGATAACAGCTATACATGAGTCCTTGTTCCATGTAAAGTAATGCAAATCCTGGGGGATACCATCCCTTCCTGCATTTACTAAATGATGCAATCACATTTCCTACACTTGCAATGGTGGGAATCACAACGTATGAATGGAATACTATTAATGAACATGAACATTCTTTGCTGACCATTTCGATTATGCATTCTACTGTTATCTTTCCCATGAACTTTATAAATATCTACTTTCCCCTTGAGGACTCTCACAGAGTCTGGGTCTCATGGAGATGGCAATTATGGAAGGAGAAAGTGCTGTATGCTCCCAAATCTGATGGAATGAAGATGTACTGATTTTTAGCGCTAAATATGGACAGAGTGTATATATATATATATATATATATATATATATATATATAT
>CAJQZJ010032290.1:8607379-8633953 GCA_907164525.1 Lophiomys imhausi
GTGTGTGTGTGTGTGTGTGTGTGTGTGTGTGTGTGTGTGTGTGTGCAAGAAGAGAGCAGAAAGGAGTTTTATTTTGGGTTGAGCAATTTAACTATATTTAGACAGGGGAATTAGTTAGCCAAAGGAAAGAAGAGTACCATAGACAAGTGTTACATTTTCCCTCATGCATGGAATAGACACATCTGACATAAAGAGAGGATGACTACTGGATCTCAGGAGAGGAATTAGAAACATTTGACCTACAAATGATGGTGAAGGAGCATGAAAGGCCAAGCAAATACATTGTTACATGTGTATGAATGTGCCATATTGAATACCATGGAACTGCATACTACTGAAGAAAGACATCACAATTGTGAGAAAAAACACTAATACCATGTTCCATGCAAAACCTAGAGAACCAAAAATCTTGTACGAAATCATTAAAGGTAAAATTCCCTATATTCCTCTTATATTTCTCCTGTTAAGTCCTTATGTATATATGTCAAAGGCCAACAAGGACAGCTCATCACAGGATCAGATAATATGAATGTTACATGTTAAATATTAATTGTTCTACAAGATTCAGCAAAGAACATCAACCCAGTGTGACTTATCTCAATTACTAAAGAACATCTATTACCCTCCACACAAAAGAACTGACTTGTATTTGTCCTGAACTTTAAGAAGTCCATATCATCTAATGGGGCTCTATGTGCACACACATCACTACAATTTACCACTGGAAGTTTATGTTCTAAAATAATCCTAAGAGGCTGAGTCACAGGCCATTGACCATGAAATGAGATAATATGATGGTGGAACTTTACCTCTCCCATTTTCCTGAACAGTCACCCCATGTCTGCAAGTGAACTTCAGCTGCAGCCTACCCTGCCCCTTGCCTCCACCTCCCATGGGTACTTCAGATCCTCCACCCCTTACTCTTTGTTTTATTGAAGACCCACACATTCCTGAAGTCACCCCCTGCTATCAATCATCACAAACAAGACAGATCTAGAAACTGATAGGTCTAAATGGGATGTCTCTGTCAAATTCACCCTTTCAGTGCTCTCCTGAATGTCAGAGCCTGTAAAGGTCAAGGCCAGTTCACTAGGTCTCAAATTCTAAGGGATTATGCATCTAGGCCCCTGTCATCAGGGCCACCTCTACTCTTGATACAGTATATTTGATCACATTATGAACCCTGAGATTGTGAATTAAAAAAAAAAAACCTGTTTCTAATTGTGGTATGTCTCAGCTTTTTATCCTAGAGCTTTCTGTTTACTGTAAATCAGTATTTGGTGTAGCTCATCCCTAGTACATACCTTTAATCCAAGAGCTAAATAAAGTCACCGATAGGTCAAAGCTGGAGCAAGCGATGAGGTAGAGAATGAAGATAAATAAACATGAAGCCTAGACATTCAGAAGGAGGGTATTTAAGACAGCATGGGGAAAGAGGAAAAGATTTTTCCTTCTGGGATGTCAGTGGAGTAGGAAGGTCAGCTGGGTGCTTCCTCTGCATCTCTGAACTAGAAGGATGTCACTAGAAAGTGACATTCTCTAGAAGGACCCTACCATATTACTCCTGAGTCTTCATTGGTAAATTTGAATGAGTTAGATTTTTTAAACAATATTTTGTCACTCCAACTTGTAGTGTAACACAGAGATCACTCCAGCTGCAGATAAATTGAGACACCAACAGATTAGATAAGTCATCTGGGAAGTCCACAAAGAGAGAGTTTAGGATGGGAAGTACTATAACAGAAGGTTTTAAGACCCAGTGTAGTGCTACTTTAGATGGATTAAAAATAGAAGCAGAATAGATGGAACTAGAAAACCTCATCCCGAGTGAGCTAAGCCAGAATCAGAAGGCTGCACATGGCATCTATTCACTTATAATAGGATTTTAGCCGTATAGTACAGGATAACTACACTGCAATGAATGCACCAAAGGGAACACGAACATAGACTACTTTGTTACCTGTCAATGAGACACTTTGCCCTAGTGGATCTGCCTTGTAGGTCTCCAGTGTATGGTGAGGCTCTTGGCCCTCATATGACTGCTGAACAGGAACAGAGTACTGTTATGTAGGGACACTCCACCCCAGAAGAGTGGGATGGAAGTGCTAGGGGGTAGAGGATGGGAGGACACGACTGGGAGGGGTGGAAGGAGGGCTCAGGGATGGAGATATAACCTGAAGTAATAAATAAACATTAAAAAAAGATGAGAAAAACAAAAAAATAATTTAAAAAATATGAAAAATTAAAAAATAGATGCAGAAAAAAGCTAAATGCTTTCATGATATTGCTATAATACTGATTATTATTATTATTGCAGTATATTATATTTTATCCTTTCAAGAAATAATGGCTTTCTACACACACTCAAGAAAAAATACAAGAGAGATAAAGAAAAAAGAAAAATATGAATTTGTTAACATGCTACAAGTCTTAGAATATTTAGAGAGGAAATTAGACAAGCCTTAGAAAGACCTAAGAATACTCAGATATACATGCTGGGGAACTTAGCCATGAGTCTACCATGCTACCACATAGTGAAACATAAATGGGTCTGTCCAAGTTTTTTTAAAAAACCAAATCTAGGTTATCAAGTTACTATCCAAGACATACCAGGAGATGCCAAGTATCCCCAGTGTTAAATGGAGTCCTGTGGATATACTAAATTTGAGGAGATTTAAGAAATTCGTCATTTCCTATAGTTTGCATTCATCCAATGTGAAGCAAATATCAAATTCATTCACAAAAGAGAACATATTTATCCCCCAAGATCGGAAATATTTGGCAAAAGCAATATTGGAAATTGGTCCTCAGGTGCGATGTCAAACTGGTGTAACGTGGAAGCCAGGGATATAGAACAAGGAAATCATGCCAGAGGTATTGATGTTTCCCAGGATCAGTTGCTAGATGAACATCAGTATGCTAAGTTTCAAAGGCAACATGAATTTGATGATCACACCTTGACCCTAAGTCATTTTGTAGCTTCAAATGCTTGGAATGACGTTTAACAATCATAAAAGAGGTATGAGTCATTTACTAATATTATACAAGCCCCAAAAGAAGGTCTCAGTGATTTTATTGCAAAGATGACTTCAGATATAAAGAGGATACTATGGGATTCTGAAGTCAGAAAATTATAGATTGAATCTTTGACTTTTGAAAAAGCAAATTCATAATGAAGCTGGGTCATTATACCTTTATAAACAAGATTAACAACAATAAAAGAATAGAATAGAGATACAGCCTATACTGGATCTCATGATCATAATATTAATCTGATATGAGAGTAATTCGTAGAGGTCTTAAGAAAAATCAAAATAGCAGATGTTTTAACAGTGGTAAGCAAAATCATTGGAGAAGGGATTGTATGTAAGGTATTGATAGAAGCAATGTTTTTTTCTAGAAATAAACCAAAGTAATATCTCAGCATTCTGGGGTATGCATACCCTGTGGCAATAGCTGGAACTAGATTAACAAATGCAGATCAAAATGACAGGCAAAGCAAACTTTAGCCATCAAGAAACACCTTAGGGAGCCTCCCACTGACCTCAATACCAAAACTGATTCAATCATTTCTTGTCAGTTTCAGAGATATTCATCAACAGAGCAATTAGAAGTTTTAATATATTTTTTAGGAACAATATTGTTGTCTATTAATGTAATCAAGAACAGACCACCTTCAACAGATATAACAAAATGTACATTAGAAACAAGAAAACAAGTATTTTTCAAATTGTTACAAATGATCACAACCTGGTACTGGTATAGAAACAACTCCGTGGAACAATGGAATCAAACTGAGACCCAGAAATGAACCCACATACCTATGGTCAGATAAATTTGACAAAGATGCCAAAACCGTACAATGAAAAAAGGACAGCATCTTCAACAAATGGTGCTGATCTAACTGGATGTCCACATGTAAAAGAATGAAATTAGAACCATACATATCACCTTGTACAAAAATTATGTCCAAGTGGATCAAAGACCTTAACATAAGGCCACACACACTAAATCTACTAGAAGAGAAAGTGGGGAAAGCCTCGAACTCATCGGCACAGATGACAACTTCCTAAACAGAACACCAATAGCTCAGGATCTAAGAACAACAGTAAATAAATGGGACCTTATGAAACTGAAAAGCTTCTGTAAGGCAAAGGACACTGTCATTTGAACAAAACGGCAGCCTACAGATTGGGAAAATCTTCACCAACCCCACATCTGACAGAGGGCTATTATCCATAATTTACAATAAACTCAAGAAATTAAATGCCAAGAAATCAAATAATCCCATTAAAAATGGGGAAAGAGCTAAACAGAGAATTAACAAAGGAGGAATTCCTAAAGGCTGATTGACACTTGTAGAAATGCGCAGAATCCTTAATCATCAGAGAAATGCAACTCAAGAGGACTCTCAGATTCGATCTCACACCTGTCAGAATGGCTAAGATCAAAAAGCTCACATGACAGCACATGCTGGCGAGGGTGTGGAGAAAGGGAAACAATCCTACATTGCTGGTGGGAGTGCAGGCTTGTGTAACCCCTGTGGAGGTCAGTCTGTAGATATCTTAGAAAAGTTGGAATACCTCTGCCTCGGGAACCAGCCATACCACTTCTGGGTAAACATCCAAATGACTCTTCACCGAATCACAAGGGTGTTTCCTCTCTATGTTCATAGAAGCCTTATTTGTAATAGCTAGAAACTGGAAAAAAAAACCCAGATGTCCCTCAAACAAAGAATGGATTAAGAAACTGTGGTACATCTACACAATGGAATATTACTCAGCTATCAGAAACAATGAAATTATACAATTTGCATTCAAATGGATGGAACTAGAGAAGCTCATCCTGAGTGGGTTAATCCAGACTCAGAAGGATGTGCATGGCATCTATTCACTTAGAGTTGGATTTTAGCCATATAATACAGGATATCTATCCTACAACCAATGCACCAAAGGGAACATGAAGATAGATTTTTTTTTTCCTGTCAGTAAGCCACTTTCCCCTAGTGATGCTGCCTATATGCCCCCAGTGTATGAGGAGGTTCTTGGCCCTCATAGGACTGTGAAATGGTTCAGGGGACTGTTATGTAGGGACACTCAACTCCAGCAGAGTGGGATGGAAGGGATAGGGGGTAGAGGGTGGGAGTGCAGGACTGGGAGGTGTGGAAAAAGCACACTATGATGGAGATGTATCCTGAAGTAATAAATAAATAATCACAACCAAAATCAAAAGGGAAATGAATGACATTGAAATTTAAGGTTTACAGATACAGGAACAGATGTGACAATAATTTCTCCAAAATCTTAGCATCCAGATTCTTGGGAGTGGAACTTTTTCCCAGACAAAAAAAGGGTCAGATTATTGTTGTGCAAGTTCTCCCTCCTAACCCCAACCTCCCAAACGTAACTCTCAGACTAAAAATATACTTAGATATATAAATTCCATACAACTAGACTCATTCCCTAGTTAACCTGTAACTTAATTAAACCATTTATTCTAGTCTTAGTTCTCCCATATGGCTGGTTACCTCTGCTCAGGTATCACACATGAGTCCTCCTCCATGTTCAAGATGAATCTTCTAACACCTGGCATTCTCACAGAATCGTCTCTGTCTACTGAATGATCAACTTCTTTTTTTTTTTGGTTTTTTGAGACAGGGTTTCTCTGTGTAACCCTGGCTGTCTTGGACTCACTTTGTAGACCAGGCTGGCCTCGAACTCACAAAGATCCGCCTGCCTCTGCCTCCCAAGTGCTGGGATTAAAGGCGTGAGCCACCATCGCCCGGCGATCAACTTCTATTCTACCCTTTCCTATGGGACATAGACATTTGTATCGGCAGGTGATGTGTGCATATATTACATGAGATATACCTTCTACACTAGATGGGTTGAGTGCATTTGTCCAGGACAAATAGGAAAATTAAAGCCACATCTGACTAATATTCCCATGAACTTATCAGGAGGGGATTTGTTGCAGAAATGAAAACACAAGCTAACATTTCTCCAAACTCAGAAACAAACCATTAACAAAGAATGCTTCTGAGAAAACTATTTTGAAGCCTCATAAAGAACATAAACTACAGGTGTTCGTCTTGCAAATGATGTAAAAACCATCCTACTTTTAAAATGATTAACTGACAACCCTGTGTTGGTGGATCAATGGCCTATGACAAAAGAAAACTTACAAGTACTAAACAGCAGGTTCAGGAACAGTTAAAAGGTCAACTCACTGAAGAATCTAACAGTCCATGGAATTACCTTATGCTTGATATAAAAAAGTAATCAAGAGAATGAAGGGTATTAAATGATTTAACAGCTATAAATAATATGATTCTGATTCCAAGCTATTCACAGATTGTAAATAGCCTGGAATCTCATTCACTTCATTGATAATTAAGTCATAGTAGTAATTGATTTAAATGATTTCTTTTTCACAATCCCTTTTCATAAGCACGATAGGGAAAGTTTTATTTTATCATTATATCTTTATGAAAACACATGTACAATAAAGAGATATGATTGGGAAGGTTTACCAAAATAAATGTTAAAAAGCTCTAACTAGTGACAATATTTTGTAGAAATAGTTCATAAACAGTTTCCTCAATTTAAATTTATTATTATACAGGTGATAACTTACTATCTGATTTAGACATTTATACCTTAGGAAAATATTTGATGAAGTAAAGAGAATTTTGACTTGTTGAGGATTGTGCATGGCTCCAGAAAATAATACAAAGAAGAAACACTATAAATTATATAGAATACAAGATAGGTTGAAAGAAATTTTGAACAAAGAAACAAATTTGTACAGGTTATTTACAAACTATTAATGATTTTCAAAAATTGCTGGGAGATACTAACAGGCTGTGGCTTACAATTGGATTAACTACACAAGAGCTCCATGATTTATTTAAAACTTACAAGGTGAACAGGACTTAAGAAGTACAAGAAAATTATAAGCTGAGACTGAGGGACAATTGGCTCTGGTGGAAAAGAAATGAAAGGATGCACATTTGGAATGTTTGATCCAAAGCTGGATTGTATTTTGTATTTTGTATTTTGTTTTGCTCCCTACTCATTCTCTCACAGGAATCCTTATGAACAAAGAATAAAATATCTTCAAATGGAAACTTTAGCATATAAAAAGAGTAAAAAATTAAAGATCTATGCAGAAAAGTTTTTTGAATTGATTCTGAAAGGAAAAACTACTCTTCATCATTGAGCAGTAATAAGCCTAGCAGAAATCATGGTACCTTTTACTAATGCTGGAATTGCATCATTATGAACAAAAAATGAGCATTGGTAACGAGTTTGCAGTAATATTTGGGAGAAAATAACAAGTAACCCCAAAGTAAGATAATTCAGTTTATAAAAAGCCTTCATTAGATTCTCCCTTGAACAATAAAAGAGACAACAATTCCTGGAGCTCCTGCATTCTAAGGAAAGTCAGGTTATAAGTCAGGAGAAATAAGTAAAATTGTTCAGAGGCCTGATGATTCAGTTGAATAATCATGGCTGTACACTATCCTTATGGTATTATGTGATTTTCCTAAATCTCTTAATAAACTATTAAATCTGACCATACATAAAGAGATGTTTTCCATATTGAAACAGCAGAAAGTATTCAGGATGATACAGAATAAGCTTCACTTTTTGTTCAACTGTATCAAGTATTTAGAAATCGAAATCATCCTTAGTTTATAATACCTATCAGATCCCAAATGGTTCTAATTGCCCTCTAACAGAAAGTAATCATGAAACTGATCAGCTATTAAGAGCAAATATACTATGCATTTCAGAATTTCATAAGAAACACCATGATAACAGGAAAGGTTTAAAAAGCAGTTTTTCTGTCATTTGGAAACACTCCAAGGAAAATATAATGCAATGTCCTACTTGTTCTTTGTATAACCAAACTCCATCACCTGCAGAACGTCATCAAAAAGGTATGCAAAGAAGTGATGTTTGGCATATGGATGTGTTTCATTTAGCAGAGTTTCATAAATTAAGTATGTGCAACATCCCATAGATACATATTGAGAATTTCAATAAGCAACTGTTTATATTCTGAAAAGGTTGATTCTGTGATTACACATTTATTTGAACTTTTGACTATTATGATTATACCTGTAAAAATAGAGACTGATGATACTCTAGAATATATCTCTATTAAAATTAAAGAGATTTTGTTTGCAATTAAAATATAAAGCATATTACAGTTATATCACACAATCCTACAGGACAAGCAGTTTGAGAATTGTATATTGATACAAAATTGTACATTGATACAAAATTAAGATTAACTCTTTTTAAGATATTGTACCTATGAAATTGTTAAAAATGCAGTGTGAAGTGCTATGCCCTTTGATAGCAACTATCACAAACTGTTTAGGATAATTAAGAAATGCAAACAATGTTTACCGTTGTTTTCTCCATCTCATAGAACGCTGTCCAAAACTGACCATATATTCATATAAAACAAGTAACAGCACATGAAAAATATTAGAAGAACTCACTACATCCTATCCATGATCATGGATTACAGCTAAATATAAACAACAACAACAGAAAGCAAATGAAATCATGGAAACTGAACAGTTCTATACTGTATAAAAAAGGGATCAAGACAGTAATAAAAAAGAAAGTCTTTCTAGAAACCAATGAAAATGATTACACAGCATATTCAGTGTTGCTGGACACAATGATAGCCAATGAAGTATGCAAGGTCACCTGGGTTGTGGTC
Source organism: Lophiomys imhausi (assembly GCA_907164525.1). Lineage (NCBI taxonomy): Eukaryota > Metazoa > Chordata > Mammalia > Rodentia > Muridae > Lophiomys > Lophiomys imhausi. Next base: position 8,616,122 of record CAJQZJ010032290.1, read on the forward strand.
ACACATGCCTTTAATCCTAGCCCTTGGGAGGTCAAGGGAGGAGATTCTCTGAGTTTGAAGCCAGCCTAGTCTACAGAGCTAGTTCCAGAAAATCCAATGTTACACAAAAATCCCTGTTTCCATAAACCAAACCACAGATGCACGTTCATATCATTAAGTACCTATATTTTAAAAAATTGAGGGATATCATAGTCGTTATGTAATGGTACACCAGAAACCTTTAAAACAAAATGAAATAATAAATCCCAGAGAAGGAGACAGAAAGTCATAATCCAACTGTGGGATAAATCAATAAATTAGAAACAAAGAGAATAATACGAAGAACATCGAGGAAAAAAGAGAAAATAAACATGATAGAAAACTATTCTAAATCAAAGAACTGTGGAGAGACTATTTTCAGATTACAAATTCAGAAATGAAAAGTGGGGCTTAAAAACGAACCCATAGGAAATCCAGATGATCATAAAGTTATACATTAAAATCTATGCAACACAAAATACAAAATACAAATGATATGGATATTTCCCTCAATACATACCACTTACTTGAGATAAATCAAAATAATATAAAAACTTTACACATGACTCTAAGTGATAGTGAAATAGCAGCAGTCTTTAAAATTATCCTAAGCAAAAAAAAAAAAGCTGAAAGCAAATATTTTAGCAAATAATTATTTCAAACACTAAAAGATACAATGGCATTAGTCCTAAAATATTCCAAAAAAAGAGAAACAGAAGAATCACAACTCAATTCCTATTATAAGGTCACACTCACAGTCATACACAAAACACATAAAGACCTACACAAAAAAGAGTATTATGGAATAATTTCCCTTACAAACCTTAATACACAAAAATATTCAATAAAATGCTTGTAAGGTGATTCCAAGAACTCATCAAAAATACCAACTGTCAAGACCAAGTACACTTTGAACCAGAAAGGCAAGGAAATTTCAATATTCAAAAATCAAGTACTGTGTGTTTGTGTGTGTGTGTATGTATGTGTACACACATTTTTACTTTGATAAAAATAGTAGAGATATTTTTGAGATTTGAAATGCCTGAAGGGTTTATGCATACTGTATCATGTGAATGCAGTGGGGAGAAGATACAGAAGAAAATCACACTTGTGTCATACATTGAACACACTCTTCATAAAGTGAGCAGGAGGCTGCTTGATATCATGAGTGAAATTAGTAGTAAGATTAGAAACAGATGTGGGTGTCAGAGGATTAATTACCAGGAAAAGAATAGGCTACACCACATGTGTGAGGATTCCATAATGAAACACATTTTACTGCATATTAATTTAAAATGAAACAATAATGATTACACCCAAACAAACCCAGATACCAGGGTGAACCTGGACTACTGAAAATTTCATTTACACTAATAAAAGATGATTCTACTAATTTTTCTTATGAAATATTTTTCATGTCACATTTTTTATATCAATATCTTAGCATCCCAGGAAAAAGGTTCTTGTTCACTCCTATGTTAAATGCTGATTTTAAATATACATCAAAATCTAGGAAAGAACAGTAGTTCTGTTTGCCTCATGTCAAATACTAAATATGATATATCACTATTCATATCAAAGAACAGCCTACATTTGTTCTGCTTTCTCCATATTCCATGTCCTCAGAAAGAGGCTCATCAGACCACAATCTTCAATACACTCTCCAACTGGGAGTGAAGTTTCCAGATTGCAACCAAGAATAGATGACTGAGGAAATTGTATGAGAAAACTGTACACATTGAAGCACAAGGTCTCTCCTTACTCTTTACTTCTAAGATCCTTAACATAAGATTTGTTCACAGCCACTACTGAAGATAAAAAGAGTAAAGTAAGTGTAGAAAATTAGAGATAAAGTAGAAGAAATTGGTCAACACAAAGGAATTGAACTGTGAGAACTGAGGATCAGGCTTGGAGATCATGTTTTAGAACTCAGATATTCAGCTTAGCTTCTCATTAAAGATAATCAGCTATCAGGAACAATGAAATTATGCAATTTGCAGCCAAATGGATGGAACTAGAAAAGCTCATCCTGAGTTAACTAACCCAGACTCAGAAGGACACATATGGCATCTACTCACTTATAGTAGGATTTCAGCTATAATACTACAACTAACACACCAAAGGGAACTTGGACATAGACTTCTTATTTTTAATTTTTATTTTGTATTTATTTTTTATATATTAGTTATATTTTTCTATTTTTTAGTCTTTTCTATCTATTGTATGCTTATTGATTTGTTTGTTTAGTAGTTCTCTCTCCCAGGCAACGAGACACTTTTCACTGATGGTACTGCTTCGTAGATCCCCAATGAATGAAGAGGCTCTTGGCCCTCATACGACCTCTCAACTGAGATGAGGGACTGTTATATAAGGACACCCCACCCCAGAGAAATGGGATGGAAGGGTTAGGAGGTAAAGAAAAAAAATGAAATGTGATGTTTAGGCCTTTTACTACTAACTGTCATAAACTGTTTAGGATAATTAAGAAATGCAAACTAATGGTTATGCAAGCCGGTCACTCTGTTAGGTACTATGACAGCCTATTATAGTTACTTGTTAAGCTAATCAGAAATAAACCTGCTAAGAGGCAAGCAACATCTGCTTACCCTAATATAAGAGATAGATAGGGCCTCTTCAAAAACCTCAAGAGATCTGCAGAATATGGCATTCAAAGATGTTTTTGTAACTTTAGATTTTTTTATATCAAGACATATCAACTCCGGACAGCACCCCCTATTCTCCTCCAAGTAGAAGATGAGCATCGAAGAATCTCCAGTGGGAGGTGATTGAATTAGTTGCAAGCCTATCTCTTGGTAGAAAAGCCCCTTGCTCCAACTGTCGACAGAATGCTGTCCAAAAAGGACAAAACCTGGAAGCAGGTAAGTCGACAGCCTAGCTCTGCAAAGACAGGGTAGGTAAGTCCTTCAAAACCCCTACTCTACAATCAATGTCTGTCAGAGAAGCAGGGCCAAACGACTGGAGATCGATGCTGTAATGTATGGAGAGAAAATGGGAACTGTCCAGGCAGCCACTGGTATGTCATTTCTTAGTTTTGGAAGCTGCAGACCCTGTACTTCCTATAAAATCAGATATATTTATCCCTCTCAGGTCTCTGAGGTGATTAAAAAACAGATAGATAGAGTCTCATAATTAAATTTTGAGTTCTTTAGGAGTCAAGAGAGTGTTATACATCTAAGAAGATACTTTTAAAATTGTGTTGCAATTAGTATGAATGTTGAGTCAGATAAAGAACTTTAAACTCATGGAGATGGTTAGAGAGTAGAATGTTAAAGTCAGGTAGCAAATACATATGGACTGGTCATTGGGAATGTACATTAAGCCATATAACCCTCATTACTGTGGCCTAATTACCTCTGTTGTACTCTATTGTATTTATTATTATAAGAGAAAGAGCCATTTGTTGGACTGAAAGGGGAAACTTTAGGGGGAAATAAGATATACATTAAACTTAAAAGAAAAAAAAAAGGGAAGAGGATGGGGTTTGAGGGTGGGAGGGTGGGACTGGAGGGGGAATAGGGAGGGGACTGCGATTGAGATGTAACTTGAAGAAATAAAAAATAAAGGAAAAAAAAAGATAATGGGAGGAAGAGGTGCTCATGTACTATTTGCAATGAGACACACAGGTTTGGCATTATGTTTGGATCATGTGGAATATTAAAAGATCCACATTTACCATGAAAATAAACTGTGGTTCTGTGATGATCTAGACAGATATAGAAATGGCAGGATTAAATAAATTTATGGATTCATCCTGATGATTGTTTCAAGACAAAAGAAGCACCGACTTTGGTTAGATGTTCTGTACCTGTCATTGCTGCAGCATAGTCCACACTGTAATCTCTGTGGATATCAGACCCTGTAAACATAAGGCTGCTTTTCTCTAACAGGGACTTCCTGGTACAATTCCAGGTTATCAACCATAAATTTTGACTTGTAGAATCATTACTGAGCCATTAATGCATGTCTCACTGTTGAACAACTAACAAAATCCATTGACATCATTTAAGTTGTTCATACAAACAGATTTTCAGGCAGTTGTGGGACCAATTTTCCCAAATTGGTGTCCATCCAGGGATGGTAATTTCTACAAACATGAATGATGTCAAGTAACTCCCACCATCCTCATCGATATTTATCAAACACTTTTATCACATGCAAAGTGGATATATTTTGAGAGCTCCAGAAGAGAGTGTCAAAGATTCCTCTAGGGGAGAGGGACTCCCTTGAGGGGAAAAAAGGAATCATGATGCACAGGTTGCATATCCTTTGGCCACAGTAACAAAACCAGGTGAGAACATATGGGTACCTATTTGGTGTGCTGATCTGCATGGCACTTCACAATCTGTAATGTCCAAGTTTACGGCAGGAGAGATTTGTTCACCTTGATATTAATCTTCTTGTTCCTGAACATTCCACTTCTCCTGTGCAGTTTCATTCACCTGAAATGCTTTTGCAGAATGAAACAGAATGAAGACATGGATAGAAACCCGAGAATAGTTTTTTTTTTTTTTTATTGTACAGGATTGATTTAGCTATTCTGTGTTTTTTGTTGTTAAACTTAAAAAAAAAGGAAGGGGATGGGTGGGTTGAGGCGGAAGAGGGTGGGAGGGTGGGACTGGAGGCGGGGTAGGGAGGGGATTTCAATTGAGATGTAACTTGAAGAAATAAAAAATAAAGTAAAAAAAAAATTAAGAAAAGCTTTTTCCAGGTCTAAAAAGAATTGTGTTGATTATTTTGATAGGAATTGCTTTGAATCTGTATATTGCATTTGGTAGGATGGCCATTTTTTTTATGTTGATCTCTACCTATCCATGAGCATGGGAGATCTTTCAATCTTCTGATGTCCTTTCAATTTCTTTCTTCAATGGCTTGAAATTCTTGTTGAACAGATACTATACTTGCATGGTTAGGATTACCCCAGGTATTTTATATTGTTTGTGGCTATTGTGAAGGGAGTTATTTCCTTGATTTCTTGCTCAGCCCATTTATTTGTTTTATAAAACAGGGCTTTTGATTTTTTTTTAATTCATTTTGTCTCCAGCCACAGTGATGAAGGAGTTGATCAGCTTTAAGAGTTCTCTGGTGGAAGTTTTGGTTCTCTTCTGTATACTATCATATCATCCTCAAAAATGGATAATCTGACTTCTTTTTTGCAATTTGTATCCCCTTGATCTCCTTTTGTTGTCTTATTGCTCTAGCAAGAACTTCAAGTACTATATTGAAGAGATATGGTGAAAGTGGGCATTCTTGTCTTGTTCCTGAGTTTAGAGGAAATGCTTCAAGTTCCTTTCCATTTAATTTGATGTTGGCTACTGGCTTGCTGTATATTGCCTTTATTATTTCCAGATATGGTCCTTGTATGCTTATGATCTCCAGAACTTTTAGCATGAAGGGGTGTTGGTATTTTCAATTTTTTTTCCACATCTCGAAATATTATCATGTGGATTTTTTCTTTCATCTTGTTTATATGGTGAATTACATTGATGTATTTTCGTATGTTGAACCATCCCTGCATTCCTGGGACGAAGCCTACTTGATCATGGTGTATGATACTTTTGATGTGTTCTTGAATTCGGTTTGCTAGTATTTTGTTAAGTATTCTTGCATTTATGTTCATGAGGGAGATTGGTCTGAAATTCTCTTTCTTTGTTGGGTCTTTGTGTGGTTTAGGAATTAGGGTGACTGTGGTCTAATAGAATGAGTTTGGCAGTGTTCCTTCTCTTTCTATTTTGTGAAAGCATTTGAAGAGTATTGGTGTTAGCTCTTCTTTGAAGGTCTGGTAAGATTCTGTGCTGAAACTATCTGGCCCTGGGCTTTTTATGGTTGGGAGATTTTTAATGACTGTTTCTATTTCCCTAGGGGTTATAGAGCTGTTTAATCTGTTTATCTGATCTTGATTCAGCCTTAGTAGGTGGAATCTATCAAGAAAATTGTCCATTTCACTTAAGTTTTCAAATTTGGTGGAGTATAGATTTTTAAAATAGGACCCACATATTCTCGGGATTTCCTCAATGTCTGTTTTTATTTCTCCCTTTTCATTACTGATTTTGTTGATTTGGGTTTTTTTCCCTCTGTCTTTTAGTTAATTTGGCTAAGAGTTTGTCTATTTTGTTGATTTTCTCGAAGAATCAACTTTTAGTTTCATTGATTCTTTGTATCATTCTTTTTGTTTCTAAGTTGTTGATTTCATCCCTAAGTTTGATGATTTTCGGCCTTCTGCTCCTCTTGGGAGTGTTTGCTTCTTTTTTTTTTTTCCAATTCACCCTGTTTAGCTGTTAATTTTCTTATATGAGTTGTCACAATTTTCTTTTTGAAAGCACTTTGTGCTATGAACTTTCCTTGTAGCACAACTTTCATTGTATGTTGTGCCTTCATTTTCGTTGGATTTTAGGAAGTCTTTGATTTCCTTCTTTATTTCTTCCCTGACCCAGTATTCATCCAGTAAAGACTTGTTCAATTTCCATGTGTGTAGGCTTTCTGTTGTTGTTGAAACCAGCTTTGTTCCATGGTTGTGTGATAAGATACAAGGGGTTATTTCAATTTTCTTGTATCTTTTGAAGGTATATTTGTGTTCAAATATATGGTCAATTTTGGAGAATGTTCAGTGTTGTGCTGAGGAGAAGGTGTATTCTTTTGTGTTTGGGTGAAACGTTCTGTTAGGTCCATTTGGTTCATGAGCCCTGTTAGGCTCATTATTTATCTATTTGGTTTCTGCCTTGATGATCTGTACATTGTTGTGAGTGGGGTTTTGAAGTTACCCGCTAGTAATGTGTGGGGATCTGTGTGTGATTTAAGTTTTAGGAGAGTTTCTTTTACAAATGTAGGTCCCTTTGTATTTGGGGCATAGATGTTCAATATTGAGATATCCTCTTCATGAATATTTCCTTTAAGGAGTATGTAATTCCCTTCTCTATATTTTTTGATTAGCTTCAGTTGGAAGTCTATTTTGTTTGATATTAAGATGGTTACTCCAGCTAGCTTCCCATGTCCATCTGCTTGGAAAACCTTTTCCCAGCCATTTACTCTGAGATAGTGTCTATCTGTGTTAGTGATATGTATTTCCTGTGTGGAGCAAATTGATGGGTCTTGTTTACAGATCCAATCTCTAAGCCTGTGTCTTTTTATTGTGGAGTTGAGTCCATTGATGTTTATTGATATTAGTGACCAGAGGTTTTTATTTCCCATTATTTTGGTTTAGGTGATGGTCCTGTGTTTCTTTTGGTTAAGTTTCCATGGAGTTTTCTATTTCCTCTGTTTTCTTGAGTGTAGTTATCTTCTCTGGGTTGGAATTTTCCTTCTAGGATCTTCTGTAGGGCTGGATTTGTGGTTCGATATTGTTTAAATTTGATTTTGTCATGGAATATCTTGTTTTCTCCATCTATGTTGATAGAGAGTTTTCCTGGGGATGGTAGTCGGGCTGGGCACCTATATTCTCTCAGAGCTGGTAGGACATTTGTCCATGCCCTTCTGGCATTTAAGGTTTCTGAGGAGAAGTCAGGTGTTATTCTGATGGGTCTGCCATTATATGTTACTTGACCCTTTTCTCTTATGGTTTTTAGTATTCTTTCTTTGTTCTGTACATTTGGAGTTTTAATTATAATGTGATTTGAGGAGTTTCTTTTATGATCTAATATGTTTGGTGTCCTGTAAGCCTTTTGGAATTTTATTGGCATCTCTTTCTTTAGGTTTGGGAAGTTTTCTTCTATGATTTTGTTGAAGATATTTATTGGACCTTGGAGTCGGGAGTCTTCTCTTTCCTGTATTCCTAAAATTCTTAGGTTCTGTCTTTTCATTGAGTCCTTCATTTCTTGGATGTTATGGGTGAGAAATTTTTTAGCTTTCTCACCTTTGGTTGTTGTATTGCTTTCTGCCATCAAATCTTCCATGCCTGAGATCCTGTCTTCCATCTCTTGTATACTATTTTTGATACTCATGTCTGTAGTTCCTTTTCTCTTCCCTTGTTTCTCAACTTCTACTCTTATCTCTGACTGTTCTTTTTTATTGCTTCCATTTCCAGTTTCATAACTTGAAATATTTTATTCATTTTATACATTTCCTGCTCCAATTTGCTTGTCCTTGCCTGGAAATCTTTCATATCTTTTAAATCCTTTATTGCCTTGTCTCTTTCCTGTTCAAGTTGAGCCACTTTGGCTTGGAGCTCTCTAAACATATCCTCCATTGCTTTCGCTTGTCAAATTGTGGACTCTTTGAATTCCTTCATAGATTTAAATTCTTCTTGAAAGGACTTTATCACTTTCCAGAATATAGAATTATCATCGTTTTCTTATGTTTCAGCTGTAGTGAAGTGGTCAGGGCTTGCTGTACTAGCATAGTTGAATTTTGTTGGAGTCATATCTACTTGATTTCTGTTGTTTCTGTTTTTTTCGCTGACCTTTAGCCATGGTTGTTCTTAGCTGTTTGTTCCTGGTGCCTTCTGCATTTGGTGCCTAGCGGGGCGCTTTGATGTAGCAGTCCTATGGCTTGGTCATCTGTCAATTTCCACTGGCTGGATGGGGCCTTTTGTGGATGTTCTCAGTGTGTCTCCCAGAGCTCACCCCTTCCTGTTTTGTTTCAATTGGGGACTCAGATGAGGGATTGTGGTGAGATGTGTTCCTGTAGTTTCCTTGGATCCAACTGATCTTCATATAGATGACAGTGCAGGTTGGCAGGCCACAGACTGTTAGGTGGGAATGTAGCTCCCCTGAAGCATACGTGGTGATGGGACCCGCTACTCTCTGGGGGATCTCAGTGTCAATGTGGATCTAAATAGCCAGAAGCACTGTGAGCTAGTACAGCCCATTCCTAGGCAATGAGGAATGGCCTGGGATTGTTTCACTACTCACAAGTCAGAACTCTCTATGTTGCACACTAGGTATTCAGCATGTATCGGCTCTGCTGGTATGGTCCTGTGTGTTCAGGCACAGATGCTGTGGACTCTGGAGGTCCCATGTTTGGGGTTTGGGTCCACCAGCTGGAGTCCTGAAAGGACCCGACTCCACATCCTTAAGATGAGTCACTCATCAATGACCCCCAGGTCAAAACCTCACTGTTTCAGAGGTGGATCTACATATGCTGAAGATCTGGCTTCCTGCCAACAGGGCCAGCACTAGCAAAAGTGTCTGATATTAACCCCACAATCTGACCAGGGCTTGGGCCATGTGGAGAAAAATTCTGCCTTCCACCCTGGCTGCCTGTCTTTCTGCCACTCTCCCTGCTCAAACTATGTCTGTCTGGAGCTGACTGGAAATAGGAGCCACTGTCTTCTAAGTGCAGGTTCACTTCAGTGGAGCTGCAGGGTAACCTGCTGCCAGAAGTGTATCCCGATGCTCTGTCCAGCTGAAGAGTTCTTCTCAGTGATCATAAATCCAATAGAGGGGCCTCTATGTATGTCCAACACTCCTTTGGGGAAGAACAAATATGCCTGTACTTCCCAAAATGCCAGTGTGGGACAAATCGACCTCTTGCCGCTGCCACTCAGATAGCTGTGGGTCTGCCCAGAGCCCATCCATCTCCCACGGCTCCAGCTCCGCCAACCATTCATTAAATAACCATAAAGCCTGCATGAGCTCTGAGAGCACAGAAGGCTGGTGAGTAACCCTGTCTGGGGGTTCGGAGCTGCCCACTGGATATTGGAGTGGCTCTTAACCTGTCCCTCTCCTGGTGACAGTTCCTGATTCCCGGATTCCTCAGCTTCTGCTTAGATCCTGCTGGTCTGGTTTTTCTGAGTGTCAGAGAGACTGGAGGAGAGTCCTGCCCAGGGAATTTTAATGATCTGTGGGGTGTTGGGTGAATCCCAGAAGGTTGGCACTACTCAGATTGTTGTTCAGTGTCTTATAATCCTGTGGCATTTTGGCTGTTTTCCCTGCATTCAAAATGTGTCCATGTGGGCCGCCACCATCTTGGATCCCTCCTGATCTTAGCCATTCTTATAGTCAAAAGATGACATCTCAGACTCCTTTTGAATTGGATTTCCCACATGACTAAGAATGTTTATTTCTCTAAGTTCATCTCAGCCATTAGTGTTTCCTCTGTAGTGTATTATTGGTTTAGCGCTATACCTCATTTTCTCACTGGATTATTTGGTTTGCTGGTGTTTAATTTCTTGAGCTTTTTAAATATATCTTGCTATAAGACCTCTGTCAGATATGGGGTTAGTGAAGATCTTTCTAAATCTCTGGGGTGCCTTTTTGTTCTAGTGATATGTCCTTGGAATGATAGTGGAATTTCAGTTTAATAAGTTTCCTTTTATTAATTTTTGATTTATTGCCTGAACTATTGATATTATATAAGAAAGTTGTCTCTGTGCCATTAATTTCAAGGCTTTCCCTCTTTTTAAAATATTTATTTATTATTTCAGGTTATATCTTCATCACAGTGCCCTCTTTCCACCCTTCCAAGTTCTGCCTTCCCACCGTCTACCCCCGATCTCTTCCAACCCACTCCTCTGGAGTTGAGTGTCCCTACATAACAGTCCCCCACCACAGTTCAGCAGTCATATGAGGGCCAAGAGCCTCCTCATACACTACAGGCCTACAAGATAGCACCACTAGGGCAAAGTGTCTCATTGACAGGAAATAAAATCTTTGTTCATATTTCCTTTGGTACATTGGTTGTAGTATAGTTATTCTCTACTATATGGCTAAAATCTGACTATAAGGGAATAGATGCCATGTACATCCTTCTGAGTCTGGGTTATCTCACTCAGGATGAGCTTCTCTTGTTCCATCCATTTGGCTGCAAATTGCAGGATTTCATTGTTTCTTATGGCTCAGTAGTATTCCATTGTGTAGATGTACCACAATTTTTTAATTCATTCCTCAGTTGAGGGGCATCTGGGTTGTTTCCAGTTTCTAGCTATTACAAATAAGGCTGCTATGAACATAGATGAGAAAACTTCCTTGTGTTTTGGTGAAGAATCATTTGGAAGTATACCCAGAAGTGGTATGGCTGGGCCTTGAGGTAAAACTACTCCAAATTTTCTAAGATATATCCAGACTGATTTCCATAGTTGTATTAGCATCCTCTCCCACCAGCAATGTAGTATTATTCCCCTTTCTCCACACCCTCGCCAGCATGTGCTGTCATTTGTTCTTTTGATCTTAGCTATTCTGACAGTTATGAGATGGAATCTCAGAGTCATGTTGAATTGCATTTCTCTGATGATTAAGGATGCTGAACATTTCTTCAAGTGTCTCTTAGCCATTAGGTATTCCTACCTTGTGTATTCTCTGTTTAGCTTTGTTCCCCATTTTCTGAATGGATTATTTGGTTTCTTGGCATTTAACTTCTTGAGCTCTTTGTAAATTTTGGATAGTAGCCCTCGGTCAGATGTGGAGTTGGTGAAGAACTTTTCCCTATCTCTAGGCTGCTGTTTTGTTCTGATAGTACCTTTGCCTTACAGAAGCTTTGCAGTTTCATAACGTCCCATTTATTGATTGTTAGTCTTAGATCCTGAGATGTTGGTGTTCTGTTCAGGAAGCTGTTACCTGTGCCGATTAGTTCTACAGTTTCCCCACTTTCTCTTCTAATACGTTTAGTTTGTCTACCCTTATGTTAAGGTCTTTGAGCCACTTGGACTTAAGTTTTCTATAAGATGATAAGTATAGGTCTAATTTCATTCTTCTACACGTGGACATCCAGTTGTACCAGCACCATTTGTTGAAGATGCTGTCCTTTTTCCATTATGCGGTTTTGGCTTTTGTCAAAAATAATGTGACCATAGGTGTGTGAGTTTATTTATGGGTCTTTGATTCAATTCTATTGATGCACTGGTCTGTTGGTCTGTTTGTATACCAGTATCAGGTGGTTTTTTTTTTTAAACTATTTCTCTGTTGTATAGCTTGAAATTTGGGATGATGATACTTCCAGATGTTTTTGATTGTACGGGATTGATTTAGCAATTCTGGGATTTTCGTTATTCCATATGAAGTTGAGAAATGCTTCTTCCAGGTCTATAAAGAATTGTGGTGGTTTTTGATAGGAATTGCATGATAGGAATCTGTATATTGCCTTTGGCAGAATGGCCATTTTTATTATGTTGATTGTACCTATCCATGAGCATGGCAGATCCTTCCATCATCTGATGGCCTGTTCAGTTTATTTCTTCAAGGACTTGAAGTTCTTGTCATACAGGTTTTTCACTTGCTTGGTTAAGTTACCCCCAGGTATTTAATATTGTTCATGGCTATTGTGAAGAGTGTTGTTTCCCTGATTTCTTTCTCAGCACATTGAATATATTGTATAAAGAAGGGCATCTGATTTTTTTGAATTTATTTTGTATCCAACCACCTTAATGAAGATGTTTATCAGCTTTATGAGTTCTCTGAATTTTGGCGATGGCTTATGTATACTATTATATTGCCTGCAAATAGGGATAATTTGATTTCTTCATTTACAATTTGTTTCCCATTGATCTCCTTTAGGTGTCTTATTGCTGTAACAAAAATTTCAAGTACTAGGTTGAAGAGATATGGTGAAATGGGACATCCTTGCCTTGTCCCTGAGTTTACAGGAAATGCTTCAAGTTTCTCTCAATTTAATTATATGTTGGCTACAGGCTTGCTATATATCGCCTTTATTATTTCTAGCCATGGTGCTTGTATGCCTATACTCCCCAGGACCTTTAGCCTAAAGGGAGTTCGATTGTGTCAAATGCTTTTTCAGCATCTAGTAAGATGATCATGTAGTTTTTTTTTTTCAGCTTGTTTATACAGTGAATTATATTTATGGATTTTCGTAAGTTGAACCATCCCTGCATTCCTGGGATGGAGTCTACTTGATCATGGTGTATGAAACTTTTGATGTTTTCTTGGATTCAGTTTGCCAGTATTTTATTAAGTATTTTTGCATCTACGTTCATGAGGGATATTGGTCTGAAGTTCTCTTTCTTTTCTGGGTGATTGTGTGGTTTAGGAATCAGGGCGACTCTGGCCACATCGAATGAGTTTGACAGTATTCATTCTGATTCTATTTTGTGGAAGAGTTTGAAGAGTATTGGTATTAGCTCTTCTTGGGAGGTCTTATAGAATTCTGTGCTGAAACCATCTGGTGCAGGCCTTTTTTAGGTGGGGATTTTTTAATGACTGTTTCTATTCCCTTAAGGTTTATAGAGCTGTTTAATCTGCTAACCGGATCTTGATTTAACTTTGCTAGGTGGAATCTATCAAGAAAATTGTCCATTTTGCTTAGGTTTTCAATATTGGGGGAGTATAGATATTTCAAGTACAACGTAAAAAGTCTCTGGATTTCCTCAATGTCTGTTATTCTTTCTCCCTTTTCATTGCTGATTTTATTGATTTGGGTTTTTTCCCTCTGCCTTTTGGGTAATTTGGCTAAGGGTTTGTCTATTTGGTTGATTTTCTAAAAGAACCAACTCTTGGTTTCATTGATTCTTTATATCATTCTTTTTGTTTCTAAGTTGTTGATTTCAGCCCTAAATTTGATGATGTCCTTCCTTCTGCTCCTCTTGGGAGTGTTTGCTTCTGTTTTTCCAGTTCTTCCAGTTCAGCTGTTAATTTGCTGATATAGTCTGCCACAATTTTCTTTTTGAAGGCATTTAGTGCTATAAACTTTCATCATAGCACTACTTTCATTGTGTCCCATAGGTTTGGGTATGTTGGGCCTTCATTTTCCTTGGATTTTAGGAAGTCTTTGATTTCCTTCTTTATTTCTTCCCTGACCCAGTAGTCATCCCGTAAAGATTGTCCAGTTTCTATGGGTATGTATGCTTTCTGTTATTTCTGTTGTTGTTGAAGTCCAGCTTTATTCCATGGTGGTCTGATAAGATAAAGGGTTATTTCAAATTTCTTGTATCTGTTGAGGCATGCTTTGTGTCCAACTATATGGTCAATTTTCTAGAAGCTCTGTGCAGTGCTGAGAAGGTATTTTCCTTTGTGTTTGGGTGAAATTCTGTAAATATCTGTTAGGCCATTTGGTTCATTACCTCTGTTGGACTCATTATTTCTCTATTTGGTTTCTGTCTTGATGACCTGTCCATTTTTGTGAGTGTGGTGTTGAAGTTTCCCACTACAAATGTGTGGGGATCTATGTGTGGTTAAAGCTTTAGATGAGTTTCTTTTACAAATGTAGATGCCCTTGTATTTGGGGTATAGATATTAAATATTGAGATGTGATCTTGATAAATATTTCCTTTATTCCATATGTAGTGCCTTTCTCTATCTTTTTTGATTGAGTTCAGTTGAAAGTCACTTTTATTTGATATTACATGGCTACTCCAGCTTGCTTCCTGTGTCCATTTGCTTGGAAAAATCTTTTCCCATCCCTTTACTCTGAGGTAGGATCTATCTTTGTTAGTGAGATGAGTTTCTTTAATGCAACAAAGTGATGGGTCCTGTGTAGAGATCCATTCTGTAAGCCTGTGTCTTTTTATTGGGGGGTTGAGGACATTGATGTTGATTGATGTTAATGACCAAAGTTTGTTATTTTCTGTTATTTTGATATAGATGGTGGTTGTGTGTTTCTTTTGGTTCAGCTGCAGTGGGTTTTTTTGCTCCTTCTGCTTTTTGGGCGGTAATTTTATTCTCTGAGGTGAAAATTTCCTTCTAATACCTTCTGTAGGGCTAAATTTGTGGGGAAATACTGTCTAAATTTGATTTTGTCATGAAATATCTTGTTTTCTCAATCTATGATAATAGAGAGTTTTGATGGTTATAGTAGTCTAGCCAGGCACCTATATTCTCTCAGGGCTTGTAGGATATCTGCCCAGACCCTCCTGGCTTTTAAAGTTTCTCAGGAGAATTCACGTGTAATTCTAATGGGTCTGCCATTATGTGTTACTTGACCTTCTTCTCCTACAGCTTTTAACATTCTTTCTTTATTCTGTAGATCTGGAGTTTCAATTATTGTGTGGCAAGAAGAGTTTCTTTTCTGATCTAATCTGTTTGGTTGTCTGTATGCCTCTTAGAATTTTATTGGCATCTCTCTCTGTACGTTTTGGAGTTTTCTTCTCTAATTTTGTTAAAGATGTTTCCTGGATCTTGGAGTCAGGAGTCTTCTCTTTCCTGTATTCCTAAAATTCTTAGGTTCTGTCTTTTCATTGAGTCCTTGATTACTTGGATGTTATGGGTGAGAACTTTTTCAGGTTTCTCATTTTCTTTGGTTGTTGTACTGATTTCTTCCATCAAATCTTCCATGCCTGAGATCCTGTCTTCTACCTCTTGTATCCTATTTTTGATACTCATGGCTGTATTTCCTATTCTCTTCCCTTGATACCCCACTTCCACTCTTATCTCAGATTGTGTTTTCTTTATTGCTTCTACTTCAAATTTCCTTTTTGTTCTTGAATTTTTTTTTAAAATTATTTATTTATTGCTTCAGGTTACATCTTCATCATAGTTTTCTCCTTCCACCCCTCCCAGTCCTACTCTCCTACCCTCTATGCCCTAACCCTTCTATTCCATGCCTCTGGAGAGGAGTGTCCCTACCTAACATTCTCCCACCCAAGTTCAGCAGTCATATGAGGGCCAAGAGCCTCCTCATACACTGGGGGCGTACAAGGCAGCACCACTAAGGAAAAGTGTCTCATTGACAGGGAGAAAAAGAAAAAGTCTATGTCCATGTTCCCTCTGGTGCATTGGTTGTGGGTATAGATATCATGCTCTATATAGCCAAAATCCATCTATAAGTGAATAGATGCCATGTGTATCCTTCTGAGTCTGGGCTAGTTCGCTAAGGATGACCTTCTCTAGTTCCATCCATTTGGCTGCAAATTGCATAATTTCATTGTTTCTGATAGCTGAGTATTAATCCACAGTGTAGATGTACCACAGTTTTTTAATCCATTCTTCGTTTGAGGGACATCTGGGTTGTTTCCATTTTCTAGCTATTACAAATAAGGCTGCTATGAAGATGAATGAGGCAACTTCCTTGTGATTCGGTGAGGAGTCATTTGAATGTATACCCATAAGTGGAATGGCTGGGTCCCAAGGCAGAACTAGTCCAAGTTTTCTAAGATATCGCCAGACTGACCTCCATAGTGGTTACACAAGCCTGCACTCCCACAAGCAATGGAGGAGGGTTCCCCTTTCTCCACACCATGGCTAGCATGTCTTGTCATTTGAGCTTAATCTTAGCCATTCTGACAGGTGTGAGATGGAATCTTAGAGTTGTCTTGAGTTGTATTTCTCTGATGGTTAAGGATGCTGAGCATTTCTTCAAGTGTCTCTCAGCCTTTAGGAATTCCTTCTTTGTGAATTCTCTGTTTAGCTCTTTTCCCCATTTTTTGATTGGATTATTTGGTTTCTTGCCATTTAATTTCTTGTGTTCTTTGTAAGTTTTGGATATTAGCCCTTTAGCCTTGAAACATTTTATTCGTTTTATGTATTTCCTGTTCCAATTTGCTTGTCTTTCTATGCAAATGTTTCAAATCTTTCGAATTTTTCATTGCCTTGCCTCTTTCCTGTTCATGTTTGGCTGTGTTGGCCTGGACATCTCTAATTGTATTCTCCAATGTTTTTATTTGTAAAATTGAGGATTCTTTGTATTCATTCAGTATTTTATTTTCCTCTTGAAAGGACTCCATCATTTTCCTAAGTATAGATTTGTCACCATTTTCATGTGTTTCTGGTGTGGTGGGATGTTCAGGACTTGCTGTGTTAATTTCTGGACAGTTTCAGTGGCACTGCCAGTCCTCTGTAGGATGCTGAGGTAACCATGTGAATATTGGGTGCTCAGGTAAGCATATCTTGGCTTACCCAGATATGCTTATGCCTCCCTGCCAGCTGCTTTGCTGACACCCGCGCCAGTGTGCTCTGCTCTGTAACCAGGACCTTGGTCCCACATTGCTGGTCTCTGTTTTGGACTAGAGTCTGTGTCTCTCTCCACTAACCTCCACTTTTGTCCCAGAGACTATGCCCAGAGACATTGACCTCTGCTTTGGGTGCCAAACTGTGTCCCATGCCACTAACCTCTGCTATGGGCCCCAAGCCTGTCCAGTTGCTGGGTTTGTGAGTGGCTCTTGCCCACTTCTGCAGCTCACTCCTTGTCCTGGGTTCCACACCATGCCACACTACAACATGCTTCAGGCTACCAGCTGGATTGGTCAGCTCTGCACTGCTCTTTGCAGTCTGGGTTCAGCACAGCACTGCCTGGACGCAGGCCACCTGTGTCTATGCATAGGTGTACCCTGACGTACTGCTGTCTGCTGTTTGGGAGTGTCTGAGGGTCCCATGAGGGAGCCCCACTAGTCCCTGGGTTCACTGGATGTCACCCTGTGGGATCACACTTCTCAGGATTGTTGCTGAGTTTGTTTATATTTCTCCAATGTTGTAGCATTCTCCTCCCCCCCAGCTCAAAATGTGTCCTTGCCAACTGCTGCCATCTTGGATCTCCCTCAAGCCTCTCTCTCATTAAGATTTAGTTTATCTAGTTTTATGTTTTCTATGTTGAGGTCTTGATTGAGTAGGACTCGACATTTGTGCAGGGTGATGAATATGTATCTACTTGCATTCTTCTCCATGTAGATATCCAGTTACACCACCACCATTTGTTCAGGACACTTTCATTTTTGCATTGTATACTTTTTATGTCTTGGTCAACAAATAATGTTCATACGTTTTTGGATATATTTCTATGTCTTCCATCCAACTGCATTGGTCAACCTATCTGTTGTTACACCAGTACAGTGTGGTTATTATTCCTAGTGCTGTCTAGCGCAGTTTTAAGTCAGGGATTGTGATCCCTCCAGAGGTTCATTTAATTGTACTGGACTGTTTTCCCTATCTTGTTTTACACACACACACACACACACACACACACACACACACACACACACAC
>CAJQZJ010032290.1:8643953-8655039 GCA_907164525.1 Lophiomys imhausi
ACACACACACACACACACACACACACACACACACACACACGCACACGCACACGCACACGCACACGCACACGCACACGCACACGCACATACACATGCACTCACACACAAACACACACACACACATGAAATTCAACAATTTAAAAATATACAAGAATGTTACAAAGACTTTTAAATGAAATTCTGCTTTTCAATTTCTCTTAAGGGTTGACTAGGTCGCTCTTCATGCATATCACTTAAGAACCTTCAAAATAACAAGGGAAGAACAGCTTGTTAAAATGATGTCTTCTGTGTATGGAATTTAGATGAATCTGACCATCAAAACTCTGCATCTCTCACATTTCTACAGAGAGAAAACAGTTGTCTTAATACTACTTAATAGTTGTCTTGCTATTATGTAGGAAATTAATATTATGATACTAAAATATTATGTAGAATACATACTATTATGGAGGAACTACCAGTGATGGTTAATTTATACTAAAATATTCTGTGAGAAGGTTTTAAGTGTTAGATTTCTTTTATAAAAATATTTTTTATTTATTATTGTATAAGGGCTTTAAAAATATGCAAGCAGTTACCACACAGACAAGAATCCAGCTTTGAATCTCAGGGACTAGATTTGAGATTCTTCTAAGCTGTCATGTAGTGCTGGAAAGAGAACAGAGGGCTTCTTGAACATCAGACAGTGCTCCTAAGTGTCCCTTGTTCCAAGTATCTTGTCTTTCAAGTGTATCTGATAGATGCTTGCTTCTTTGAATGATTGGGTTGAAATAAGGGACCATCAATGAAACTCTAGTAGGAGAACATGACCTTGCCTTCTAGTCATGCTGAGTCCTTTCTGCTCATATTCTCTCCCCACATATACTGCCACCTTTAGGAAATCACATACACCATATGATCTGGCATCAATATTTGTGAAATTGTACTTGGAGTCCTAGTGCTTTACACTGTTTTCCTGTAGATATTGAGATGGTTTTGCATATAAGAGCACTGGCTGTTCTTGCACAGTATCAAGGTTTGATTTCCAGTACCTATGTCATGGCTCACAACAGAGTATAACACAAATTCTAAGAAATTTGAATTCCATAACCACCAGGTATGCATGTGGCATATGCATATGCTTGCATACATGCACGCTTCACACACACACACACACACACACACACACACACACGTGCAGCTAAAGCTCTCGTACACATAAAACTAAATATGTAGTCAGGGAACATATGATTATTATTGTGCTGTTTGAAAGGTTTAAATTTAATAAGAAGCATCTGGTGCGTCTAGACCCAGAGAACTGATTGTATTTTATTCTGAAATGTTATGCTTTCTATTGAATATGTTTTTCAGACAATACATGTAGATAAAATTCAACAAAACAGTTAAATAATGATAAATTTCGGGGGATCCAAGATAGCGGCGGCCTGCGCAGACATATTTTGATTTCGTTGTTAACAGTCACAGGGCGGCGAGTGTTGCAGGATGGTGTGCAAATGGCTCGACCCCTTCTAAATCTCACCCAACCACCCAGGGTCCCTGGGCAGGATGCTCCTTTCCTCTCGGACACACAAGGAAGCTGCTGGACCATGGAATCGGGACCGCCCATCCCCCACCAGGAGAGACTCCGGGTAAGTTCCAATTTAATACCTAGCAGGCAGATTCAGATCCCATGCAGAGATAATCCCCACCCTGCTGGGCACCCCAAGGTCTCGCACAGAAGATCCAACTATCTGGCGAAAGGTTTCCACCCTTGGAAGTGAGCACAGCTGGCTGCAAAGAGCCTGGCCAGTTTCCAAGCAGCAGGAGCAGCAAGGCCATTGGAGGTGAAGGGCAGATTTACACACCACAGGAACCAAACCCGTGCAAACTGCGAGATGTTTGAAATTGTGGCATATCGGACTTTTGTACTAGTACTGGCCCTTCCTGCGGGGAACCAGAGCTTACTTGTACACAGCTCCACCACCTGGATTAGTTAGGTCTCTACCTAGGAGGCGGGGCTGAATGACTCACCTTATAGGGGTGGAGTAAGGCAACTCGAATCCTATACCAAAATGCCCCCTTTGGACTCAAGTCCAGAAGACAGCTAAAAAATTCCACATGGCCAGAGGACCCAGACCAAAAAAAACAAAAAAAAAAACAGAGCGAAATGACTCCAACAAAAGAAAGCAACGCTATTCTGGCCAGCCCGAACCACCTCACCAATGCTGAAACACATGAAAATGATGACTTATCTACATTATGGAAAGTGATAGAGTCCCTCCAAGAAGAACTAAAATCTATGAAGGAATTCAAAGAAGCCACAATTTTACAAGTCAAAACAGCGAATAACACCATTAAAGAGCTCCAAGCCAAAGTGACTCAGCTTGAACAGGAAAAGGACAGAGCAATGAGAGGTTTCCAGGAAAAACAAGCAAACTGGAGAAGGAAACGTACAAAACGAACAATACCATTCAAGGCATGAAAATAGAAATGGAAACAATAAAGAAAACACAGTCAGAGTTAAAAGAGGAAATGGAAGAGAACAGGAACTACGGATGTGAGTATCAAAAATAGTATGCAAGAGATGGAAGAGAGGATCTCAGGCATGGAAGATTCGATGGAAGAAATCAGTACAACATCCAATGAAAATGAGAAAGCTAAAAAATCTCTGACCCACAATATCCAAGAAATCAAGGACTCAATGAAAAGATGGAACCTAAGAATTATAGGCATAGAGGAAAGAGAAGACTCCCGACTCCATGGTCCAGGAAATATCTTCAACAAAATCATAGAAGAAAACACCCCAAACCTAAAGAAAGAGATGCCAGTAAAAATCCAAGAGGCTTACAGAACACCGAACAGAATAGATCAGAAAAGAAACTCCCCTTGCCACATAATAATAGAAACTCCAAATGTAGAGAACAAAGAAAGGATATTTAAAACTGTAAGAGAAAAAGGCCAAGTCACATACAATGGCAGACTCATCAGAATCACACCTGAATTCTCCTCAGAAATTATAAAAGCTAGAAGGGCCTGGACAGATGTCTGACAAGTCCTGAGAGGACATAAGTGTCCTGCCAGACTACAATACCCATCAAAACTCTCTATCAACATAGATGGAGAAAACAAGATATTCCATGACAAAATCAAATTCAAACAATATCTCCCCACAAGACCCAGCCCTACAGAAGATCCTAGAAGGAAAATTCCAACACAGAGAAGATAACTACACCCAAGAAAACAGAGGAAATAGAAACCTCCACAGCAACTAAACAAAAGAGAAACACAAGACAGCCAGCTATACCAAAATAATGGGAAATAACAACCCCTGGTAACTAATATCCATCAACATCAATGGACTCAACTCGCCAATAAAAAGACACAGACTTTCAGACTGGATCCTTAAACAAGACCCATCTTTTTGCTGTAGACAAGAAACACATCTCACTATTGAAGATAAACACTGTCTCAGAGTAAAGGGCTGGGAAAACGTTTTCCAAGCAAATGGACCCAGGAAGCAAGCTGGAGTAGCCACCCTAATATCAAACAAAATAGACTTCCAATTGAAGTTAATAAAAAAAGACAGAGAAGGACATTACATACTCGTTAAAGGAAATATTCAACAAGAGAACATCTCAATATTGAACATCTATGCCCCAAATAAAAAGGCACCTACATTTATACTTTTGGTTGTGAGACTAGCCTTTAATGGCTGAGCCATCTCTCCAGCCCAGGCACCTACATTTATAAAAGAAACGCTTCTAAAACTTAAATCGCACATTGATCCAAACACTTTAATAGTGGGAGAGTTCAACACCCCACTCACAACTATGGACAAATCATCAAGACAGAAGCCAAACAGAGAAATAATGAGTCTAACAGAGATCATGAACCAAATGGACCTAACAGATATCTACAGAACATTTCACCCAAACACAAAAGAATAAACCTTCTTCTCAGCACCACATGGAACCTTCACCAAAATCGACCATATAGTTGGACACAAATATAGCCCCAACAGATACAAGAAAATTGAAATAACCCCTTGTATCTTATCAGACCACCATGGAATAAAGCTGAACTTCAGTAGCAAAAGAATCAACAGAAAGTCTACACTCACATGGAAATTGAACAACTCTTTACTAGAGGACCACTGGGTAAGGGAAGAAATAAAGAAGGAAATCAAAGACTTCTTAAAATGCAACGAAAATGAAGACACAACATACCCAAACTTATGGCACACAATGAAAGCTGTGCTACGAGGAAAGTTCATAGCACTAAGTGCCTTCAAAAAGAAAATTGTGACAGCTCATATTAGCGAATTAACAGCTCAACTGGGTGAATTGGAAAAAAAGAAGCAAACACTACAAAGAGGAGCAGAAGACAGGAGATCATCAAACTTAGGGCTGAAATCAACAACTTAGAAACAAAAAGAACTATACAAAGAATCAACAAAACCAAGAGTTGGTTCTTCGAGAAAATCAACAAAATAGACAGACCCTTAGCCAAATTAACTTAAAGGGGGAGGGAGAAAACACAATTCAATAAAATCAGAAATGAAAAGGGAGAAATAACAACAGACATTGAGGAAATCCAGAGAATATTTGGATCCTACTTTAAAAATTTATACTCCACCAAATTTGAAAACTTAACGGAAATGGACAATTTTCTTGATATATTCCACCTACCGAAGCTAAATCAAGATCAGATAAACAGATTAAACTGCTCTATATTCCCTAAGGAAATAGAAACAGTCATTAAAAATCTCCCAACCAAAAAAAAAAAAGACCAGGGCCAGATGGCTTTAGCACAGAATTCTAACGGACCTTCAAAGAGGAGCTAGCACTAATACTTTTCAAACTCTTTCACAAAATAGAATCTGAAAGAACATTGCCAAACTCATTCTATGAGGCCACAGTCTCCCTGATTCCTAAGCCACACAAAGACCCAACAAAGAAAGAGAACTTCAGACCAATCTCCCTCATGAACATAGATGCAAAAATATGTAATAAAATACTAGCAAACCGAATTCAAGAACACATCAAAAGTATCATACACCATGATCAAGTAGGCTTCATCCCAGGAATGAAGGGATGGTTCAACATACGAAAGTCTATCAACGTCATTCACCATATAAACAAGATGAAAGAAAAAAACCACATGATAATCTCTCTAGATGCAGAAAAAGCATTTGACAAAATCCAACACTCCTTCATGCTAAAAGTTCTGGAGAGAACGGGCATACAAGGACCGGACCTAGGAATAATAAAGGCAATACACAGCAGCCCAGTGGCCAATATCAAATTAAATGGAGAGAAACTTGAAGCATTTCCTCTAAACTTAGGCACAAAACAAGGATATCCACTTTCACCATATCTCTTCAACATAGTACTTCAAGTTCTTGCTCGTGCAATAAGACAACTAAAGGAGATCAAGGTGATAAACATTGGAAACGAAGAAATCAAATTATCTCTATTTGCAGATGATATGATAGTATACATAAGCGACTCCAAATATTCCACCATAGAACTCTTAGAGCTGATAAACACCTTCAGCAAAGTGGCTGGATACAAAATTAATTCAAAATATCAGAAGCCCTACTTTATACAACAAACAAATGGCTGAGAAAAAAATAAGGGAAACAACCCCCTTCACAATAGCCACAAACAACATAAAATACCTGGGGGTAACTCTAACCAAGCAAGTAAAGGACCTGTACAACAAGAACTTCAAGCCCTTGAAGAAAGAAATGGAAGAGGCCTTTAGAAGATGGAAAGATCTCCCATGCTCATGGATAGGTAGGATCAACATAATAAAAATGGCCATCCTACCAAAAGCAATATATAGATTCAATGCAATTCCTATCAAAATACCAACACAATTTTTTATAGACTTGGAAAGAGCTATTCTTGATTTCATATGGAACAACAAAAAGCCCAGAATAGGTAAATCAATCCTGTACAATAAAAAAAAAAAAACAAAAAACAAAACAAAACCTCTGGAGGTATCACCATCCCAGATTTCAAGCTGTACTACAGAGCAATAGTTGTAAAAACAGCATGGTATTGGTATAGAAAAAGACCAGTAGATCAGTGGAATCGAATTGAAGATCCAGAAATAGGCCCACACACTTATGTTTTTGACAAATTTTTTACAAAGAAGCCAAACGGCACAATGGAAGAAGGACAACATCTTCAAAAATGGTGCTGGTCCAAGTGGATGTTCACTTGTAAAAGAATGAAATTAGACCCATACTTATCACCTTGTACAAAACTTAAGTCCAAGTGGATCAAAGACCTTAACATAAGATCGGTCACACTAAATCTACTAGAAGAAAAAGTGGGAGAAACCTTCGAACTAATTGGCACAGGCAAAAACTTCCTGAACAGAATATCAACAGCTAAGGACCTGAGATCAACAATCAATAAATGGGACCTCATGAAACTGAAAAGCTTCTGTAAAGCAAAGGACACTGCCATTCGAACAAAGCAGCAGCCTACAGACTGGGAGAAAATCTTCACCAACCCCACATCTGACAGAGGGCTAATATCCAAAATCTATAAAGAACTCAAGAAATTAAATCCCAAGAAACCAAATAATCCAATCAAAAAATGGGGGACTGAGCTAAATAGAGAGTTCTCAAAAGAGGAATCCCTAATGGCTGAGAGACACTTGAAGAAATGCTCAACATCCTTAATCATCAGAGAAATACAACTCAAGACAACTCTGAGATTCCATCTCACACCTGTCAGAATGGCTAAGATCAAAAGCTCAAATGACAGCACATGCTGGCGAGGGTGTGGAGAAAGGGGTACCCTACTCCATTGCTGGTGGAAGTGCAGGCTTGTGCAACCACTATGGAGGTCAGTCTGGCGATATCTTAGAAAACTTGGTATAGCTTTGCCTCAGGACCCAGCCATACCACTTCTGGGTATACACCCAAATGCTTCTTCACGGAATCATAAGGAAGTTTCCTCATCTATGTTCATAGCAGCCTAATTTGTAATAGCTAGAAACTGGAAACAACCCAGATGTCCCTCAACCGAAGAATGGGTTAAAAAACTGTGGTACATCTACACAATGGAATATTATTCAGCTATCAGGAACCATGAAATTATTCAAGTTGCAGCAAAATGGATGGAACTAGAAAATCTCATTCTGATTGCGCTAACCCAAACTCAGAAGGATGCATATGGCATCTATTCACTTATAATAGGATTTTAGCTATATAGTAGAAGGTAGCGATACTACAATGAACACACCAAAGGGAACATGGACATAGACTTGGTTTTTTCTTTTCTATTTTTTAGTCTTTTTATCTATTTGTCTGCTTATTTGTTTGTTTGTTTTTTAGTTCTCTCTCCCGGGCAATGAAACACTTTTCACTGATGGTACTGCCTCGTAGAGCCCCAATGAATGAGGAGGCTCTTGGCCATCAAACAACCTCTCAAATGAGATGAGGGACTGTTATATAAGGGCACCCCACCCCAGAGAAATGGGATAGAAAGTAAAGAAAAAAAATGAAATGTGATGTTTCGGCATTTTACTACTAATTGTCATAAACTGTTTAGGATAATTAAGAAATGCAAACTAATAGTTATGCAAGCCGGTCATTTTGTTAGGTACTATGACAGCCTATTATAGTTATTTTCTAAGCTAATGAGAAATAAAGCTGCTAAGAGACACACAACATCTGCTTACCCTAATATAAGAGATAGATAGGGCCTCTTCAAAAACCTCAAGAGATCTGCAGAATATGGTATTCAAAGATGTTTTCGTAACTTTAGATTTGTTTATATCAAGACATATCAACTCCTGACAGCACCCCCTATTCTGCCCCAAGTAGAAGATGGGCATCGAAGAATTTCCAGTGGGAGATGATTGAATTAGTCGCAAGCCTATCTCTTGGTAGGAAAAGCCCCTTGCTCCAACTGTAGACAGAATGCTGTCCAAAAAGGACCAAACCTGGAAGCAGGTACGTCGACAGCCTAGCTCTGCCAAGACAGGGTAGGCAAGTCCTTCAAAACCCCTGCTCTACAATCAATTTCTGTCAGAGAAACGGGGCCAAATGACTGAAGATCGATGCTCTAATGTATGGAGAGAAAATGGGAACTGTCCAGGCAGCCACTGGTATGTCATTTCTTAGTTTGGGAAGCTGCAGGCCCTGTACTTCCTATAAAATCAAATATATTTATCCCTCTCAGGTCTCTGAGGTGGTTGAAGAACAGATAGCTAGAACCTCATAATTAAATTTTGAGTGGTTTAGGAGTCAAGAGAGTGTTATAGATCTAAGAAGATGCTTTTAAAATTGTGTTGCAAGTTAGTATGAATGTTGAGTTAGATATAGAACTTTAAACTCAGGGCGATGGTTAGATAGTAGAATGTTAAAGTCAGGTGCTAAATACATATGGACTGGACATTGGGAATGTACGCTAAGCCATATAACCCTCATAACTGTGGCCTAATTACCTCTGTTGTTTTGTTTTGTATTTATTATTATAAGAGAAAGAGTCATTTGTTGGACTGAAAGGGGAAAATGTAGGGGGGAAAAGATATACCTTAAACTTAACAAAAAAGGGAAAAGGATGGGGGGTTGTGGGTGGGAGGGTGGCAATGGAGGGGATAATATGGAGGGGACTAACTTGAAGAAATAAAAAATAAAGGAAAAAAAAAAGGAAATACTCAACAGCAAAGTCCAAGCCTGAAAAGAAGAAAAAGGAGAAGGTCCTTGCTAATGTCACAAAACCAGTTGGGTGCAAGAATGATAGTAACAGAGTGGTGAAGCTTTGAAAAATGCACAGGTATTATCCTACTGAAGACATGCCTCAGAAGCTGCTATGCCATGACAAAAAGCCTTTCAGTCAGCACATAAGAAGGCTGTGGTTTGGCATCAATCCTGGGACCGTCCTAACAATCCTAACTCGCCACCACAGGGGCAAGAGAGTAGTTTTCCTGAAGCAGCTGGGGAGTGGCCTGATACTTGTAACGGGACCTCTTGCTCTGAACAGAGTTCCTCTGTGCAGAACACACCAGAAGTTTGTCATTGCCACCTCTACAAAAGTTGATATCAGCGAGTATAAAATCTCCAAACATCTGCCTGATGCTCCCTTCAATAGAAGCAGCTGCACAAAGCCCAGGCACCAGAAGGGCTAGATCTTTGACACAGGGAAGGAGAAATATGAGATTCAGAGCGGCGGCGCAAGTCTGATCAGAAAACTGTGGACTCGCAGATTTTGTCAAAGATTAAAGCTGTTCCTTGGCTGCAAGGGTATCTGTGATCCCAGTTCTCCCTGACAAGTTGTATCCTCACAAACTGGTGTTCTAAATTGCTAACAACCTAATTAAACAGCTTCATATGTTTAAAAAATAAAGAAGATTTAGAAATTCAAAAGAAATGACAAATTTCACAAAGAGAGTACTAATGGGTGGAGTGCATATGGAAGCTATTCAAAGAAGTAAATTTAAGTGGGAAAATAATGTCCTCATATTTGAACTCCAAAAGCAGAAATGTACAAGAATCAGGGAGTTTTAAAGTAACTCATCTCAAAAATAACCTTTTAGTGGAAAGCAACAGTTATACCAAGTACTAGTTATTGCATATGTGGTTGGAATTTTATTATTTTCTCTAAAATAAAATGATTTTGATAATGTCATCTGGAGATAGACAGAATAGTCAAGGAAAAATATGGGTAGTCTGTACAGAATTGTTGAAATTGTGAAAGTGTAGGTAATGTTCCATTTGAAAAAACTCCTGACATAAGAAGTGAAACTAGAGGAAGAATTGAGCCTGAATTTCTAATGTGAACATCCTCAAAATAAAACACAGAAAACTTTTACATGTGGACATTTAAAAGTATGAAATTAGACGCATACTTATCACCTTGTACAAAACTTAAATCCAAGAGGCTCAAAGACCTTAACATAAGGCTTGACACACTAAACTTACTAGAAGAGAAATTGGGGAAAACCCTCAAACTTACGGGCACAGGTGACAACTTCCTGAACAGAACAACAACAGCTCAGGATCTAAGACCAACAATCAGTAAATAGGACCTCATAAAAGTAAAAAGCTTCTGTAAGGCAAAAGACACTGTCATTTGAACAAAAAGGCAGCCAAAAGACTGGGGAAAAATCTTCATCAAACCCCACTTCTCACAGGGGCTAATATCCATAATTTACAAAGAACTCAATAAATTAAAGGCCAAGAAACCTAATAATCCAATAAAAAAATGGGGAGTCAGTCTGGCGATATCTTAGAAAACTTGGACTAGCTCTGCCTCGGGACCCAGCCATACCACTTCTGGGTATATAACCAAATGATTCCTCACTAAATCACAAGGAAGTTTCCTCATCTATGTTCATAGCAGCCTTATTCATAATAGCTAGAAAGTGGAAACAACGAAGTTGTCCCTCAACTGAAGAATGGGTTAAAAAACTGTGGTACATCTACACAATGGAATACTACTCAGCTATCAGACACAATGAAAACATGCAATTTGCAGCCAAATGGATAGAACTAGAGAAGCTCATCCTGAGCGAGCTAACCCATACCCAGAAGGATGTACATGACATCTATTCACTTATATTCGGATTTTTGCCATACAGTACAGGGTAACTATATTACAAACAATGCACCAAAGGGAAAATGAACATAGACCTTTTTTTCCTGTCAGTGAGACTCTTGGCCCTTGTGGTGCTGCCTTATATGCCTCCAGTGTATGAGGAGGCTCTTGGCCCTCATATGCCTGCTGAACTGGGGCCGGGGACTATTGTGGAGGAACACTCCATTTCAGAGGATTGGGATGGAAGGGATATGGGATAGAGGGTGTGAGGGCAGGACTGGGAGGGGTGGAAAGAGGACACTGTGATGGAGATCTAACCTGAAATAATAAGTAAAAAAAAAAAAAAAAAAAAAAAACCACAGGAATTTTTTTTCTACTCATCTTTTAATATATGAAGTATAATTACAAAATGGTCCATCTTATAAATGGAGTATGTTCTTTGAAGTATAGCTTGTGCTTCATTGAAATGATATGTTGTTATTTACCTAGAATAAACTGTGTGTGTGTGTGTGTGTGTGTGTGTGTGTGTGTGTGTGTGTGTGTGT
>CAJQZJ010032290.1:8673966-8711018 GCA_907164525.1 Lophiomys imhausi
CTCCTGTTTCCTTTCTCTTAAGAAAAAGGCAGACCTCCCAAGGAAATCAACCTGCTTTGGCATATCAAGTTGCAGTATGACTAGCCACATCTGCATCTTCTCCTATTGGAACTAGAGGAGGTAGCCCATTAGGGAGAAGGGTACCAAAGGCAAGCAACAGATTCAGAGACCACACCTGTGCCCACTCTTTGGAGTCCCACATGAAGAATAAGCTGCATAACTGTTTTATATTTGCATTGGACCCAGGACAGTCCCATGCATTCTTCCTGATTGGCAGTTCACTGTCTGTGAGGTCTTGTGTGACAAGGTTAGTTGATTTCCTTTGGTGTCCTTGACCCCTCAGGCTCCTGCAATCCTTCCTTCACCTTTTCTGTAGGATTCCCCATGTTCTGCCTAATATTTAGGTATGGGTCTCTGCATCTGTTTCCATCATTTGCAGGTGAAGCCTCTGATGACTATTATGCTAGGTTCCTGTCCTCAAGTATAACTGAACATCATTACCAGTGTCAGTGCTGGACACCCTCTCACAATACGGATCTCAAGCAGGACCAGTCATTGTTTATCCAGTCTCTCAATTTCGGTTCCATCTGTACTGCAGGACATAATGTAGGGGAGACAAACTGCACATCAAATGTTTTGTGACTGAGGGGATGTGCCAATATTCCCATTGGAAGTCTTGCCTGTTTACAAGAGATGACTAGTTCAGAATCAATATCCCCATTGTTTAGAGTCTTAGCTAGGGCCATCTTCATAGATTCATACGAGTTTCTATTGCCCTCCATTTCTACTTGTCTTCACAGTGTTCTTTCCCCCTATCTTCCTCTGATTGAGTCCCTCTTCTTGTCAACCTCAAGTAACCTCTGTCTAGTTGTCCCTCCCTGTTTACCTACAGTATTTATTTTATTTCCTCCTCTAAGAAACATTCATGTGTCCTCCCTCCACCTTGTAACCTCCTTATTACTTAACTTTTTGGGGTTTATGGATTATAGCATACCATGGAAACTCTTTTTTCCCTTTCTCTTATTTTTTTTTAATTTCTTCAAGTTACATCTCAATCACAATCCCCTCTGTACTCCCTGCTCCAGTCACACACTTCCATCCTCTTCCCCCTCATACCCAATCTGCTTCCTTTTTTTAAATTTAAGGTATATATTTTCCCACAACAGCTTCCCTTTAAGTCCAAAAAATTGCTTTCTCTTATAACAACAATACAATACAAAAACAAAAACAAAAATAATTTGACCACAATTAGGACAATTATATGGCTTAGCATACATTCCCAATGTCTAGTCCATATGTATTTGGCAACTCACTTTAACATTCTACTATGCAACCACTTCCATGAGTTTAAAAATCTATATCCCATTTAGTTTCCATCCTAACTTGCATCACAATTTTAAAAACATTTTCTTAGACCAGAACACCCTCTTAATTCCAAAATGACTCAAAATTTAACTATGGGACTATAGATATCTAGTCTTCAACCACAACAGAGAACTAATACAGATAAATATATCTGATTATACAAGAAGTGCAGGGCCAGCAGCTTCCAACCCCAGTTACTATACCAAGTAAATTTATCTCTCTAGTAGGAGACAAAACAATATTCATGGGGAACAGAGCTGCAATGAGTCAAAACTCTCATTGAATACTATTAAAAACACTAAAATAACTTCATACATTAAGTAAGATCAACAAAAGAGGTCAAAGTAAAATATAGACAGCACTTGAACACCTAACAGAAAAACAAATATTAGAAAAGTATAAAATACTAATGACAACAAATGGACAATAATTAACAATTAAGATTTAGTGATATTTGAATGTTATTGGTCACATTCTCTAATCAAAATACAAAAAAATGAGATTGGGTTTTTTTCCTGTTTTTTATTAATGTGTTTATTTTTCCATTCCTATCACCATCCACCTCTCTCCTCTCAGTTTCACCTTCCCACCCATTTCTTTCATACTCCCCTCATAGCCCAGTACCAACCCACTCTGGCATATCAAATAGAACTAGGGAAAAAATGCATCCTTTCCAATCTGGCAAACCAAGGCGATTTTTCTAGGAAAATGGGATCCAGAGGGAGACAACCACATCCAGGTAAGAGATAATCCCCATTCCATTTGTTAGGGTATCTACTCGGGGACCAGGCAGTCCATCAGTTTCATATGTTATTGGATCTAGGATTGGTCCATGCATGTTCCTTGGTTGGCAATTCAGTCTATATGAGCTCCCTTTTGTCCCAGTTAATAGGCTATGTGTGTCATTTTTGGTCTTATTGATTCCACCAGTTCTCTCAAACATTCCCCTAACTCTTCCTCAAGACTCCCCGAGTTTTACCTAATGTTTTGACTGTGGGTCTCTGCATCTGTTTCCATTATCTGCTGGATAAAGCTTCTTCCATGGCAGTAATGTTGAGTTTCTGTCTGTATCCTTCCCTCCATTCACTTCTGTTGTCTTATTTTATTTCCCCTACTTAGAGGGATTCAAGCATCATCTCTTATACCCTCCTTGTTGCTTATTTCCTTTGGGTCTGTGGATCATAGGATGGTTATCTTGTACTTAATGGCTAATATCCTCTTACAAGTGAGTACATACCATGTGTGTCTTTCTGGGTCTGTGTTACCTCACTCGGGATAATCTTTCCTTGTTCCATCCATTTGCCTGCAAATTTCATGATATCAATGTTTCTGATAGCGGAGTAGTACTTCATTGTGTAGATGTACCACAATTTCTTTATCCATTCCTAGGTGAGAGACGAGACACCTGGCTTATTTCCAGTTTATAGCTATTACACATAAACCTTCTGGGAACGTACTTGAAGATATGTCCTTGTGGTTTGGTGAGAGATATTTGGGTATTTGCCCAGGAATGGTATAGCTGTGTCTTGAGGTATAAATATTACCAATTTTCTTAGAAAGTCCCATATTGATTCCAAAGTGGTTGTACAAATTTGCACTCCCATCAGCAATGGAGGAGTGTTCTGCTTTCTCCATATTCTCGCCAGCATGTTCAGTGACTTGAGTTTCTTATCTTAGCCATTCTGACAGGTATAACGTGGCATCTCAGAGTCCTTTTAAATTGGATTTCCTACATGACTAAGATTATTGAGCATTTCTTTAAGTGCTTCTCAACCATTAGTTTCCACTTTAGTGAATTCTTGGTTTGGCTATGTACCCCAATTTTTCATTTCATAATTTGGTTTGTTGGTGTTTCATTTCTTGAGTTCTTTATATATCTTGGTATATCATTTGCAAATAGGGATACTTAGACTTCTTCTTTTCCAATTTCTAGCTCCTTGATCTTCTTGAGTTGTCTTATTGCTCTAGATAAAATTTCAAGTACTATAATGAAGAGGTATGTGGAGAGTGGACAGCTTTGTATTGACTGTGATTTTAATGAATTGCTTTCATTTTCATTTAAGTTTCTCTCCATTTAATTTGATGTTGTCTATTGGTTTGCTCTATATTGTGTTTGTAAGATTAGGTATGGGCCTTGTATACCTGATCTCTCCAAGACTTTTTCTTACTAATGGGTGTTGGATTATGTCCAAGACTTTTTCAGCATCTCATTAAATGATCATGTGTTTTTTCTTTTAAATTTTTGTATAGTGGATTACATTTATGAATTTTCACATGTTGAACATCTCTGCATCCCTGAAATGAATTCTACTTGATCATGATATTGACATTTGATGTGTTCTTGGATTTCATTTGCCAGTATTTTATTGAGTAGTTTTTGCATCAATATTCATTACAGGGATTGGTCTGAAATTCTCTTTTTTAGCTGAGTCTTTTTGTGGTTTATGCATCAATGTGATTGTGGCTTCAAAGAAAGTGTTTGACAGTGTTCTTTCTGTTTATATTTTTTGGAATTGTTTGTGGAGCATTGGTATTAGTTCTTTTATAAATGTCTAGTAGAATTCTAAGCCAAAACCATCTGGCCCTGGGCTTTTCCTTGTTGAGAGACTTTTGATAACTGCTTCTATTTCCTTAGGGTTTATGGGACTGTTTAATTTGTTTATTTGATCCTGATTTATCTTTGAAAAATAAAATGTATCAAGAAAATCACTTTTTCATTTAGATTTTCCAATTTTGTACAGTACAGGAATTTGAAGTATGTCTTATAATTCTTTGGATTTCCTTGTTTTCTGTTCTGGGTGCCCCTTTATATTTCTGATTTTGTTCATTTGGATACAGGCTCTTTGTGATTTAATTAGCATGGATAAAGGTTTCTCTATCTTGTTGATTTTCAAAGAACCAGCTCTTGGTTTCATTGATTCTTTCTGTTGCTCTTTATGTTCCTATTACATTGATTTCTGCACTAAGTTTGATTATTTACTGATGTGTGCCCCTTTTGGTGTGTTTTCTTATCTTTGTCCTAGAGAATTCACATGTGCTTTTCAGTTGTAAGTATGAGAACTCTCTGATTTCTTTATGAAGGCTCTTAGTGCTATGAACTTTCCCCTCAGTGCTGCTTTGATAGTGTTCCATGTGTTTGAATATGCTGGGCCTTCATTTTCATTGAAATCCAGAAAGTTTTTAATTTCTTCGTTTATTTCTTCCCTGATGCAGTAGTCTTTGAGTCAAGAAATGTTCAATTTCCATGAGATTGTGTGTTTTCTCTTGTTTCTGTGTTGTTCAAGTCCAGCTTTAATCCATGGGGATCTGATTTGATACAAGGGGTATTTTCATCTATCTTGTATCTGTTGAGGTTTGATTTATTAAAAAAAAAAACCGTGTATAGTCAATTTTGGTAAAGGTTCTGTAAGGTGCTGAGAAAAAGGTATAATCTTTTGTGTTTGAATGAAATGTTCGATAGCTCTCTGCTAGGTCCATTTGATTCATGACATCGCTTAGTTTCATTATTTATCTGTTCTGTTACTTCCTCAATGATCTGTCCACTGCTGAGAGTGGAGTGTTGAAGTCTCCCACTATTAATATGTGGGGATTGATGTGTAATTAAAGCTTTAGTAATATTTCTTTTAGGAATGAGGGTACCCTTACATTGGGGTATAAATATTCAGAATTGAGACATAATCTTGGTGGATATTTCCTCTAATGAGTATGAAGTGTCCTTCTACATCTCTTTTAATTAATTTGAGTTAAAAGGTTAGTTTATTGGATGCAAGAATGGCTAGCCCTGGATGATTCTTATGTCTGTCTGCTTAGGAAACATTTTCAAACATTTACATGGAGATAATGTCTATCTTTGTTGCTGAGGTGTGTTTCTTGTATGAAGCACAATGTTGGGTCCTGTTTTCAAAACCATTCTGTAAGCCGGTGTCTTTTTATTGGGGAGTTGAGTCCATTGATGTTGAGATATATTAGTGACCAAGGATTGTTAATTTCTATTATTTTGATGTTACTGGTAGTACAGTGTGTGCACGAGTGTTTTTCCCTTCTTTTGGTTTGGGAGTTATTTATTTCCTGTGTTTTACTGGGTGTAGTTAGACTCCTTGGGTTGGAGTTTTTCTTCAAACACCTTCTGTAGGGCTGAGATTGTAGTGATAGGTATGGCATAAGTTTAATTTTATTGTGGAATATCTTGACTTCTTCATCTATAGTGAGTAAAAGTTTTGCTATATATATGTTAGTTGGGGCTGACATATGTTGTCTTGTGGGGCCTGCAAGATATCTTGCCAGGCTCTTCTGGCTTTAAGAGTCTCTGTTGAGGTTGTAATTCTGATAGATATGCCTTTATATGTTACTTGGCCATTTCCTTGCAGCTTTTAATATTCTTTTTTTGTACTGTACATCCAGTGTTTTTACTATTATGTGGAGGGATTTCTTTCTTTCTTTGTCCAATCTTTTTGGAGTTCTAAAAGCTTCTTAGATATTTAGAGGCATCTCTTTCTTTATTCTTGGAAAGTTTTCTTCAATGAACTTGTTGAAAATATTTTCTTGTTCTTAGAGCTGGGAGTGATCTATGTCTTCTACTCCTATTATTCTTGAGTTTGGTCTTTTCATGGTGTCCTAGATTTCTTGAAAGTTTTGTGTCAGGAACTTCATACATTTAATATTTTTTTTTACCAAAGTATCACTTTCATCAATTATATCTTCTACTCCAGAGATTCTCTCTTTCATCTCTTGTATTCTGTTGGTGATTATTGTGTCTTTAGGTCATCCTGTTCTCTCTACCAAGTTTTGGATTCCCAGAGTTGCCTTAGTTTGTGTTTTCATTACTGGTTCTAATTCCACTTTCATATCTTGGTCATTCTTCTCATGTTTCATTGTGTTTTTCCTCTATTTAGGAACAAGATTTATTCGTTTCCTTCATCTGTTTGATTATATTTTCCTGCATTTCTCTGAGTGATTTATCATTTTCTCTTTTAAGGCCTCTATGATCTTCATAATATCAGATTTAAGGTCTTTTTTTGCACTTCAGATATATTACGATATTCAGAGTTTGCTGTAGTAGGACAGTTGGGTTCCAGTACCATATGGGCCTGGAATTTCTTGCTTGGCTCCTACACTATCCTTTACACATCTGATTGTCCATGGTGTCCTTAGGCCTAGTGATCTGACAGTAGTAGGCCTCTGGAATTTCAGGTAGTTCTGGGTGGCAGCAGGCCTCTGTGAATACAGGGAGAATTGTTATTCCTTAATGTATTCCACCTCTGATGGGTTCTGACATCAGTTGGCTTCAGGTGGTCCCTGTTGGCTGACTGGGTCTGGGTTTGCAGGCAGAGATGGTGCTCAGGAAATGTGGAGTTGGTTGTGTCAATTGCGGCCTGGGTCTGAGGTTACAGGTAGAGATTGTGGCCAGGAGATTGGGCACAGAGTGCAGAGGGAAGACCACACTTTTGTAGGGTTAGCCTCAACAGCCTGGTAGGCAAGGGGATGGGAGAAGACCCTAGTCTGCTGACACTGATGACTGCAAAGTCCTGTGATTACAGGCAGATGTGCCATGAGGTAGATGGTAGTTGGAAGGTAAAGGGCTGTCTGCACCTCTTCAGGGAATGTCTGAATAACCTTACAGGCATGGGGCGAGGGGTGAAGGGGGACCTTATGTTCTGGTCCCTGATGTCTGCCTGGCTGTGTATTTACGGAGAGAGATGGAGTCCAGGAGATGGGGCTGGAGGTTAGGTGCCAGTCAGCACCTCTGTGGGGTTGCCTGTGCAGCCAGGAAGGCAAGGAATTGGTGGAGGAGTCTCTGGTGATTCCTAATGTCTACTTACCTCAGTGGTTGCCGGTAGAGGTGAAACCTGGGAGAAGGGGTGCTGGTGTTCCCAGATATCCCCCTCAGTTTGAGGTTCCAGGCAAAGGTAGTGCCTGAGAGGTGGGAGGCAGAGGGCAAGAGGGAGTCTGTACAGTTCTGGGGTTTGCCTGCTAAGCCAGGTAATCAAGGTGTAGGAAGAGTATCCTCACCTGGTGGTCCCTGATGGCTGACTAAGACTGGGGTGCAGGTGAAGGCGGTGCCCTGGGGATGGAGCACAGAAGCAGGGGGCAGACCCCACAGCTGTAGAGTTTGACTGTGGATTCTGGCAGGCATGGGAATGAGAGGGGAGCCTAACATTGTGGTCCCAGAGAGACTTCTGGTTCTGGGATTGCAGGGGGAGATGTAACCCGGGTAGATAGGGTAAGGAGAGGAAGGGGTAGACAGTACTATTGTTGGGTTTGCCTGCACAACCAGGCAAGCAAGGGGTTTGTGGAGGAGCCTCATCAGATGGTCCCATATGGCTTTCTGGGTCTGGGTTTGCAGGTAAAGATGGTGGAAGGGAGATGGAGCATGGAGGGCAGGGGGCAGACATGACAGCTGTAGGGTTTGCCTTCACAACCTGGCATGCAAGGACATAGGAGGAGGGGCTTACCTGTTATTCCCAGATGGTCACCTGCCTCTAGGGATTCAGGTGGAGATGGTGCTCAGGAGATGTGGTCCAGAAGGGAAGAGGTATACAGCACTGCTACAGGGTTTGTCTTTGAGGCCAAGTAAGCAAGGGGTTGTGGGGGGAGCCTCAGCTTTAGGTCCCAGATAGCAGCCTCAGCCTGGGGTTGCAGGCATTGTTGGTCGCAGGAAGTGGGAGGCAGAGAGGAAGGGGCAGTCCACAATGCTCTAGGTTGCCAGCAAGATCAGGTAGGCAAGGGGCTGTGAGGCAGGCCTCACCTGGTGGGCTGCAATGACCACCTGGTCTGAGGTTGCAGGTGGGGATGGTGCCCAGTGGTTAGGGTGCAGACGGAAAGTTTATTCTTTTGACAAAAATTATTTTATCAATTATTTGGAAATTTTATATAATGAATCCCAATCATAATTGTTTCGCAGTCATTCCACATCTAATTCTCCACCCTTATGACCTCAACCCTCCAAAAAATTAAAAGTAAACTAAAAAGTCCAATTTCTGTTATTTATTTCCTCACTGGAGCTCAGTCAAACTCATTTTCCTCCCCCTTATGTAGAGCTTAGTAGTTCCTCTCCTGAACTCCCCCAAGAAACCTTCAAATGTAGAGAGCTACCTTCAGAATCCTCTTTACAATTTTTAGAGTTTTACCGATGGCTTCCTGTTTAGGCTGCTACTCTTTCTTTGGGTTGTATGTTTGGGGTTGTTGTGGGGGTAGGTTTTGTCGCAGAAGCCTTTCATGTACCTCTTTCTCAACTTTGCATCTGACATCAATATATCACTTCAAAGGTAGCTTTGTGGATCTTTATAATCAGTAGGTGAATGGATGACAGGCACTTACAAGGTTTTTGGTGACAGCACAGAACACAACATGTGGCCTGTATGCAACAGATCCACAGAACCAGACAAAGCTCTCAGAAGCAGCATGGCTCATGGACATCAGCATGTTTTCAGGATGCAGTGCAGAACTTGGACATCTTGAGAGCTTTCTGGGTAAACACAGGTTATGGACATCTACACAGACCCTGGTTTCAGTAGGAAAACAGACCAGAAATAGCCCTCAGCAGCAGTATGAATCCTAACACCTCCATGGCCTTAGGTAGCAGTTCAGGCACTCAGAAGAGGATGTCCCAGGTGGCAGCACAGTCTATGAACATCAGCATGGCTTCAAGCCGCAGCCCAACCTATGGGCATCTGCATGGCCTTTGATGATGACACAGGCCATAGAAATCAACACAGACCTTGTTGCAACAGGACATTAGGCAAACACATGTGCCTCAGTTGTAGCATAGAACTGAAATATTAAATGACCTTTGATAGTAACTCACCACATAAATCTGCACAGAACCTGGCTGTCAAAGGAACAAGGAACCCAATATGACCTTAGGTATCTAAACATCACCATGGCTCCAGGTAGCAGCATAGATTACTGGGATAAAGACTAGTTTATTTTAAAGACATTCTTTTGTAAGAGATTTTTTTTCAAACCTCATTTATATACATGAACAGAGCACCTCTGAAAATATGGGGGAAAGCATTGTAATGATATAGTTCAGAAGAAAGAAAATAGAGAACTCTTTGAACTTTGATGGACATACATGAAGTAATTCTTGAATAAATACATACCAACAGAATCCCACAACAAAACAGAAAGCTAAGCTGTGGCTAAGATTATGTCATTCCACGCATATCAGTATGATTCAACACATGCGTATCAACAAAGTGTAATAAACACAACATAAAACCAATTCAAGGGTAGAATTGCATTTTCATAAACATACAGAAAGTGGTCTTAACAAACTCTAGCATTCACTTGACATTAAAAACCAAAACAAAAACCTGACAGACTAGAAGAACACATCTTGCAATCTGAAATTTTCTATGGCAATCCTATTGTACTACATGGAAAGGAATATTTTTTTTAATTCCATAAAATCAGAAAACATGCCCAGTTGGTGCAGTGGAATATGTTTTTTTCTTTTCTTTTTGTTTTTACACTTATTTATTACTTCAAGTTACGTCTCCATATCCAACCCCTCCCTCCACACCTTCTGGTTCCCATTCTGTCACCCTATAACCCCTCTTACACCCATACAAACCCTCCAGTGTGGGGTGCCTCAGTGTATCAGCACCCCTCCTTTTGTTAGTCACATGAGGTCTAAGAGCTTCCTCTTGCACAGGAGGCATACATGGCAGTTAGACTAGTGTAGAGTGACCCACTAACAGGTAACCAAGTCCATGTTCCCACTCTTAAGGGTCGATTGATGTAGGATGGTTATCCTGTACCATATGGCTAAAATCCAGGTATAAGTGATTATATGCCATGTGTGTATATTTGAGTCTGAGTTAGCTCACTCATGATGAACTTTTGTAGTTCCATCCATTTGGTTGCAAATGGCCTGACTTCCTTGTTTCTGATACCTGAGTAATATTCCATTGTATAATTGTCCCATAGCTTTTTTATGCATTCTTCAGTCGAAGAACATGTGGGTTGTTTCCAGTTTCCAGCTATTCCAAATAAACATTGTAATTGGTGAAGAGATGACCTTATGGATTATTGAGGAATCTTTTGTATATATGCCCAGGAATGGTATGGCTGGGACTTGAGGTAGAGCTTTTCCAAATTTTCTAAGATATCACCATAAAGATTTCCAGAGTGATTGTACAAGTTTGCCCTCCCATCAGAAATGTGGGAGTGTTCCCCTTTCTCGGCAACCTCACCATCATATTCTGTCGTTTTAGTTTTTTATCTTAGTCATTCTGACAGGAGTGAGATAGAAGGAGCCAAAACAATCTCCCAACCAAATATACCCAGGGCCAAATGGTTTCAGCTCAGAATTCTACCAGACCTTAAAAGAAGAGCTAATACCAAAACTTTTAAAAATTGTCCACAAAATATAAACAGAAAGAACACTTCCAAAGTCATTCTATGAGGCCACAGTCACCCAGATACCTAAAGCACACAACAACCAAACAAATAAAGAAAATTTCAGACCAATTTCACTCATGAACATAGATGCTAAAATACTCAGTAAAATACTTGCAAACTGTATCCAAGAACACATCAAATGTATCATATATCATGATCAAGGAGGCTTCATCCCAGGAATGCATGGGGTGGTTCAACATTCAAAACTCTATTAATGTAATCTACTATATAAACAAGCTGAAAGAAAAAAAAAACACACGACCCTCTCATTAGATGCTGAAAAATATTGACAAAATCCAACACCTTTTCATGTTAAAAGTCTTGAAGAGAACTGACACACAAGATCGATACCTAGAAATAATAAAGGCAATATGTAGCAAGCCAGTAGCCAATATCAAATTAAATGGAGAGAAACTTAAAGTAATTCCCCTTTAAGTGGAAAGGCAAGGCAAGGATGCCCACTCTCCACATACCTATTCAACATAATACTTGAAGCTTTAGCCAGAGCAATAAGACAGCTAAAGTACATCAAGGCGATACAAATAGGAAAGTTGAATATTATTTTAATCTATATTCTTTAAGTATAGAGCCAGGAGACTCTCTCTGTTTGTACCCTGTCTATCTTCAATAGTGAGTCCAAGCCACCCATGGCTGATCTGTACACTTTTTAAAAGTAATGAGAATTATGTCAAGGAGATGCATTTTCTTTACTCTGTCTCAAAATAGTCTTTAAAATCTAAGTGCAAACATAAGTGATGGAAATGAATGCACATAAAAGAAAAACAAACACATGTTTAAAGATGATTACAAAAAAAGAATGAAAGAAATGTGCTCTAATCTACATAGGAAGTTGAGGTCTACCAATACTATACAGTAAGAACTTTTTCAACAACAGCGACAAAAATAAATAAATAAAAAAACAAATAAATAAATAAATAAATAAATAAATAAAGCAAAAAGGAAGAGATGTAATTAACAACACTTTTTAAACATGAGATAAGTCTGCACAAAATAGCCTGAGTAGTACGGATACAAAACTTAATATGAAAAAAATGGACAGCAAGAATCAACAAGTTTCTGAGGAAGCATATAGAGCCCCATCAACATGCTCATTGTAATACAATGAGTTTTTTTGATTTAAAGAATCTCTGATTTATCTTTAAGCAATCTTGCTTTTATTCAGGTTACCCATTATTTGAAGACAATGTAAAGAAGTTTTACCCCAGGCAACACTCCTCCTTCCACTTCACTATACATCAACTCAGATCTTCCTATCCACAAATGCACTAGGATCTCCTATTCAGCCATTTTTCTGTTCACATTCAGTTTGGTAAGGTTTGCTGTGCTGATTTAGTTGAGGTCATGTTGACTTTCTGAGATTTGAGGAGATTTTCCTCCTGTTTTGGAAATTCTTTATTCCTCACTTACTATTATGTTGCTGTTATTAAGAACTAACCGTAATCAAAGTGAGGAGGAAAGGGTTGATTTGGTTCATGGGTTCCTCTCAAGGGAAGACAGGGCAGGGATCTGGAGAGTGGAACTGAAGCACAGACCCTGTAGGATCAATGCTTACAGTTTCTGCCTGACTTCTCATTTACCCTAACTAGGGAGAACACTGTGGACAGTTAGGTAGCCATTTATAATTTAATTACCAATTAAAATAATGGCTTACAGATATGATGGCCTCCTGTGTTTAATAGACTATTTCACTTATATTCTCTTTGCCTTTGTACTGTACTTTGTGCCAAGTTGACAAGAGATAACTAGAAAACCATGTTGCAATCTCAGTAGTGTTTGCACACAGCACACAACCAGCTCAACCTCCTGAATTTCTAGGAGTTAGGAAATAATTCAACTTTCATCAATTTTTGTCCATATATTTGTGTTTGGCCTTTTATGGCTTAATTGGTGTATACAAAATAAGGATATTAATATCTCAGCATAATATACTATAGTTATTGAAGCCAAAATTACTGATTGTAGCATGTGTCTTAATTTAGATGCCTCTCTGTGTAGTGCTGATTATGATCACGAATTCAGAAAAAAATTGAAGGAGAGAATGGCAGCATGCTGTTTTCACTGTAACCCATGTCCCAAAAGTGAAATTTCTAATGATACAAGTGAGTATTTCCTGAAGGGGTAAATTATTCACATTGATAATCCTCTCACACTTATACTGGGATAATGTAGGGGTTATATGGAATTTCAAGACTAAAAGATATAGATTTCCTAACTTAGTCATTATAGGAGTAGAATAATTGTAAATGTTCCTATTTTAAATATAAAATTTGTCATACATCTTTGACTCAGTGAAAATTTTTGGTAGCTGGAATATCCTGTGTAAACATTTTTGATGAACAAACTGCAGTTTGCGTCTATTTCACACAAGATCATTTCCGGTGATAAATAATCTCTGAAACCACATGTAGATTAGATTGTAATCATGATTCTTTAAAAATGTTTATTTAATCTATTTTCGTTGATGTATGTGTCCCTATATAAGTTTGTGCACACCTTGAATGTATTGAGGCCCATAGAAAACAGAATGAGGCTTCAGATCTGATATGTTATGTAACATGGGTGCTGAGAACCAAATTCAATTTCTCTTTTAAATTAACAACA
Organism: Lophiomys imhausi; assembly: GCA_907164525.1. Classification (NCBI taxonomy): domain Eukaryota; kingdom Metazoa; phylum Chordata; class Mammalia; order Rodentia; family Muridae; genus Lophiomys; species Lophiomys imhausi. The sequence goes on from CAJQZJ010032290.1 coordinate 8,687,359, forward strand.
GGAGCAAATAATTATTTGTAAAATTATCAGAAACTTCTGAGCATAAGACAGAAGAATTTGTGCAATAACGAGAAAACGTTCTTTCAAATGTTCAGTTGTTTGAATTTGAAAAATGTGCAGATCAGTGCTGACATATGATAGGAAAAATATGAGGAGTCCTCTATTCAAAACTAGTATGTACAGCACCAAGTTAACATTGTCATAAAATAATATATTAAAATTGTGTTATTCTGAAAGAAATTACTCACAATTATTCAAATGGTCACTTGCATAGCCCATATTAGTCAAATAATTATTTACCTAGGATTGGCTAAATACAGGCATGTAATTTTCCCTCTTTGACTGTTACCCTATAAGATTCAATGAAAGTCCTTCGTTAACATTTATGCCCAGTAATACGGCTCAGTAGTTTAATACTCTGCCCCTAAGTCTTATGATCTTAGTTTGGCCCTGGAATCCATTAATGGTAGGAGTTTGCCAAATCCTAGCAGTTGTCTTTTGACATTCAAGCACGTTTCCACTTTAAACAGACACAAAAGTAATTCAACAAATCATAATGAAGAATTTATGCAGTTGTCTGATATCTGACATGGGCACTGGGAACTGAACTCAGGTCTCCTCCAAAGGCAACGCATTCTCTTCACAGCAGACCTGACTTCTAGTCCCTTAAATAAATTAAATAAATAAATTAATTAAATGATAACAGCTCTACATGAGTTCATTTTTCCATGCCAAACAATTCCAATCCTAGAAGTATACCATCCCTTCCTGCAGTTATTAAATGATGTAATCACATTTCCTACACTTACAATGGTGGGGAGCACAATTTCTGAATTGGATAATGTTAATGAACACAAATATTCTTTGTTGAATCTCTTGATTAAGTTATCTTTCCCATGCAGTTTATCAATATCTACTTCACACTTGAGGATTCTTACAGAGACTGGAAAGTCATGGAGATGGCAATTATACAACGAAAAACGTGCTGTCTGCTCCCAAATCTGATGGAATCAAGATGTACTGAATTTTTTTTTTTTTTTGGTTTTTTCGAGACAGGGTTTCTCTGTGTATCCTTGGCTGTCCTGGACTCACTTTGTAGACCAGGCTGGCCTCGAACTCACAAAGATCCGCCTGCCTCTGCCTCCCAAGTGCTGGGATTAAAGGCATGCGCCACCACCGATTTTTATTGCTAAAAATGTACAGAGTATATATGTACCTTCAGGGATAGGATTACCACTTTTTTATGAAAAGTCTCAGGAATATTGTGTCCTACTGTCAGATAAAGCCAAAAAATATGAACAATTTCTTCTTCCAAAATTTTCAGTTTTAACATAATAATATAATGTTCATATAATATTCACCACTCATTCTAAAGTTATACTTCCCCCATATAAACAGAATTACTCTCAAATTCATGAGGTCCCTTGTTACTTTTACAAGTAAACACAGACACATACACAAGTAGACAAACACACACACTCATACACACACAATCAAATTATTCAATTCAGAGTATTTATGGTTTCAATGATTTGGGGCTGGCAAATTCAAAGTAGGAAAATTAATATCAGGTGTTCTCCCTATTGAAAGCAGAGTTTCAATCTCTCATGGGGGCAGTATTCATAAAATAGATGAAGACTTCAGAAGGCATTGAATCCATGTAATCTGTGATTTAAAAATACACTTAAAAACCAAGGTTAAGGAAATTAGCTTCCATGAATTCAAACGAAATTCATCATAGCATATAAAATCTACTGCAATATCTGTGCTCCCTGATAATGTGTAAATGAACTCATCAATAAAGGGAATTAGCTGAAAATAATTCTTAGGTTGCAATCCCCATGAATATGGTCAGTATTAACAAAGGGAAGCAATGATTTTGTGCAGCAATATCTTTCAATTACATCCTCAGCAACAAGATGTATATATCACAATATGTCTACACACTAAAATGAAGTGCCCTGTCAATAAATATACACTAATGACACTTACATTCCTCCATCAGATGTGGATCAGTGTGTGAAGTGTCCAGAGGACCAGTATGCCAACACATACCACAACCACTGCATTCACAAAGCTGTCATATTTCTGAGATATGAAGAGCCCTTGGGGATGTCTCTTTCTTTAATGGCCTTGGTCTTCTCTGCCTTCACAGCTTTGGTTCTTGGTGTCCTTGTGAAGCATGACAACACCCTCATTGTTAAGGCCAATAACCGCAATCTCACCTATACCTTGCTCATCTCGCTCATCTCTTGTTCTTCTGCCCCTTGCTCTTCATTGGCCATCCAAACTCAGTCACCTGCATCCTGCAGCAAATCATTGTACTTCTGGCTTTCAAAGTCACAACCCCTGGAAGAAAAATGAGGTACTTCCTGGTTTCAGGGGCATCAAACTACATCATTCCTTTCTGTACTCTCATACAAGTTATTCTGTGTGCAGTCTGGCTAGGAACTTCTCCCACTGTTGACATTGATGCACATTCTGAGCATGGTCACATCATCATTGTTTGCAACAAGGGTTCAGTCATTGCCTTTTACTGTGTCCTGGGATACCTGGCCTGCCTGGCCCTGGGGAGCTTCATGTTGGCTTTCTTGGCCAGGAACCTGCCTGACATGTTCAATGAAGCCAAGTACCTGACATTTAGCATGCTGATGTTCTGCTGTGTCTGGGTCACTTTCCTCCCTGTCTACCACAGCACCACGGGAAATGTCATGGTGGCTGTGGAGATCTTCTCCATCTTGGCTTCCAGTGCAGGGATGCTTGGATGCATCTTTCTTCCCAAATGCTACATAATTTTGTTAAGACCAGACAGAAATTCTCATCAAATGATATGGGAGAAATCATCTTTCTAAACTCATATTTCATAAATTCTAACAAATTTCATGAATTACAACAAATGTCTAGTTAGTTCATACTAATCAAATACTTGATTACATTGCCAGACTTATGTGTTTTTAGAATTGCACTCACTGTTTCTTCTCACGATGATGCCTAGCAGAATCATGCCTATTAGAGTTGTCTATGTTGTCTCTGAGAATCTTCTACAATATTTTAAAATAAAGTTCCTCTTTGATGTAAGGAGGTAAGAGAATCCTTATCCATCCTAGGAGTTAGAGGAGTAGAACATAGAAAAGAAATATTTTTATTTACGGTAAAATATTACAGAATATGGATTAATGTTTCAGCTATTAAAATCATGACCTGCTCAAAGAGAGGATCTTGTGCAATTCTCAGACTAGTCAAAATTTGTTATCAAGAACTTAGAAGAATAGGCTAAAAAATCAAATACTGTCTTCTGGACTACAATTAAACAGACCTCACATGTGCACATAACATCTCTCTCTCTTTCTCTCTCTCTCTCTCTCTCTCTCTCTCTCTCTCTCTCTCACACACACACACACACACACACACACACAAAGTTAAACAATTTGAAAATTTAGAACAATGTTCCAAGTATTTTGAACTTGTATTTTCCTTTTCAATCTTCTCTTAACATTTGACTAGGTAGCTCTTCATGCATATCACATAAGTGACTTTTAAATAACATAGGAAGAGCAGCTTGTTAAAATGATCTCTTCTATGTGGGAACTTTAGATGATTCTGACCATAAAGTCTCAGTATTTGTTATATTTCTATAGAAAGAAAACAGTGGTCTTAATACTACTTAATATTTATGTTACTTAATGTTATGTAGGGACTTAATATTATGATATTAAAGTATTATGTAGACTATTTAATATTATGTCAGAACTACAAATGATGCTTAATTTATACTATAAATATTCTGGGCCCAGGTTTTCAGTGTTAGATTTCTTGTGTCAAAAAATATTTTTAATTTATTCTTGTATATGTGTTTTAAAAATATGCAAGCAGTTACCACAAAGACAAGAATTCAGTTTGAATCCCAAGGACTTGATTTGAGTTTCCTGTGAGCTCTCATGAAGGTGCTGGAATGTGAACTGAGGTCCTCATAAATATCAGGAAGTTCTCTTTTTGTTTAATATATATTTATTACCTCATGTTACATCTCCATCACAGTGTCCTCTTTCCACCCATCCCAGTCTCATCCTCCAACAATCTACCCCCTGTCTCTTCTATCCCCCTTCTCTGGAGTGGAATGTCCCTACATGACAGTCCCCAGCCACAGTTCACCAATCATATGAGTGCAAAGATCCTCCTAATACACTGGGCACCTACAAGACATCACCACTATGGCAAAGTGTCTCATTGATAGGAAACAAAATCTATGTTCCTGTTCCCCTTGGTGCATTGGTTGTAGTATAGTTATCCTGTACTATATGGCTAAAATCTGACTATAAGTGAAGAGATGCCATGTGGATCCTTCTGAGTCTGGGTTAGCTCACTCAAGATGAGCTACTCTAGTTACATACATTTGGCTGCAAATTGCTGGATTTCGTTGTTTCTGATGGTTGAGTACTATTCCATTGTGTAGATGTACAACAGTTATTTTTTTATCCATTACTCAGTTGAGGGACATCTGGGTTGTTTCCAGTTTCTAGCTATTACAAATAAGACTAAATAAGACTAATATGAACATAAATAAGGAAACTTCCTTTTGTTTTGGTGATGATTCATTTGGATGTAAACTCTGAAGTGGTATACTTGGGTCTTGAGGTAGAGCTATTCAAAGTTTTCTAAGATATTGCCAGACTGACTTCAATAGTGGTTGTACAAGCTTGCACACCCACCGGCAAAGGATGAGTGTTCTCCTTTCTCCACGCCCTCACCAGCATGTGCTTTCATTTGTGCTTTTGATCTTAGCCATTCTGAAAGGCTTGAGGTGGAATCTCAGAGTCGTCTTGAGTTGCATTTCTCTGATGATTAAGGATGCTCAGCATTTCTTCAAGTGTCTCTCACCCATTAGGGATTACTACTTTTTGAGTTCTCTGTATGCACTGTTCCCCTTTTTTTGAGTGGACTATTTGTTTTCTTGTCATTTAATTTCTTGAACTCTTTGTAAATTTTGGATATTAGCCCTCTGTCAGATGTGGGATTGGTGAAGATTTTTTTTCCCAATCTATAGGTTGCTATTTTGTTGGAATGACCGTATTTTTTGCCTTACAGAAGCTTTTCAGTTTCATTAGGCCATTTCATTCATTTATTGATTGTTGGTCTTAGAGCCTGTGGTGTTGGTGGTCTGTTCAGGAAGTTATTACCTGTGGCGATGAGTTCTTGGGTTTTCCCCACTTTCTCTTCTAATATGTTTAGTGTGTCTGGCCTTATGTTAAGGTCTTTGATCAACTTGGACTTAAGTTTTGTAGAAGTTCATAAGTATGGGTCTAATTTCATTCATTTACAAATCGACATCCAGAAGGATCAGCACCATTTGTTGAAGATGCTGACCTTTTTCCATTGTACGGTTTTGGTGTCTTTGTGAAAAATTATGTGACCATCAGACAGTGCTCTTAAGTGTCCCTTGTTCCAAGTCACTTGTCTCTCAAGTGTATCTGCTGGATGCTTGCTTCTTTGAATGACTGAGTTAAAATTCAGGGACCATTAAAGTAAACGCCAATAGGGGACATGACCTTCCCTTCTAGTCATGTTGAGTATTTTGTACTAATGTGCTGTCCCTACATGTACCTTTAGGAAATCATGCACCATATGATAGAGCATCAATATTTGTGAAATTTTACTTAGATTCCTAGTGCTTTAGAATGTTATCTTGTAGATTGTGAGATGGTTTAACATATAAGAGCACTAGCTATTCTTGCAGAGTACCAAGGTTTGATTTGCAGCACCCATATCATGGATCACACATAAGGATAACTCAAATTTTAAGAAACTTGAATTCCATAAGCACAGGAATGCGTGTGGTGCACACACACACACACACACACACACGCACATGCACGCACACCACATTGTATTTTATTCTGAAAATATATGCTGTTTATTGAATATGGGTTTTCAGACAATACAGGTAGATCAATTTTAACAAAACAGTCAAATAATGATAAATCTGAGAAAGAGAGTACAAATGGGTGGAGTGCACGTAAAATCTATCAAAGAAGTAAATGTAAGTAGGAAAATTACGTACTCATGCTTTAACTTCAAAAGCAAATATTTAGAAGAATCAAAGTAGCTATAAAGTAACTAAGTCTCAAAAAATAGCCTTTATATGAAAAGCAACAGTTATATCAAGTACTGTTTCCTGCGCATGAGCTTGGAATTCTGTTATTTTCTCTCAAACAAGATGAAATTGATAAAGTCATCTGGTGATAGACAGAATATTCAAAGGCAAATATGGGCAGTCTGTACAGAATAGCTGAGATTGTGAAAATGTAGGTAATGTTCCATTTGCAAAACCGCCTGACATAAAAAGTGAAACTAGAGACAGAATTGATCCTGAGATTCTCATGTCAACATCCTTAAAATAAAACAGAAATCAATACTCGTTTTAATCTCTTATGAATAATTACCACATGACCTTCTATCCATTATATTATAAATGGAGTATCTTCTTTGAAGAATACCTTGTGCTTCATTGTAATGATGTTATTTACACAAAATCAACTAATGGAATGAGTAATTGGGAATAAAATCTAAAAACCAGAGTCAATAATGTTGCTTGGAGATGGTACCCAGTAGCAAAACATGTTTTGCATCCCTGCAACAGTAGCTACTACATTGTATAAGACTAAGAAAATGAAGATGGGCTACATAGGCAGTTGATAAAATGACTGCTCTCAGGATTAATAGATCTGATGTAAAGTTCTTGCTTTATTTACCTGTAATCATGAAATACAGTTCTTTAAACCAAAAATTTAAGTGAAGGATTAGTGATACCATTGGTATTCCTCATATATAAGTATATATGTCATATATAACATATAATTACTTGTCCCCATAAATGTCTTCTCCTCACTTGCATGCCTGGTGACCATATAGGACAAAAGATTTTCTTTTATTTTCTGAACTGGAGTAACTCACCTTGTGTGTGTTGGGAATACAGCTAGGTCCATGGTAGAAAAGATAGTGGTGTAAGTCAGTGAGCAGTCTCATCAACTTTATATTTCCTAATTCTGTTAAATATTAGCAATACATATATTATTACTGCTAGTTCTGAATTTAACATCATTACTTATACTGAAGTACATGAGAATGCAAACCTATTCATGAATCTTAACTATTTTGAAATACAAATTCCAATTCTATTGAAACCCATGAAAATAAACATGCTTCAAGAAGTGACTAAAAGGATTGGTGAGAGGGCTCAGCCATTAAAAGCTAGGCTCACAACCTCTTCTGGAAGAATTTGAAGTCAACATAGCACAGAGACATTTGCTTCTGCATGTTCATCAAAATATTACTCAGAATATTCAGGATATAGAAGCAGGCTACATACCTCTCAATAGAAGAAAACATAAAGGAAATTATAAACTTAAACTTGGAGATTTTAAATTATGTGTTGTTGGGGTATTTATAAGCATTCTAAATGTTAATTAATTGGACCTGCTTGCTGTCTGTTACTTACATTGACTTTGATTGGTTAAAATAAATGCTGAGGCCTGAGATTGGGCAAAGACAGAGAAAGGTGGGACTTCCTGAGATTAGAACAGGAAGCCTCCACTTTAGACAGAGGATTAATGCATTCCAGCCAGCAGCAGTAACAAGAAAGCATTCCAGCCACGAGCAGCAGGAAGGAAGACACACGCCATGGGTTAGGAAAAAGAATTTCCTTCCACATGGCCAGGAACATCAGCATGGCATGGAAAATGGCAGTCTAAGGTGACATATGTATATATGGGATCATATTTGGGTGATAGAATTATGAGCTAGCTTAGATGGGCTAGGATTTCACAAGTCAGGCCAAGGCTTGTTAAAATCCACCCATGGTTTCTGTGTATTCATTTATAATGGTGGGTTAAGAATTAACAGCTGCCAAACCAATTAACAATAATATAAATACTGGCTAAATAGTTTATTTAGCCATATTTATTTTTACAATGTGTTCTTACAGTATCATTGACTTATACAACATATTCTCAGAAATTTAAATAGTCATCTGTTGCCTTTCTTAAAGATATACCCATGTGTTTCTGGTAAGCTTCATTGGGTATTTATAGTGTGTGTGTGTGTGTGTGTGTGTGTGTGTGTGTGTTTATCACATGCACACAGTACTCTTGGAAGCCAGAAGATGTTGTCAGATACCCTGTAATTGGAGATATAACAGGATGTAAGCAGCCATTTGGGTCTTGAGAATAAAATGAATGTCTTATAGAAGAACAATCAGTGTTATAACCACTAAGCTACCTATTCAGGGTGACACATAAAATTTTTAACTAAATAATGAATTACAATACTATCAAAATGGTAATGAATGGGTTCTTTAAAAATCACAATTTATAGAAGTCATTTAATAAAATTAAAGAAATTTCGTGTTGTTTTTAATGTTCTCATGGATGTATTAGAATCTTTTTTAAAGGCACATGTGATTCTATACAGAGAGGGATGATACTCACCTTGGGGAACTAAATGATACCATTAGCAAGATCAGGGGAAAAAAGATTATAAAATCAGACACAGAAAATTAATGTAGTCTTACATGTACTTTGCCAAGGTAAAAGGTGTGTGTGTGTGTGTGTGTGTGTGTGTGTGTGTGCAAGAAGACAACAGAAAGGAGTTTTATTCTGGGTTGAGCAATTCTACTATATTTAGACAGGGGAATTAGTCAAAGGTAAGAAAAGTACCATAGACAAATATTACATTTTCCCTCATGCATAGAATAGACACACCTGACATAAAGAGAGGATGACTACTGGATCTCAGGAGAGTAATTAGAAACATTTGACCTACAAATGATGGTGATGGAGCATGAAAGGTCAAGCAAACACATTGTTACATGTAAATGTAAGTGCCATAATGAATATCATTGAATTGTATACTACTGAATAAAGACATCACAATTGTGAGAAAAAACCATTAATACCATGTTCCATGCACAACCTAGAGTACTAACAATCTTGTAAAAAATCATTAAAGATAAAATTTCCTATATTCCTATTATATTTCTCCTGTTAGGTCCATATGTATGTATGTCTAAGGCCAACAAGGACAGCTCATCACAGGATCAGTTAATACAAATATGTTACATGTTAAATGGTAAATGTTCTACAAGATTCAGTGAAGGATATCAACCCTGTGTGACTTATCTCAATTACTAAAGAACATCTATTACCTTCCACACAAAAGAACTAGCCTATATTTTTCCCAAACTTTAAGTGGTACATATCATCTAATGTGTTCTATGTGCAAATACATCACTACAATTTTCCACTGGAAGTTTATGTTCTAAAATAATCCTAAGAGGCTGAGTCACAGGCCATTTGACATGAAATGAGATAATCTGACTGTGGATCTTTGCCTCTGCCATTTTCCTGAAGAGTCACCCCAGGTCTGCAAGTGAACTTCAGCTGCAGCCTACCCTGTCCCTTGCCTCCGCCTGCCATGGGTCCCTCAGATCTCCCACCCCTGTCTCTTTGTTTTATTGAAGACCCCCACATTCCTGAAGTCACCCCTGCTTTCAATCACCACAAACAGAGGCAGACCTTGAAACTGATAGATGTAAATGGGATGTCTCTGTCATATTCATCCTTTCAGTGCTCAGCTGAGTGTCACAGCCTGTAAGGCGAGAGGTCACCTCACTAGCTCTCAAGTCCTAGGGGCTTATTCATCGAGGCCACTGTCATCAGGGCCACCTCTACTCTTGAAGCAGTATATTTGAACACATTGTGAACCCTGAAATTGTGAATTAGAAAAACCGGTTTGTAATTGTGGTATGTCTCAGCTTTTTATTCTAGAACTTCATGTTACTTGTAAATGAGAATTTGTGGTGTGGCTCATCCCTAGTACATACCTTTAATCCAAGAGCAAATAAAGTCACCCAAAGGTCAAAAGCTGGAGCAAGCAATGAGGCAGAGAATGAAGATAAATAAACATGAAGCCTAGACATTCAGGAGGAGGTTATCTAAGACAGCATGGAGAAAGAGAAAAGGCTTTTTCCTTCTGGGATGTTGGTGGAGTAGGAAGGTCAGCTGGGTGCTTCCTCTGCATCTCTGAACTAGAAGGATGGCACTAAAAGGTGACATCCCCTAGAAGGAGCCTAAAATATGACTCCTGTGTCTCCATTGGTAAAATTGAAAGAGTGAGTTTTTTAAAACATCATTTTGTCACTCCAACTTCTGGCACAACACAGGAATCACTCCAGCTGGAGACAAATTGAGACACCAACAGATTAGGTAAGTCATCTGGGAAGTCCACAAGGAGAGAGTTTAGGATGGGAAGTACGATAACAGAAGGTTTTAGCTCCCTTTATAGTGCTACTTTAGATGAATTAAAAAAAAATAGAATCAGAATATATGTTACTAGAGAATCTGATCCTGAGTGAGCTAACCCTGACTCAGAAGGATGCATATGGCATCTATTCACTTATAATCAGATTTTAGCCATATAGTGCAGGATAACTATACTATGCACCAAAGGAAACATGAACATAGACTATGTTACCTGTCAATGAGACACTTTGCCCTAGTGGTGCTGCTTTGTAGGGCCGCAAGTATGAGGAGAACCTTAGCCCTCATATGACTACTGAACTGGGGTGAGGACTGTTATGTAGGGACACTCTTCTCTGGAGGATTGGGATGGAAGGGAAAGGGGGTAGAGGCTGGGAGGGAAGGACAGGGAGGGGGAAAATAGGGAACAGTGATGGAGATGTAACATGAAGTAATAAATAAAAATTAAAAAATGTGAAAACAACAAAAAATAAAGCAAAAGATATGAAAAATTTAAAATGAAGCAGAAAATGAAATCTAAATGGCTTTGCTGATATTGCCTTAATTCTGATTGTTATTCGTATCATTTTAATATTTTATATTTTATACTTAATAGAAATAATGGCTTTCTTTTTTCTTTTTCTTTTTTTTTAAAGGGTGGAACCGACTGTATTATATAGATTGCAACAGTTAAAACAAGGCCAAGATTTGAGAGAGAACAAGAGAGCATACATGGAAGAAGTACAAGGGAGGAAATTTTCTGGAAAAAAAAATAGTTTTCAAAATGGAAAAGAATGATAAGTACCTTCCACAGCAGCTCCGGAACTATGAGAGCACACTGAAAATTCTTCTTCCCATCTGGGAGCCATTGTGTTCACCAGCTTCACCCTCGTTTCCCTGACGCTCTTTCTATACGAAGCGGAGCAGAAGAAAGGGTCCAGGAAGAGACACTCTTCGAAGGAAATGTCCAGTCACCTACTTCCTCTGATTAGTTCCCACATTTTAATCACTCATTCAGCTATGACTGGATTGATGAGGCAGCACTAGGTGATAAATTTTTTTACTTCATCAGACTACATCATATATTGGTAAAATTAATTCCATTCATTTCCTTCTATCTGTTAGAATGCGGACACTAGAGAACTTGGAGTCACCCTGGCCCCTCTAGTGCAGTGCTGTTGAAGACTATCCACTTCCTGACAACTCCTTAATCCCCGGGACCCTAGAGATGCACAAACATGACTCCAAACAAGTCAAATTACATTGCTTATGTAGCTACTGAGGATGCAAAGACCTACAATACAGAGGTCCTGTTTGGAAAAAGAAAGTAAGGTTAGCCTCATAAAGCATGTGAACCAAGGCCTGGGTAGCCCTTTGCAACACTGACAGTTTCTATAAGCACTTCTCCTCAGACCTTCAAAGCCTGCTCCACTGGGGCTCCAGAAGGTTCTCCAAACTATGGTCTTCTCTATGCACTTAGTCTAAAGTACCCCTTTCTATTTGTGGTACTAATAATACTAGATACCATAATATATAATTAATATAACATTTGAATATGTACATAACATATTTTTATAAACAAAGCCTCACTATGTATCCCTGACTGACTCAGGACTAATTTGTAGACCATGCTGGACTCAAACTCAAAGAGATCCACCTGCCTCTACTGCCTACATACTGGGACTAAAGTCGTGTCCACCATACCCAGCTTGCTTTTTGTACAACCAGTACCATGTCATTTATCTTTACTTTTATCTTTAAATGTGTGGTGCTTAGGAAGCCCTTTATTTTATTTTTTATTAGTGATACATAATTTATTTTCATAGGAAAACAATTAGATAATAAAAGAGAAATGTTAGTTCATTTACATTCAAGGTGACTACTGTTAAGTAAGGATCAACTCTACATTTGTTCAGATGATGTGCTGTATCCTGACTTCTTGTCCAATTTTTTTGGTATTCTGTTTTCATAATAGATAAAGTTTTATTCTATTTTTAAATTTTTATGCAATATTTTTGCATGTTTTCCCTATGCTGTACTTCTTCTACATCCTTACCATTTCCTTATTTACATAACTTCAAGTTTATTCTCTCTCAAAAAGAAAAGAGAAAGAGAGAAGCAAAGAAACAAAGAGCAAATGAAAGAAGAGAAAGAAAGAAAAAGGAAGAAAGAAAGAAAAATTAAAACAAACAAGCAAGTAAGCAAACAAACATACAAAAAAGCCCAGTAATAAAAAGACTTGTACATGTTCAGGCAACAGAAAATCCAAACACTGAAAACAGAAAATGGATGCAAAGCCCTACTTCTTTTATTTTTTTATCAGATATTTACTTATGTTATAATACCATCCATCCAGTTCAATTCACAAGATTAGAGCCTTCAGGACTGAATTGTTTCTGATAGGTCCTCCTTCTCAACACTGTTACAGTGACAATTAAATTTCACAATAAGTTTTAGAAGCTACATTTTCAAACAATAGCAAAAGGTAAATACGGTTGTATTGTTACAATGAATATCAGCCTGCACATGAAGGACACTGAACAAAGGGATGGTAGATATACAAGAATCACAAAACTGTGAGCTTACTATGTCACACAGTTCTGTTTCTAAAGTAACAGAAAAAAAAAGTTGTAGTATTTTTCAAGCAAGGTAATAAATCCAAAGAGAACTTATAATGACATTTTAAACTATTATTCTAATTAAGCAATTACTTCTTTTTTATAAATTTATTTATTTATTGCTTCAGGTTACATCTCCATCATAGTGTCCTCTTTCAACCATCCGCAGTCCCACCCTTCCACCCTCTACCCCATAATCCTTCCATTCCACTGCTCTGGAGTGGAGTGTTCCTACATAAGAGTCCCTGCACCAGTTCAGCAGTCATATGAGGGTCAAGAGTCTCCTCATATACTGGGGACCTACAAGGCAGTACCACCAGGGAAAAATGTCTCATTAACAGGAAAAAAATGTCTATGTTCCTGTTCCCTTTGGTGCGTTGGTTGTAGTATAGATATCCTGTACTATATAGGTAAAATCTGATTATAAGTGAATAGATGCCATGTGCGTCCTTCTGAGTCTGGGTTAGCTCACTCAGAATGAGCTTTTCTAGTTCCATCCATTTGGCTGCAAATTGCATAATTTCCTTGTTTCTGATAGCTGAGTAGTATTTCATTGTGTAAATGTACCATAGTTTTTAAATTCATTCTTCAGTTGAGGGACATATGGGTTGTTTCCAGTTTCTAGCTATTACAAATAAGGCTGCTATGAACACAGATGAGGCAACTTCCTTGTGATTCGGTGAGGAGTCATTTGGATGTATACCCAGATGTGGTATGGCTGGGTCCTGAGGCAGAGCTATTCCAACTTCTCTAAGATATCAAGAGACTGACCTCCATAGTGGTTACACAAGCCTACACTCCCACCAGCAATGGAGGAGGATTCCGCTTTCTCCACAACCTCGCCAGCATGTACTGTCATATGAGCTTTTGATCTTAGCCATTCTGACAGGTGTGAGATGGAATCTGAGAGTCCTCTTGAGTTGCATTTCTCTGATGATTAAGGATGCTGAGCATTTTTCCAAGTGTCTCTCAGCCATGAGGAATTCCTCCTTTGTGAATTCTCTGTTTAGCTCTGTTCCCCACTTTTTGATTGGATTATTTGGTTTCTTGGATTTTAATTTCTTGAGTTCATTGTAAATTTTGGATAATAGCCCTCTGTCAGATGTGGGGTGGTGAAGATTTTCCCAATCTGTAGGCTGTCGTTTTGTTCAAATGACAGTATCCTTTGCCTAACAGAAGCTTTTCAGTTTCATAAGGTCCCATTTATTTATTGTTGGTTTTAGATCGTGAGCTATTGTTGTTCTGTTCAGGAAGTTGTCATCTGTGCCGATTAGTTTGAGGGCTTCCCCACTTTCTCTTCTAGTAGATTTAGTGTGTCTGGCCTTATTTTAAGGTCTTTGATACACTTGGACTTAATTTTTGTACAAGGTGTTAGGTATGTTTCTAATTTCATTCTTTTACATGTGGACATCAGTTAGAGCAGCAGCATTTGTTGAAGATGCTGTCCTTTTTCATTGTACGGTTTTGGCATCTTTGTCAAAAATTAAGTGACCATAGGTATGTGGGTTCATTTCTGGGTGTCATTTCGATTCCATTGATTGATGGGGCTGTTTCTATACCAGCACCAGTTTGTGATCATTTATAACAATTTGCAAAATACTTGTTTTATTGTTTCCAATGTACATTTTGTTATATTTGTTGAAGCTGGTGTGTTTTGATTACATTAATAGAGAGCAATGTTGTTCCAAACAAATATATTAAAATTTCTAATTGCTCTGTTGAGGAATATCTCTGAAACTGACAAGAAATGATTGAATCAATTTTGGTATTGAGGTCAGTGGGAGGCTCCCTAAGGTGTTTCTTGATGGCTAAAGGTTACTTTGCCTGTCACTTTTGATATTCATTTGTTAATCTTATTCCAGCTATTGACACAGGGTATGTATACTCCAGAGTACTGAGTCCTTACTTTGATTTATTTCTAGAAAAAAAAAAACATTGCTTCTATCAATACCTTAAATACAATTCCTTCTCCAATGACTTTGATTACCACTATTAAAACATCTGCTATTTTATTTTCATTAAGACCTCTACAAATTACTCTCATATCAGATTAGTATCATGATCATGAGATCCAGTATCAGCTGTATCTCTATTCTATTCCTTTATTGTTGTTAATTTTGTTTTTAAATGTCTAAAGACCCAGCTTCATTATGAATTAGCTTTTTCAAAAGTCAAACATTCAATCTATAATTTTCTGACTTCAGAATCCCATATTTTCCTACACATATCTGAAGTCAATCTTTGCAATAATATCAGCGAGACCTTCTTTTGGGGCTTGTATAATTTTAGTAAATGACTCAGAACTCTTTTATGATTGTTAAACCTCATTCCAAGCATTTGAAGCTACAAAATGACTTCGGGTCAAGGTGTGATCATCAAATTCATGTTGCCTTTGTAACTTAGCATACTGATGTTCATCTAGCAATTGATCCTGGGAAACATCAATACCTCTGGCCTAATTTCCTTGTGCTATGGGCCTGGCTTCCACGTTACACCAATTTGACATCATAATTGAGGACCAGTTTCCAATATTGCTTTTTCCAAATCTTTCCCATCTTGAGGGATAATTATGTTCTCTGTTGTTCATGGATTTAATATTTGCTTCACATATGATGAATGCAAACCATAGGAAATGACCAATTTATTAATCTCCTCAAATTTAGTATGTCCATAGGATTCCATTTAACACTGGGGATACTTGGCATCTCCTGGTATGTCTTGTATAGTAACTTGATAATCTAGAATTGGTTTTCTAACAAACTTGGACTGCCCCCTTTCTGTTTCATTATGTGATAGCACAGTAGACTCATGGCTAAGTTCCCTAGCATGTTAACAATAAGTTCATACTTTTCTTTTTTTCATTATCCCTTGTATTTTTTTGTGAGTGTGTGTAGAAAGACACTATTTCTATTAAGGACAAAATATAAAATACTAAAATAATAATAATAATCAGTATTAAAGCAATATCAGGAAAGCCATTTAGTTTTTTGTTTTCTGCTTCTATTTTTTAAATTTTTCATATCTTTTGAATTATTTTTTTGTTTTTATTGTTTAATTAAATTGTTTTTGTTTTATTGTTTGTTTACTTATTCCTTCAGGTTGTATCTCCATCCCTCTGCCCTCCTTCCACCCCTCCAAGTACAGCCCTCCCACCCTCTACCCCTTCTTCCTTCCTATTCTTCTGGAGTGGACTGTCCATATATAACAGTCCCATACCCCAGTTCAGCAGTCACATGAGGCCCAAATGCCTCATCATACACTGGGGACCTACAAGGCAGAACCACTAGGGCAAAGTGTCTCATTGACAGGTAACAAAGTCTATGTTCGTATTCCCTTTGGTGCATTGGTTGCAGTGTAGTTATCCTGTACTGTAAGGCTAAAATCCCATTATAAGTAAATAGATGCCATGTGCATCCTTCTGATTCTGGGTTAGCTCACTCAGGATGAGCTTTTTGAAAGACCCGGGGGAGGGAAGTTCCTCACCCGACACTCAGGATATCACGGCCGCCCCAAAACTCGCAAGAGACCATCTTGATGCAATCGCAAGAGGTTTATTTTGGGGGGGAAAAAAAGGGGGAAAGGGGGGGGGCTCAGTGCACTGAGGGACGCCACTCATATCCCACGCAGGGCTAGGAGTCACGACCTTGATTTGGGGGAGAGTCCAACATTTTATGGGGGAGCACCACAGATTAAGGGGCGGGGGGAAATTACAGGTGGGAAGTACCAGCCCAGCCCATCGTTTACCACAACCCAAGGGGGAGGGGAAATACAGCTGGAATGTACCAGCCCATTAGTTAGTCAGCGGGAAACATCCTACATCTGTTTGTCTCAGGAATGAATCTAATCTTGTTTTATTATCTACTTTGTGATCAGCCAGTTCCTGAAGCCCTGGGGGCCCAATTGACCTTCATTCTTGGTTTCAACCTGTTTATGGTCAGCTAAGTTCCGGGAATCACCTGGCGGCTGGCCTGGCTCTACTGCCGACTTAGGGGGTCTTTTAATAATTTTCATTCCCTTCATTCCCCACTCCTTTTAGTCCGTTGTTCTAATCTTAGAACCTATATATCTGTTTTATTTTATTTATTATTATCTTTTCCCCGTAACCCTTGATATTGTTTCAGCATTAAAATCTTTGTGGCGTTTACTCTTAATTGATGAAAGTACTGAGGGGCCTGCACTAGGGCAGCTGTTCCAGTGCCACATCTGATCCTAAAATTACAGCTAAAGTCAGGGAAATAGGCTCTCTCTTAAATCGCTTAGGGCGGAAATCAAACTTATCCACAAAGGCATCTGTGGGGAGATAGAGTACTCTAGGCATAAGCTGTACTAACATATAATAATCTTTGGTATCATTAAAGATATTAGTGGCAACACAGGGAGTTAGTCCTGTGTTGCAGGCCCACCAGCTATCTATGCCAGGATAAGTATCTGGTATCAGAAATCTTTGGAGACCTCAGGGTCTCATTGTATAAGTGTTAATAGGCAGCAGGTGGGTTTCCTAAATAAGTCCTTTTTCCTGATACTTCAGTTAGGGTCAGTTTGTTTTTTTTTTTACGTCATGAGCAGGCGTCATGGTTGATGGTGTTATTAAAAGTACCCAACGCGGCGCTGCCCTCATAGTAAGGGGGTCCAGAAGTTAAACAGAGCCAACATCCTCCACACTGCCTAGCCGCACTCCTGTCCCTACCTTTCCTTGGACAGACGTAAAAATCTTGTTGAGCCAGCCCACAGCGTCCCTCTGGTCTCCCACACCCGAACTTTGCTCCTAGCCCTATAGAGTGTCTTTATCGAGGGTCCCTCTCAGGGAGGTTCTGGGGGTCTGCCTCAGAAATATCCCACTGTTCCAGGCCTGCAGCTAGCTGGCAGAAGTCAGGAAAGGGAGGGGACTACCTTAGAAATTGACCAGACGACTTCCCCAGTTTGGGAAGTTACCTGACAAGTACAAGTTTTTGAGGGGCATGGGGGTTGTCATTCCCCATCTGGAGAGCACCTGCAACGCAGGTGTAGCTTAAGAGGGTCTACAGTCTTTTTTAATCTCCACTTATCCTTAGGAGGTTCAGGAGTTTTCTTTACGTGCGAGGCATGGATCCAAGCAGAGATGTCCTCTACCTTCATTGGGGTGGGGGTAGTCGAGAGCACCAGGTATGGTCCCTTCCAGTGAGGCTCAAGGTTCCCAGCTCCATGGCGCCAGACGAGTACGGTTTTTTCAACCTGGAACTGATGAGATACGCTCTGGTCTCCAGCTTCATAAGCCTCCCAGAGCTGCTCCCAGGCTTTACACCAAAACTACTTCAAGGGCTGGGCAACGAAAGCGGATGAACAAGGGGTTAGAAAGGACAACATCAGGATGGAACATTCAGCCAGCCTCAGTAAGAGGAGGCCCCCCACAGAGAATCTCATAAGGTGTCAGCTTAAACCGCCCCCGGGGTGTTCCTGACCCAGAATAAGGCAAAAGGAAGGAGGGCTGTCCAGTCTCTCAAGCCGGTCTCTAAGGCTAATTTAGTCAAGGTCTCTTTTAAAGAGTTTTATTTATCCTTTTTACCTGTCCTGAACTTTGGGGATGGTAGGCACAATGTAATTTTTATTTAATCCCCAGTTGAGTGGCCAGTCCCTGACTTACCTGGGCAACGAAAGTGGCTCCATTATCAGACCCAATTACCTTGGGTACTCCAAACCTTGGAAAAATTTTTTCAAGAATCTTCTTGGCCACTGTATTGGCAGTCTCAGTCCTTGTAGGGAAGGCCTCTACCCACCCTGAAAATGTATCTACAAAAACTAAAAGATATTTGTTTCCATACTTAGCTGGTTTAATTTCTGTAAAATCCACTTCCCAATAGGCCCCCGGTCGATCTCCCCTGAGTCTTTTTCCCGTGTTATGCATGGAAGGTCTGGCATTAGTCAGAGCACAGGCTTTGCAGTTCCTGACTATTTCTGTTGTTAAGGCAGAAAGTCCAATTACATAATAGTCAGAGGATCTTACCACATCTTTTAGTTTCTTTTCTCCTAGGTGAGTCAGACGGTGTAAGTTGGTGACATATTCGCGTCCTTCTTTTTGAGGCAGGACTCGTTTACCGTCCTCTGTTTTAACCATACCACAAGGTGATTCTCCAGCCACCCCTAGTTTTTTTATGGCCTGCAAGTCTTCAGGAGTATACCTGACACTGGTTTTCCTGATATCTCTAGAGCCAAGGGTGGTTAAGATCATTGTCCCTTGGGCTGCTCGTTTGGCTTCTAGATCTGCCATCTGATTTCCCTTAGCCACTGCATCCTGCGCCTTCTGATGTCCAAGGCAGTGGATAATAGCCACCTTTTTTGGCAGATGTATGGCCTCAAGGAGGCTCAGAATCTCTTTTTTATTTTTAATGTCTTTTCCTGCTGATGTCAACAGCCCCCTTTGCCTATATATTGCCCCATGCACATGGGCGGTGGCAAAAGCATACCTGCTATCAGTATAAATATTGACGGACTTTCCCTCTGCCATCTTCAGGGCTTGTGTTAGCGCAGTAAGTTCAGCTTTCTGGGCAGAAGTTCCTTCTGGCAGGCTGCTAGCCCAGATCACTTGTCTCCCATCTACCACTGCAGCTCCCGCCATCCGCTTACCTTCAACCACAAAGCTGCTTCCATCAGTGTACCAGTTCAGACTTCCTGGCCAGGGTCGGTCCTTTAGGTCACTCCGGGGACCCGTTTCTTCTGCCAGGATATCAAGGCAGTGGTGGGCAGGAGCGGAGTCATCAGCCTCAGGCAGTAGGGTAGCAGGATTCAGGGTGGCCGGGGGGGCGAATATCACTCTCTCAGTCAATAATAGGCTTTGGTAGTGAGTCATTCTAGCATTAGTCATCCACCGGTCAGGGGGCTGCCGAATAATGCTCTCAAGGGCATGGGGTGCCACCACTGTAATCTGCTGTCCCAAAGTCAGTTTATCAGCATCCTTGACAAGTAAGGCCACAGCTGCAATAGCTTTCAGGCATGTGGGCCATCCACTTGCAACAGGATCCAGTTTTTTAGACAAGTAGGCTACCGGCCTTTTCCAAGGTCCTAAGGTCTGAGTAAGGACGCCTCTGGCAACCCCTGCCCTTTCATCTACATATAGAGTGAAAGGCTTGGTTAAGTCCGGCAGGGCTAAAGCTGGTGCTGTTAACAAGGCCTTTTTGATATCTTCAAAGGCCTTCTGATGTTCAGAGGTCCAGGTGAACCCTCCTCCCTCCTTGGTGAGGGGATATAAGGGGGCTGCTAGCGCAGTGAAACCCGGAATCCATAGTCTACAAAAACCAGCAGTGCCCAGGAATTCTCTTACCTGGCGCGGGGTGGTCGGGACAGGAATCTGGGTGACAGTCTTTTTCCTGGCTTCCGTCAGCCATCGCTTTCCATCTCTCAGGGTGTATCCCAGATAGGTGACCTCAGTTTTGCACAACTGAGCCTTCTTAGCAGAAGCCCGATACCCCAACTCACCAAGTTCCGTCAGCAACCTCTTAGTTCCTTGGAGACATTCAGGTTTAGTTGATGCTGCCAAGAGTAAATCATCAACGTACTGTAACAATGTTAGCTGAGGATTTTCAGCTCTAAAGGAGGCCAGATCCCGATGAAGAGCCTCATCAAAGAGGGTAGGGGAGTTTTTGAATCCTTGTGGCAATCTAGTCCAAGTTAACTGTCCCACCAGTCCAGTGTCAGGGTCTCTCCATTCGAAGGCAAAGATGGGTTGGCTGTCAGGATGTAACTTCAAGCAGAAAAAAAGCATCTTTTAAATCTAGGACAGTGTACCAATTCCTTTCAGGTGGAAGTGAACTAAGAAGGTTGTAAGGGTTGGGCACAGTTGGATGAATATCTTGAACTCTCTTATTGACCTCTCTTAAATCTTGGACTGGCCTGTAATCATTAGTGCCTGGCTTCTTTACCGGTAACAGGGGGGTGTTCCATGGTGACTGGCAGGGAATCAGGATGCTCTGTTGTAACAGTCTGTGAATGTGAGGTCTGATCCCCTCCCTGGCTTCATGACTCATTGGGTACTGCCTTACCCCAATAGGGGAGGCACTGGCCTTCAGCCCCACTACTATGGGAGGAACTCTTTCTGCCATCCCCATTCCTCCGGTCTCAGCCCAGGCCTTTGGGAATTCTGTCAACCAGTCACTGATATCCAGGGCCTCTTGTTGCCCGAGGGGCTCGTGGAGCCGATATTCTTCTTCCAGTTTTAAGGCCAGTATCATACAAGTAGGGGTTCCCCACGTCACCTCTGGTCCTTCCTTAGCAAACTGAATCTGTGCCTTCAGCTTGGTTAACAAGTCTCTTCCCAACAAAGGCATAGGGCACTCAGGAATGACCAGGAAAGAATGGGACACCTGTCCTTTTCCTAGGTCAACCAGTCGCGTTGTGGTCCAAGGATATTGCTTTTGCCCGGTTGCCCCTACAACTATAGTCTTTCTGTTTTTTAGTTTTCCTAATGGTTGTTTCAGAACTGAATATTCTGCTCCAGTATCCACAAGAAAGTTTACAGGGGTCCCCTCCACGTTCAGGGTTACCCTAGGCTCAGGGAGGGGGTCCGAGCCCTGTCGCCCCTAATCATCCTCTTTAAGAGTCAGGGCCTTAGGGGTCCTGCCCTTCTTCTTTGGGCAATCTCGAGCCCAGTGTCCTTTTTCTTTACAGTAAGCACACTGATCTTTTTCCAACCGGCGTCTCTGTTCTCTACTTTCACCCAGTCTAGGTCTTCTGTTGCCCAGGTTCCCTTTCTGTCTAGGCCCTGCTCTTTCCCTTTCTCTATCTACAACTGCGGCCAGTATCCTAGTCAAGTTTCTTTCTTGTTTGCGATCCCGCCTATCCTCTCTTTCTTCTCTCTCTCTCTTCTCTCTTTCCTGTTTCTCTTCCTCAGTCTCTCTCTTGTGATACACTTTCTCTGCCTCCCTCACAAGATCCTGCAAAGTATAGTCCTGTAATCCTTTTATACGTTGTAACCTTTTCTTAATGTCAGGAGCTGATTGTCCTATAAAGGACATGGCTATAGCCGCTCGCTGTCCCTTAAAAGTTGGGTCAAAGGGAGTGTATCGCCTGTAGGCTTTCATCAACCTTTCAAGGAATACGGACGGTGGCTCAACAGGACCCTGAAGTACTTCTCTTACCTTGGCCAAATTGGTAGGGCGTCGGGCGGCCCCTTTGAGACCTGCCACTAGGGTCCGGCGGTAGACTGTCAGCCGCTCCCTACCTTCAGCCGTGTTGAAGTCCCAATCTGGTCGATCAAGGGGAAATCCAGCATCAATCTCATTCGGGAGGGCAGTGGGAGTCCCATTGGTCCCTGGGACATTCTTTCGTGCTTCCAAGAGAATTCGCTCCCTCTCCTCTGTAGTGAAGAGAACCTGCAAGAGCTGCTGGCAATCATCCCAGGTGGGCTGGTGAGAGAACATCAAGGATTCCACCAGACCTGTAAGACTAGTAGGGTTCTCAGAAAAAGATGGGTGGTTAGCTTTTCAATTATATAGATCAGCTGATGAAAAAGGCCAGTATTGTAGGGGTTGTAAAGCTGGTGGGCCCACGGGGGGCCCGACCATTCGGAGGGGTAGAGCCACAGTGGAATCGGGTCCCCCTGGGCTCAACCCCCTCCGACTCCGAGTGCCAGTTGCTGGCCCTCCCTTCTCTGCTCCTTGTGTTTCTGGGCTTGGGGCCGGAGCTGGGGCTGGGGGTTCCTGCGGCGGCAGGGGGTAGGGGGGTGGTGATGGTGGTTCCTCGATCTCAGGATAGATCTTAGGCGGAGCCGAAGGTTTTGTTTCCGAAGTTGGCTTCTGTTTTGATTTAGGCTCTGTGCCACGGAGAGCCAGGGCTCGGGAGCCTGGCTTCCTTCCTCTCACCCAAGGTTTTACCCATGGGGGTGGGTTCTGGACCAGGTCTTGCCAAACAGTAATGTATGGCTGTTGATCGGGATGAGAACCTGGTCCTTCCTTAAAGACAATAGCTTTTACCTCAAAAATAATGGTCCAGTCAAAAGTCCCCTCGGGTGGCCACCCGACGTCAAAAGTAGGCCACTCCGAAGCACAAAAAGTCTGCCACGGTCTCTTTTTAACCTTAACTGACAAATTATGAGCCCTAGTTCTAACTTCAGTCCAATGATCCAGTGTCAAACTTAGAGGAGTCGTTACAGTCTGTCCCATTGTCACAAGTAACATAAAACACAAACACAAGATACACAGAAAAACACTACGAAAAATCCTTTTCACTCTCAAATGCCGGCACCACACCAGAAAAACAGACGGCCGGGAGGTCTCTCGCGTCCCCTCTCTCAAGAGGACCGCTGTATCCTCCCCGGCACCCAGACAAACAGACGGCCGGGAGGTCTCTCGCGTCCCCTCTCTCAAGAGGACCGCTGTATCCTCCCCGGCACCCAAACAAACAGACGGCCGGGAGGTCTCTCGCGTCCCCTCTCTCAAGAGGACCGCTGTATCCTCCCCGGCACCCAGACAAACAGACGGCCGGGAGGTCTCTCGTGTCCCCTCTCTCAAGAGGACCACTGTATCCTCCCCGGCACCCAGATGGGACCCTCCCAGGCATCCCTGGGGTCCCTGTCCTCCTGGGACGTCTCCCAGGGCTACAGCCACTGATCCTCTAGCACGTCTGCCCGATCACCCATCCGTCTCCTCACGAGACAGAAATGGCTGCCAAACCGAAAACAACCTTCGCGAAGCCAACTTTTAACACAAACCATATAACAGAACCAGACAACAGTTACAAACCCAGGACACAAGAGATAGAAATCTCACAAACCAGACAAACC
>CAJQZJ010032290.1:8731256-8746098 GCA_907164525.1 Lophiomys imhausi
TGTGTGTGTGTGTGTGTGTGTGTGTGTGTGTGTGTGTGTGTTATTGAGCTGTTATGTGCATATGTGAGTTCAGGTAACTATGAAGCCCACATGAGGTTATTTGATCTTTTTAACCTATTGTCTAAAGTTCTTGTTAACAGTATTTTGCTTGTGTGAGTATTAACCTGGGTCCTCTGTTAGAGCAGGTCATGATTTTAATAGCTGAAACATCAAATGTTCTTCTGTAATATTTTGTCTGTCAATAAAAATATCCCTATTCTCTGTTCTACTCCTCTAATTCCTAGGATACTCGTAACCTCCTGCCAGCAAGGAAGATCATTGCTTTAAAACATTGTAGATGTTCCACAATTTCTTATCCATTCCTCAGTTGAGGGACATCTGGGTTGTTTGCAGTTTCTATCTAATACAAACGGGGCTGCTATGAACTTAGATGAGGAAACGTCTTTGTGGTTTGGTGAGAAAATTTTTGGATGTATACCCAGAAGTGGTATGGCTGGATCTTGAGGTAGAGCTATTCAAAGTTTTCTAAGATATTGCCAGACTGTTTTCCATAGAGGTTGTACAAATTTGCACTCTCACCAGCCATGGAGGAGTGTTCCCCTTTCTTCGTAACCTTGCCAGCATGTGCTGTCATTTGAGTTTTTGATCTTAGTCATTCTGAGAGGTGTGAGATGGAATCTCAGAGTCGTTCTAGTTGCATTTCTCTGATGATTAAAGATGCTGAGCATTTGTTTGAGTGTCTCCCAGCCATTACAGATTCCTCCTTTGTGAATTCTCTGTTTAGGTCTGTTCCCCATTTTTTGATTGGATTATTTTGTTTCATGGAATTTAATTTCTTGAGTTCTTTGTAAGTTTAGATATTAGTCCTCTGTCAGATGTGGGGTTGGTGAACATTTTTTTTTTCAATCCGTATGTTACCATTTTGTTTAAATGTCAGTGTCTTTTGCATTACAGAAGATTTTCAGTTTCATGAGGTCCCATTTACTGATTGTTGGTCTTAGATCATAAACTGTTGGTGTTCTGTTCAGGAATTTGTCACCTGTGCTGATGAGTTCTACACAAAGGAATACTACTCAGCCATCAGAATCAAGGAAATATGCAATTTGAAGCCAAATGCATGGAACTAAAGAAGCTCATCCTGGGTGAGCTAATTCAGGCTCAGAAGGATACACATGCCATATATTCACTTAAAATCTGATTTTAGTCATATAGTACAGCATAACTATGCTACAGTAAATGCACCAAATGGAATAGGAACATAGACTTTTTTACTTGTCCATGAGATAGTTTGTCCAGGTGGTGCTGCCTTGCAGGCCACCAGTGTATGAGGAGGCTCTTGGCCCTCATATGGCTGCTTAACTGGGGCAGGGGACTGATTTGTGGGGACACTCCATGCCAAAGGAGTAGATCGGAAGTGTTAGGGGATAGAGGGTCGGAGGGCCAGACTGGGAGAGATGGAAAGAAGTAACTAGGTTGGATATGTAACCTGAAGTAATAAATAAACATAAAAAACCAAAAAAACACATTGTAGAAGATTCTATAAAAGAATGTAGAGAACTATAATAGGCATGCTACTGCTAGGCAACATCTTGACATGAAACAGTGAGAGTCATTCTAAAAACACATATGTCTGGCAAAGTAATAAAGTTTTTGGCTAGTGTGTACTAACTAGACATTTGTTAGCATTTAAGAAATTTGTTAGAATTTATGAAATGTGAGTGTAGGAAGATGATTTCTCCCTGACCACTTGATGAGAATTTCTGTCTGGTCTTAACAAAATTATGTGACACTTGGGAAGAAATATGCATCCCAGCATCCCTGCACTGGAAGCCAAGATGGAAAAGACCTCCACAGCAACCATGACCTTTCCCTTGGTGCTATGGTAGACAGGGAGGAATGTGACCCAGACAGAGCAAAACACCAGCATGCTGAATGTCAGGAATTTGGCTTCATTGAACATGTCAGGCAGGTTCCTGGCCAAGAAAGCCACCATGAAGCTCCCCAGGGCCAGGCAGGCCAGGTATCCCAGGACACAGTAAAAGGCAGTGACTGAACCCTTGTTGCAAACAATGATGATGTAGCCATGCTCAGAGTGCGCATCAATGTCAACAGTGGGAGGAGAAGTTCCTAGCCACACTGCACACAGAATAACTTGTATGAGAGTACAGATAGGAATGATGTAGTTTGATGCGCCTGAAAGCAGGAAGTACTTCATCCTTCTTCCAGGGGTTGTGATTTTGAAAGCCACAATTACAGTGATTGTTTTGGCCAGCACAGTGGAAACAGCCACACTGAATACAACTCCAAATGTGATTTGCTGCAGGATGCAGGTGACTGAGTTTGGTTGGCCAATGAAGAGCAAGGGGCAGAAGAAAGAAAAGATGAGTGAGATGAGCAAGATATAGGTGAGATTGCGGTTATTGGCTTTAACAATGGGGGTGTTGTGATGCTTCACAAAGACACCAAGGACCAAAGCTGTGAAGGCAGAGAAGCCCAAGGCCATTAAAGAAAGAGCCATCCCCAAAGGGTCTTCATAGCTCAGAAAGATGACAGCTTTGTGAAAGCAATAGTTCTGCTCTGTGTTGGCAAACTGGTCCTCTGGACACTTCACACACTGATCCACATCTGATGGAGGAATGAAAGTATCATTAGTGCATATTTATGACAGGACATATCTTTTTAGTGTGCAGAAGTGTTGTAATATTTTCATCTTGTTGCTGAGGATTCAATTGAAAGATCTTGCTACACAAAATGATGATGTAGCCATGCTCAGAATGTGCATCAATGTCAAGAGTGGGAGGAGAAGTTCCTAGCTCTGTGTCTATTCATGTGTTTGACTTTGAAAGCCAGATTTATTCATACTGATTATATTCATGATAATTGAAACAGAAGAATCATGTTTGTCTATTTGACTTTATTGATGAGGTCAGTTACACATTATCAGAAAGCAGATATTTCAGAACATTCTATATGCTATGATGATTTACTTTAGATGGTGAATTCACAGAAGCTAATTTCATTAACCATCATTTTTAGGAGTATATTTTTAAAACACAGATTACATGGATTCAATGCCTTCTGGGGTCTTTGTATGTTTGATGAATGCTGATCCCATGAGAAATAGAAACTCTTTTTTCTGTAGGGAGAAATGATGGGGTGGGGTTAAACATTGTAAATGTTAACTAACAGGTCCGTCTTGCTGTCTGTTACTCATGTTGTCTCTGATTGGTTGAATAAAATGCTGAGGCCTGAGATTGGGCAAAGACAGAGACAGGTGGGAATAAGCTGCGTGGGCTTCAGAGACAGAAGATATCTTGGGGAGAAGCTCTAGGAGAAGCAAGGAGCAGTATGAAAGAGGAACATATGACATCGGGTAGATTAAAAAAAGATCATTCCTGAGTTCTGGCAGCCGCTGTGCGGGGAGGCACTGCTAGCGGTGGGTGTCCCGCTCCGCCGGCCCAGCTCCCGCGGGATCCCCGGCTGGTCCGGGTCCGAGCGCCGCACTCACGGCGGCTCTGTCGCAGGCGCAGAGTGAACAGCAGCCCGCTTCCCCTGAGGTCGGCGTCATGAGGAGCCTGCCGTTCTTCTGCCGCGGCCAGGTGGTGCGTGGCTTCGGCCGCGGCTCCAAGCAGCTGGGCATCCCCACAGCCAATTTTCCTGAACAAGTAGTAGACAATCTTCCAGCTGATGTGTCCACTGGCATTTATTATGGCTGGGCCAGTGTTGGGAGTGGAGATGTCCATAAAATGGTGGTGAGCATAGGATGGAACCCATACTACAAGAATGTGAAAAAGTCCATGGAAACGCACATCATACATACCTTCAAAGAGGACTTATATGGGGAAATCCTCAATGTGGCCATTGTTGGTTACCTCAGACCTGAAAAGAACTTTGATTCTTTAGAGTCACTTATTTCAGCGATTGAAGATGACATTGAAGAAGCTAAAAAACAACTAGACTTACCAGAACATTTGAAACTCAAAGATGACAATTTCTTCCAAGTTTCTAAAGGCAAAATTATGAATGGCCACTGATGCAAAGAGCCTTATCTACTCACTCACTAGTGTCTCGCTGCTTCTGATACAGTCTCATCTTGATCATATTTTAAATCGAACCTTTCCTTGTAGCTGTCAAGCCGTCTTCAGCTGTTAACTCCATCATGTTGTACAGTACTAAAAGATTCATTCAAAAATCAAAACTTTTAAAATGTAATATGTTGATTAAAATGTAGTGCTAGAAAGCTAGTATCTTGTAATGGAAATAAAGTCTGAGTGTGGGTGGAAAAGCAAGTCACTGGGGGGAAATGAGGACTGACTGGCTGCGATTCTCAGCCATGTGTGCTGGTGCTGGGGAGCAGCTTTTTCCAGGAAATGCATTACACGGAGCTTACCCAAGGATGTATTTTTATTATTTTGTGTATTAATATATTTTTACAGTCCTACAAACTTTTGTGAGCTTTGAGTCACTGATTGTCCGTGAGGTCAGTTTCTTGTAGTGTCCCAGTGTTCCTTGTAGAGCTACTTGGTGTGGTCTTGATCGTCCCCGCATCAGGGTTTTTTTCTTATCTGCTCAGCACTGAAGATTGAACCCGGTGCCTCACATCCTCTCTCGGGAAGCGTGACCTCTGAACTAGACTCCCAGCCCTTTCCTTTTTAAAGCCATACAGTTGCTTGCTTTCAGGTGGTTAAAATGCCTTTTCGAAGAGTAGATGTTCTTGCTCTTTAATATTTTTATGATTTTGGTTCTTTTTTCCCCTTTCAGTGATATTATTTCCATTTGGAATATCCTACAACCATATGCGTCAGAGATAGCTTGCGAGTGCCATTCTGTTTATTACTGTGTGAATGGTCGTCAGGCCCATAAATGCATTGCGTTTTTAAAAAAAATAAAGCAAACTTTATTTATAGGCTTCCTTGGGATTGAAATGAGCAAAGCCAGTTCCCTCTCCACCACCTTTCTTTTTTTCCAAGACAGGCTCCATTAATGTAGTCCCAGCTGGCTTCACACTCACATGCACCCCCAAGCTTAGTTGTATCAATTTCCTAAAAAAAGACACAAAATGTTTGTTTTCCCCTTAGGGAAACTAATATAGAATGATGCAGAAGTATTTTCTGTGGTGTGTCCTATGTTTTCAGAGAAATTGTAGTTCTGTGTGGGTGGCTAATTTAATGTTCATCTAAAGAGTCCCTATAGCTTCAGAAGTGGAGAAAGTTTTAGCTACATATCTTTGTATCTCAGAGTTTCCCTCTAATTTTGAGGGTGGTGGCTTGAGTTCTTTTGTTTACATTGGCAGAAAGTAAAAATTGGATTTCAGATCACTTTGTGCTCATCAGCACACTGAATCATTGTTTGCCGTGTGGCTACAGATTTGCTGGTGGGGTGGCACTGCCCAGTATACATTAAAAGTATGAAGGTAATGTTAACAACACATGCAGACAGACTTGGTCTGTGTGTCTCGCTGTGATGAGAGATGCAACTCAATTTATGAGTGTTAGGCTAGTGCTCTACCACCGAGTGATAACCCTAGTCTCGAAAATAGAATTTTTGATGTTGGGAATCCCACACTTAAAGGCAGCCTTAATTATCAATGGATTTGTGAAGCAGAGGTAAAAACAAACATGGAAAGTACAAATATCCGTCTGTGTGTATGTGTGTTTTAGTAAAAATAGCTCATTGTTAATTATGTGCTCATTAAATGTATGAAAGCTCAAAAAAAAAAAAAAAAAAGATCATTCCATGTGTGTGGAACATTGGCATAGTGTGCAGAAAAACAGTCCAAAGGGACCTATGTATATATGATATCATATTTGGGTTATAGAACTATGAGTCAACATAGATGGGCTAGGGTTGCACAATTCAGGCCAAGGCTTGTTAAAATCTATCAGGTGTCTATGTGTTCATTTATAATGGCGGCTTAAGGATTACACAGCTGCCAGCCAATAATCTAAACACCTGTAAATAATTTAATTATTTTTTCCAACAAATGGCACCCAACTACAGAATTAGAATCCATGCTTAAAATTGAAAAGGCCCCGGTGAAAGGCAATTTCCTAGCCAAAGACCAGGGAACCGAACCTAAATGCATTTCCCAAAGATACAGTTCCCTTAAAGCTACTGCCTTGCACCAAAGGTGGAGAGGTAAGTCTGTCTTTACGTGCTAAAAAACTGACATCATTCTAGACCAACTGGGGAATTGAATAAACTGCATACATTAAAAATGGAGAAAATCACAATGTCTCAATACTTTGGATTCCAATTGAGTTTGTTTCTCTTAGCCTACACATGACTTTTAGGCTGACAATTATGGTTCTATGTATAATTTTTGAGAAAGATCTGACTAGGATATGCTTAAGGGAAAGAGCTTACAGATGGAATGCCAAGTTGTTGACAATGATAATGGGGAAAGGAGGGAGGCCCTCCCAGATAGATAAGAAATTGATGGAAGCTGGAGCTCACAGCTCCATGTCTACTAGGTGTTTGTCAAGAGTATCTGGGAAAGGCCCACCAAGGATATACAGTCAAAGCTAGATTCTAGGGAATAATGAACAGAGCTTTAATTCACAATTAGACCAAGGCTTCTGGAGTGTTCTTGTTTCTTTGCTTGATTGTTGCTTAGATGTCTTTAATTTGCCTATATCAGCAGGAGGTAAAAAGGACATTTTTGTCATTTAGCAATGCTAAAATATAAGAAAATTTTGAAGATATAAAGAGAAATGGGTCACAAGCCAGTCTCCTTAGATATGGGGCTCCCAGAGAAGAACTGGTTTCAAGAGACATTTTGCCCTGTAGGAGATATGTTAATCGCTGGGCATGGTGGTTCACACCTTTAATCCCAGCACTTGGGAGAAAAAGACAGGTGGATCCCTGACCTTCACTAAGGCCAGCCTGGTCTACAAAGTGAATCCAGGATAAGGATACACAGAGATAACCTGTTTCAAAAGAGAAGAGGAGAGAGAGAGAGAGATATTACCTATGAGAATTTATATATTTTCAGAACAAAGGGACCAAACACCAAAGAAGACTAGGCAAGCCCAGATGGTGCAGCCTCACAGACAGTTCCAGCCAGGTCCTCAATAAAGCCCTGAACTTTCCCAACAAAAGTTCAACTTTGGACTACAAACTGCTCAGGACATCAAATTGCTGAACACATAGAGACTGGACAACTAATGTTACTCATACGTTGCTTAATCCTTTTTCCATTTTATTTGGGCCCCAAACAGTTTTTCTGTGACCCAATTGAACAGGAAGCAATTTTAAGAGAGAGATGCCCCATTCCCAAAAAATGGGGTGGATGCTTCTTTAGTCATTTGATATGTTATAAATATTGTTTAGGAGGATTGTTTACAAATTGATAAATGCTCTTGTTAAGCAAGGTATAGGAGGTTAGTCTCAGGTATTTCTTTGTTTTTCTATTCTCTATCCTCCTTTCTCTCTTATATAGGGGCACAAGACTTAAAAGGAGAAAAAGAGGGGGAATATATGTATGTAATGTAGAAATGATAAGATAGAAGGGTAGATTATTTATCTGCTCTGAAACCTAAAACTATTTGTATTCTGTAAATAAGGTTACCTTTTGATACATTGGTATAGAATTTTGTGTATTTATAAAAAATAAGATTAATTTTGATTCATTGGTAGAATTTTATATTATTATGTATTGTGTATATTTCAACTCTCATATAAGGTATTATGCCTCTACAACTCATTTAAAAGCACAGGTTTACTTCCAATCATTTTATGAGTTGCTACTGCTATCTATTTCGTAGTTTGGGTAATACAGGTTGATAGCTGGCCAGTCAAGCTCTTGATCATGTCAAATATTAATCTTAATTTATCACAAAATAGACCTAGTACATTAAAAAGATAGTAAATGCTTAAAAATATACAGTTTGCTTGTTCATAGGTAGATAGATTTATATATAAATCAATAGATGTCTTCAAAACCCTCAGAGATGTACAAAAATGGCATTTAAAGATATTATTATTTTAAGAATTGTTTGACTTAAGACAGTCAGCTCCTGACAGCTCCCATTTGACTTGGAAGAAGACAATGAACATCAAAAAGAAATCTCCCATCAGGTGATAATTCCTACTGGGCAAAAATGCCCCTGCTATCTCAACAGACTTTACACAGTCCAAAGATGGACCAAAGCTTAAATGCAGGTAACTCAATGACCTCATTCTGCAGAGACAGGTGGTCAAATTCTTATATCCTGCCTCACAACTATGTCTGTGAGATATGGTTGGCCAGAGGGTGGAAGACGATGCTCCGAGTGTATCCAAAGATATTTCAGACTGTCTATGCAGCAATCTGTCATTTTTTTTCTTTTTGAAAGCTGCTCTTCTATGCTTGTTACTCACTTAAATAATAACTTTATCCCTTCGTATTTCCTTGATGGGGTTGAAGACAAAATAGAGATAAAATTTCAATTTTATGATTTTTAACTTGAGTTATTTATGATTTAAAAGGAAATATTAGATATGATAACAATTATTGAGTTTCAGAACTTTAGACACACCAAGTTAAATAGATGATTTTTTTTCTTAATTCCGATTGCCTGATACAAATATACTAAACATTATGTATGTAACTTTTACTACATGAGTTACAAAATTTAGTCTTTATATTAGACAAAAGGAGGGAATTGATGGGGTAGTGTTAAGCATTCTAAATGTTAACTAATTGGTCCTGCTTGCTCTCTGTAACTTACATTGTCTCTGATTGGTTGAATAAAATGCTGAGGCCTGATATTGGGCAAGAAGGAGATAGGTGGGTCTATGGTGCAAGGGCTTTAGAGACAGAGAGTATCTTGGGGAAAACCTCGAGGAGAAGCTAGGAGCAGGAAGAAGGAGGAACAAACAACATGTGGTAGATTAAAGAAGATCATTCCATGTGGCCTGGATCATTGGCATAAAGTGGAGAATGACAGTCCAAGTGGACATATGTATATATGGGATCATATTTGGGTAATAGAATTATGAGCTAGCTTAGATGGGCCATGATTGCATAATTCATGCCAAGGCTTGTTAAAATCCATCAGGTATCTGTGTGCTCATTTATAATGGTGGCTTAAGGATTAACACCAGCTAACCAATTAAAAATAATCAAAATACTAATTAAATAATTTAACCAGTCATTTTTTTCTACAGAAAATATCTGAGATTCATTTTCCTACTTTGCAGGCCAGTGCACAAACAAAGACACCATATCTACACTAAATGGAATCAGTGTGTGTGTGTGTGTGTGTGTGTGTGTTTGTATGTTTGTGTGTTTGGGTGTTTACATGTTACAGTAACAGGGGAGCTCATGAGTTTGAGAGTAATTCACTTTATGTAGGTGAAGTATAAGCATGAGAATGAGTGGTGAATATTGTATGAATATAATATTAATGTTTATAATGTGAAAAATTTTAAAAAAGAAATTGTTCTCATATTTTTCTCATCTGACAGTAGGGACATCATATTCCTGAGATTTTTCATAAAAAAAAATTGATAATCGTATCACTGAAGGTTTATATATACTCTCTACATGTTTAGCACTGAAAATCAATACATCTTGATTCCATCAGATTTGGGAGCATACATCACTTTCTCATTCCATAATTGTCATCTCCATGAGACCCAGACTCTGTGAGAGTCCTCAAGGGGGAAGTAGATATTCATAAAATTCATGGGAAAGGTAACAGTAGAATGTATAATCAAGAGAGTCAACAAAGAATGTTCGTGTTAATTAATAGTATTCTATTCATACATTGTGATTACCACCATTGCAAGTGTAGAAAATGTGATTGCATCATGTTGTAAGTGCACGAAGGGTTGGTATCCCCAGGATTTGTATACTTTACGTGGAACAATGAACTCATGTATAGCTGTTATCATTTAATTTGAATAAGCAGCTAGAAAGTCGGCTCTGCTGTGCAAAGAATGTACTGCCTTTGGAGGAGACATGAGTTCAGTTCCCACGGTCCATGTCAGGCATCTGACAACTGCATGAAATTCTTCATTATGCTTAGTTAAATTACTTTTGTGTCTGTTTTATGTGGAAAGTGCTTGAATGTCAAAAGACTACTCCTAGGAGTTGTATAACACCTACTATTACTGGATTATGGGTGCAAATATCACCAGACTTAGGGGCAGAGGATTAAATACTGAGCCAAATTCCTGGTCCTAAATGTTCATGAAGGACTTTCATTCAATTACATAAGATCTCAGGCAAAAGAAGTGAAAAACTACAATCCTGCCAACTGTATTTAGCCTATCCTGACTAAATAATCATTTGACTAATATGAACTATGCAGGTGATAATTTGAATAATTTTGAGTAATTTTCTTCAGTATAAAACATTTTTAATATATTATCTTATGACATTATAAACTGGGTGCTGTCATACTAGATGAATATAGGACTTCTCATATTTTCCATATCATGTGTCAACACTGACCCACACATTTCTAAATTTCAAGCAACTGAACATTTGAAAGAGGGTTTTCTGGTTATTGTACAAATTATTCTGTCTTATGCTTGTAAGTGTCTGATAGTTTTACAAGTAATTTTTTGCTTCCATTATTAATTTAAAGAGAACTTGGATTTGGTTCTCAGCACCCAAATTATATAGCACAGCAGATCTGAAGCCTTATTCTGCTCTCCATAGGCTTCAGGACATGCAAGGTGTGCACAAACTAGGGACACAAACATCAATGAAAAAAAGAATAAATAAATATTTTTCAATTTTATGATTACAATCTAATCTACATGTAGTTTCAGAGACAACTAATCACTATAAATGATCTTGTGTCAAAAAGATTCACATTGCAGTTTTTTTATCAAAATTGTTTATTCAAGAATATGCCAGCTACTGTAAATTTTCAATGAGTCAAAGATGTATGACAAATTATTCATTTTTAAAATAGGAACATTTTAAATTAATCTCCTATAATGACGAACTTAGGAAAGTGATTCTTTTTAGTTTTGAAGTTCCATTTCAACCCCTTCATTATCCCAGTATAAGTGTGGAGGATTATCAATTTTTAAGAATTTATCCCTTCAGGAAATACTCACTTGTATCATTAGAAATTTCATTTTTGGGACATGGGCTACATTGAAAACAGCATGCTGCCATTCCCTCCTTCAAGAATTTTCTGAATCCAGGACGACAATCAGCACTACACAGAGAGGGTGGCATCTAAATTAAAATAGACACATGCTACAATCAGTAATTTTGGCTTCAATAACTATAGTATATTAGCATGCTAAGATATTAATATGCTTATTATGTATACACCAATTAAGTCATAGAAGGCCAAACAGGAATATACGGACAAAATTGATGAAAGTTGAATTGTTTCCTAGCTCCTAGAAATTCAGGAAGAAGAGCTGGTTGTGTGCTGTGTGCAAACACTACTGAGATTGCATCATGGTTATTCTAGTTAAGTCTTGTGAACTTGAACAAAGTACAGTACAAACGCAGAGAGAATATAACTGAAATAGTTTGTTAAACACAAGAGGCAGCCATCATATCTGTAATGCATTATTTGAATTGGCAATTAGAATATAAATGGCTACCTTACTTTGTGCAGTGTTGTCCCTCATTAGGGGAGTATGAGAAATCAGGCAGAACCAGTAAGCTTTGTTCCTGTAGGTCTATGCTTCAGTTCCACTCTCCAGATTCCTCCATGGTCTTCCCTTGAGTGGAAGCCATGAGCCAAATCAACCCTTTCCCCCTCACTTTGCTATGACTCGTTCTCAACAACAGCAACACATTAGTGAGTTAGGAATAAAGAATTTCCAAAACAGAGGGATAATCTCCAAACATGTCAGGAAGTCAACATGACCTCAACTCAATTAGCACAGCAAACGTTGACAAACTGAATGTGAACAGAAAAATGGCTGAATAAGCAAGTCTAGTACATGAAATGCAGGAAAATGGCACTAAATCTGATGTTATGAGTGTCATAGAGGTCTTAAAAGAGCAAATAAATAAATCACTCAAAGAAATGCTGTAACATACAGATAGAAGAAATGAATAAATCTCATCAAGAAATACAGGAAAAACAATCACATGGGATAAGAATGACCTAGATGAAAACGGAAATAGAAGCAATAAAAAAAACTTAAACTAAGGCAATCCTAAGAATGGAAATCCTGGTAAAGCCAACAGAAACTAAAGATACAATCATTACCAACAAAATACAAGAGATGGAAGAGAGAATCTAAGGCCTATAAGATAGAATTGAGAAAATTGATACATTGGTCACAGAAAATGTTATACCTAAAAAGTTCCTAGCACAAAACATTCAGAAAATCTGGGACACTATGAAAAAACAAAACCTAAGAATAATAGGAGTTGAAGAAGTAGAAGACACCCAGTTCCAAGACACAGAAAATATTTTCAACAAGATCACAAGAGAAAACTTTCCAAACCTAAATAAGGAGATGTGTATAAATATATAGATGCTTACAGAACACCAAAGACATACCAAAAAAAAAGAATCTCCTCCCTCCACATAATAATCTAAACACTGAATGTACAGAACAAAAAAAAAAAGAATATTAAAAGCTGCAAGGGAGGTGGGACTCTTCACTTTCTTCTATTCCTATTATTCTGAGATTTTGTCTTTTCATTGTGTCTTTGATTTCCTGAAGGTTTTGTGTCAGGACTTTTTTAGATTTGACATTTTCTTTGACAGATGTATCAATTTCTTCAATTTTATCCTCTGATCCTGAAATTCTTTCTTCCATCTCTTGTATTCTGTTGGTGATGCTAGTGTCTGTAGTTCCGATTCTTTTCTTAAGGTTTTCCAGTTCTATGGATGTCTCGAATTGGATTTTTTTCATTGCTTCAACTTCCCTTTTCAGGTCTTCCTTTCCTTTAAGCACTTTTTTCATTTACATGAAAGGGGAAGCTGTTGGGGGGGGGAGAAGTACCTTAAACTAAAAAAAAAAGGTAGAGGATGGGGGGTTGTGGGGGAGGAGGGTGAAAGGATAGGACTGGAAGGGGGAGTGGGGAGGAGGTTGGGATTGAGATGTAACTTGAAGAAATAAAAAATAAATTATTATAAAAAAAAACTGCAGGAGGGATCCAAGATGGCGCCGACCATAGAGCAGTGCATCTGAGTAGTAGGTGAATGAGATTAGTCATTGTGGAGTGAATGTGAGGTCCCCTAGCCTACAGTGAAACACAGACGGTGTCTGAATGCCCACAGCGAACATTGAGACCAGTCACCAGGTAAAAGAGCCCACGCAGTTCCCGGGAACACAACCCTGAGATCAGCCAGCTCCGTCACCGGTCTGGAGAGGAGCTCTGG
This sequence comes from Lophiomys imhausi, assembly GCA_907164525.1. Taxonomy (NCBI): domain Eukaryota; kingdom Metazoa; phylum Chordata; class Mammalia; order Rodentia; family Muridae; genus Lophiomys; species Lophiomys imhausi. Next base: position 8,744,561 of record CAJQZJ010032290.1, read on the forward strand.
CTAGAGATCTAGCCCAGGAGCAGATCCAGCCCACGGCTCCAGCCACAGACCAGCGGCCCTGCCTGTCTGCCTGATATCCAGCCTGCACTCGAGCTGCACCACAAGAACAAAGGTAAGTGAGATTATTTTTTTCCAGAGTTTCCAACATGGTGGCACAGTGTGCACTGTAGCGGAGAGGCAGAGACCTAACCAGTCACAGCAAAGCAATTAGGAGCCAAGACTGCCTGCAAACAGAGCCCGGGACAGTGTGTTCTCCACAAATACTGGGGCTGGTGGATCACTCACCCTAGCACCCAAGCATCTGAGGCAGTCAGCAATAGGTGCACTGAGGCCAGCATCTGTTGTGGGTGGAGCTCCCTGCCTGCACAGTCAGCCCAGCTGGGGAGCCAGAACGACTGGGTCAGTGAGAGGAGAACACAGACCCAACCACAGCTCTACCTGCCTTTCTGAGGAGACCTGTCAGCTCCCAGGTCCTCAGAGGCTAGCCCTCTCCCCACTCCAATCCCCTCTATATTGGTCCAATTGGGTCACAAGCAGTTGAGGAGAGCAGCAGCCACCCTCCTCTCCGAGAGCCAGTCAGTCTATTACAGGAATCTGCCCGCCATCTGGAGGTAAACACCAGGATCTCAGGATCAGCCAACCCCCAGGGCAGGGAGTTTTCCTGAGCACCAAGGTCAGGTAACAAAAGAAACAAACAGATAACACCTGGGTCCATCTGATGAGAAAAGGTCAGCGCAAGAACATGGTAAAAAAAACCCAAAACAATAGGATGTCTCCAGATCCTAGCAATAATGCTACAGACAACTCTGGACAGCTGAACCCAATTGAAGCAAAGGAAAATGACCTTAATCCTACGCTTATACTAATAATAGAACGCCTAAAGGAGGAAATCAAATACCTCAGAGAGCAACAACAAAGTACTGCAAAGGAGGTGATAGAAATGAATAAAGCAATTAAAGGAATGGAAGACCTGAAAAGGGAAGTTGAAGCAATGAAGAAAATCCAATCTGAGACATCCATAGAACTGGAAAACCTTAAGAAAAGAATCGGAACTACAGACACTAGCATCACCAACAGAATACAAGAGATGGAAGAAAGAATTTCAGGCTCAGAGGATAAAATTGAAGAAATGGATACATCTGTCAAAGAAAATGTCAAATCTAAAAAAGTCCTGACACAAAACCTTCAGGAAATCAAGGACACAATGAAAAGACGGAATCTCAGAATAATAGGAATAGAAGAAAGAGAAGAGTCCCACCTCCATGGACCAGAAAATATCTTCAAAAAAATCATTGAAGAGAATTTCCCAAATCTAAAAAAACAGATGCCTATAACTGTACAAGAAGCTTACAGAACCCCAAATAGATTAGACCAGAAAAGAAAATCTTCCCGCCACATAATAATCAAAACACTAAATGTACAGAACAAAGAAAGAATTTTAAAAGCTGCTAGGGAAAAGGGTCAAGAAACATATAATGGCAAACCTATCAGAATCACACCTGACTTTTCTTCAGAGACTCTAAAAGCCAGAAGGGCCT
>CAJQZJ010032297.1:0-14828 GCA_907164525.1 Lophiomys imhausi
CTGCAGAGCCCATGACCCAGTGCTCCTGTACATCTGCAGAGCCCATGTCCCATTGCTCCTGTAGCACACTGAGAAGCAGATAGGAGAATCTTCTGAATCTTTCAGGCCAGAAAAATCCCTTTAAACACGTTAAACAAAAAAAAAAAAAAGCAAGCTTCAAAACCGTATGGCCAGACTCTTGCCAATTTAACACTGTATTGCTGTGAAGAGACCCATGAGCAAGGCAATTCTTATTTTAAAAAAGTATTTACTTGGGGCCTGATTACAGTTTGGGGTGGGGCAAAGAGTGAGCTCTGACAGTTCTCTCCTTCAAACTCAGGTTGTTAGGCTTGGCAGCAAGGGCTACTATCAATGGATTTATCTCACCAGCCCAAGACTAAAATATACAAAATTCCAAAATTAATCTAATGACACAATAAAAAAATAGTACTCAGTCTTTGGAAAGCATATAAATGAGTAATAATTTTCATGTAAAATTAAGAAAGCAGAGGCACAACCTAATTTACACCAGATTCAGCCCTGCAGAAGCGAAGGCACACCCAAAAGGCAACATTTCCTGCTAGGCTAGGCAAAAAGCTGTTAACTACCCAAGGAATCCCAATTCTCTTAAAGGTTTTGTGTCTGGAGCCTACCTTTCAGAACCACTAGACAACAGAATATTAAAAGGTGGAGATACCTCATTTGATACTGAATCTGAGCAAAAGTAACTTTTTTTTAAACCCCAAATCTTTCTCACTCTGCTCCTGTAACATGGGAAATTAAAAAAAAAAGTTATATTTCTCAGGCTGGAGAGATGGCTTAATGGTTAAGAGCACTTACTGCTCTTGCACAGAATCTGGGGTTTGGTTCCTAGAACCCAAAAGGCATTCCACGGCCTCCCACAACTCCAGTTCCAAGGGATTCAACACCCTCTTCTGGCCTCAGCATGCACCAGGCATTCTTGCAGTGCACTTGGATACATGCAAGCAAACCATTCATACACATAAAATTAAAAGTAACTCTTAAAAAAAAAAAAGCGCTGGGCGGTGGTGGCGCACGCCTTTAATCCCAGCACTTGGGAGGCAGAGGCAGGTGGATCTTTGTGAGTTCGAGGCCAGCCTGGTCTACAAAGCGAGTCCAGGACAGCCAGAGATATTCAGAGAAACCCTGTCTCGAAAAACCAAAAAAAAAAGCATGTCTTCCAGAGCTGAAGAGATAGCTCTGCAGTTAAGAGCACCTACTCAGATCATGAGGACTACAGGTTAGATCCCAAGACCCACCCACATAACAAGCAGGCATCACAGCTCCCAGGGGTTGAACACCCTCCTGCACACACTTACACCCTCACTCACCACCCACTTACATATATAGTCAGCCAGACACAGATATACATATACATAAAATAAATCTATCTTTAAAAAAAATGTCTTCAATGACAGGAATGGCACACAGCAAGGACACACTCGGGAGGCTCAGGCAAGAGTGTTACAAGGTTGAGGCCAGCTTAGATGCTGTCTTTACAAAGAGGAATGTTGACCAGGAACTCTTACATTGTAAGAAAAGTCATTTCCTGAAAATTATGACGAACCCCAAGAAAGAACAATTTAACATTCTTAAGGACTCAGACAAGTGATTGCATGTGCGGAAAGCTTCCAATCAGCTTATGAGTGCCCCAATTTAATGTTTACATGACCAGTCAAAACCACCAAACATCCCCAAAAGAAGACCAAAAAAGCTAAACAAAAAGAAAAAGCAACTAGTAGCCGAATAATTGGGAAGGGAGAAAGCATACAGATTTGTATTGTACATATATGCATATAGGTGAATAATGTAATAATAATAATACAATGTAAGCACATTATCAGAACTCTCAAAAAAAAGATACCATATTTCACAATAAAAAAAAAAACTTAAAACAAAAAACAAAAAAACCTGAGCTCTAAGCACAGCATATCTTACTTTCCTTCTAAGGCAAGTCTGTGACTGCCTCATTTGTAGAGCGCAGATAATATCTACTTTCTCCGCTCAGTGGGTCAGGGTAACATGGTTTATATAGGCAGCATACTGTTTTCTCTAGAGCAAATATTATTATGTCATTTAAATATGACAATAATTTTGGTGACCAGTAATCTTTCTTTAAAATATAAGTACATTTTAGGAAGTAATCAGTATTTACAAAGTCTTTACCACAAGCCTGGCACAAGTGGGCAGCACTTGCGGTGGCTCAGCTGGCTGCTGAGGTCAGGGCTCCAGCACAGAGTAGTCAGACGGAATTCTGTCACCCCAGAGCCAACAGGAGGGAGATAAGCAGATTCTTCAGTGCTGGCCAGTTAGTCTAGCAGAAACAGAAAGCTCCATGTTCAAAAAAGTGTGGACAGTGACAGGGAAAGACACTGTCAACCTCTGGGTTCCACATGGATGCACACTCATATACATGCACATTACCCGCCTACCCTGCATGCAGGGATCCCCTACACACAATATGGTGCGAAAGCAATGAAGAAAGTCACCCAACATCCTACTCTGACCTCCGCGCGCGCGCACACTCACACACACACACACACACACACACACACACACACACACACAAAATGAAAAACAACTGCCGAGGCATAAGCAATTACATAAGAAGGTGGATTAGGACCCACCCTAAATAGATTAACTTTTTTCTTGTAAATGCTATTTTGAGCTATGTTTCTATCATTTACAGATCCTTCTTTGCTTGTTTGTTTTTTCAAGACAAGGTTTCTCTGTGTAACAGTCCTGGCTGTCCTCGCTTTATACCTCGAATACACACCTGCCTCTGTCTTCCAAGTGGTGAGATTAAAGGTATACACCGCTTTTTTTTTAAGATTTATATATTTGTTTTATATGTGTATGCACCACATGCATGCCTGGTGCCCATGGTGACCAAAAGAAGGCACTAGATCCTCTGGAACTGAAGTTACAGGCAGTTCTGAGCTGCCCTGTGGGTGCTGGAATCCAATGCAAACTCAGGTCTTTTGCAAGAATAGCAAGAGCTCTTAACCACTATGCTATTTCTCCAGCCACCACTAACAGATTCTTAGGATTTTCTGATCACAATGCAACCCATTTCTTTTATTAACAAAAAGGTAGTAAAACAAAAAAAAATCTGTCATCTATAAATGTTAAAGTCACACTTTAAAATAGCTCCCAGATGCAAAGTGCCAAGCTATGCAGCTAACAAATTATTTCTCATGAGTTGTTTTTAAAACAATGAGCATGACAATAAAACTGTTAAGTATCCAAAAGCTATAGAAAATAATTAGAAGTACTGAGAAGAAATTAAAGCCTAAATGTATTTTTAACATTAGAAAATGTAGGAAAAATAAAGCAGCTATGAAAACAAATTTAAAAAGTGAGAAAGAAAGCAATAAAGAATAAAGCTTGCCGGGCGGTGGTGGCGCACGCCTTTAATCCCAGCACTTGGGAGGCAGAGGCAGGCGGATCACTGTGAGTTCGAGGCCAGCCTGGTCTACAAAGTGAGTCCAGGACAGCCAAGGATACACAGAGAGACCCTGTCTCGAAAAACCAAAAAAAAAAAAAAAAAAAAAAGAATAAAGCTAGTAAAGCAAACGTCAATAAAAACGGAATGTATTGAATTGTTTAAACCAAGAACTGACATTTAGGAATAAATCACATGCAGTAACTCAATATGTATATATACATTATGTTTACATATATTGCATTTATGTCTCATCCTGTTTACATGTATGCAAATAGGATAAATTAATGAATTCTTCAGGCTAATCATAATTATTCAACTTACAGTTAAGATTGATTACAGTTTAAACTTGAATTATTATATCTAGCTTCACATATATTTTATAGCTTTATTGTTTTTAAAAATATACTCAAGGTGTGTTCAATATATATATATATATATATATATATATATCTGCACTTCCAGAGAGATTTCATGAAGAGAAAATAAAACATTCATATATTCAAAAAAAAAAAAACCCAAACCATATCCTGCTTGAAGCTGACCCTTGGAACAAAGATCATACACCCTGATCAAATGCAGATCTTGGGTTCTAATAATTCCATGTCTCTAATAGATTTCTAAGAATAGGAGAAATTCACCAGGTATTTCCACGCTCGTGCTCACCCATCCCACATCTCTGCTCTCATCTACAGCCTGCTGGACTCTGACTACATAGGTTAACGAGACAAATGGACCACCCACACCTCAGGACTTTTCTAATTTCTGTTCCTGGACTTGGGTGTGTTCTGTCCCAGCCTCAGGCCTTGCTTTTCTCACTCAATCTCTGTTGGAATGTCATCAGGCCAACTCTAAAGTCCTATTTAAAATAGAAACCACAGACAAGTCTCTATACTTCACACTCAACAACCAGTTCAATTTTCTACTCTTTTAGCTTACTATAATCATCCATTCTGCAAATGAACAATCCAGACACACTCCATCAAATTTCAAGCTCCTGAGGTTTTTACAAATTCCCTTCCAAAAATTCTAAATCTTTCAAAAACAATTCAAATTTTACTTTCTTTGTGAAGCATTGTCCCCACTCCCATGCACCCTCGACATATACTTAATTAAGCATTTTGCTTAAAGCCCATTATGGACCTCGTTACATGGCACCACAATAATAGCCAGTGGGTCTTCTCCCTTTTAGGGCGAAGGGAGCAGGAATGTCCTCATGTTTGTACTCTTGACACCACATGTACAGCCTCTTTTTTTTTGGTTTTTCGAGACAAGGTTTCTCTCTGTAGCCGTGGCTGTCCTGGACTCACTTTGTAGACCAAGCTGGCCTTGAACTCAGAGATCCGCCTGCCTCGGCCTCCCAAGTGCTGAAATTAAAGGCATATGCCACACATGCAGCCATGTACAGCTTCGTAAAGGGACAAGAGTCAAGGTCACTAATATTATACTTGCCAAATAAATGACCACAACTTTCAGAAAGTAAATAAAAGTGAGGCTTATTTAAATTAAGTTATATGTTAACCTGATCAATCTAAGTCTATACTCAATGTGTTAAACAGATTTTAGGGTGACCACTTTCGATTCCCACTCCCTAGTGTTTAAACCTTTCCTTCACCTTGAATGTGGACCAGGCCTATATGTATTTAACCAACAAAGAGTGGTAAAGGTGATGGGCTGAACATAAAATGGAGAAATATGGTCTCCTCTGCTGGTACTGAAGCTAACAAGCCACTATGAAAACTAAAAAAGCTCCTCAGAAAACAAAAACTGGAAACAGTATATGAACCAGCAACACTACTCCTGGGAATATACCCAAACAAATCAGGGTGAGTGTATTACAGAGAACCTGCACGCCCATGTTCATAGTGACACTGCCCAAAATTGCTAGAGCTGGCCTAGATCTCCTTCAACAAATGAATATAATATGGTATGTGCACTGACAGTGGCATTCTATTCAGCCATAAAGAATGAAATTAAGGGGCTAGAGATATGGTTCAGTGCTTAAGAGCAGTTGTTCCTCTAGCAGAGGGGTTTGGAATCCAGCATCCAGATGATAGCTCAAAACTTCTGGCTCACAACTTCGAGTTTCAGGGGATCTGACATCCTCTTTTGAATTCCTTGTGCAGCAGGCACAAGTGTGTTGCATATACATATGTGGAATCAAAACACACACACATATAATATTTTTAAGTGGCATCATTTGCATGAAAATGGACAGAAATGGAGAGTATTGTAAAGTGAAATAAGACAGACTCAAATACAAATATTTCATGATTTTTTTTTCTTTGAAATCTAGGTTTAAAAAGAGGATGAAACAAAAAGGGGAACTATTTGGGAAGAGGAAGGAAATGGGAACAAAAGAGGTTAACGGAAGTTAGTATGATCAGAGTAAACAATATAAATGTATGAAAATGTCACAAGTCAGGTGGTGGTGTGGTGTATGCCTTTAATCCCAGCCAGATCTCTGAGAGTTCAAGGCCAGCCTGGTCTACAAAGTGAGTCCAGGACAGCCAGAACTACACATAAAAACCCTGTCTCAAAATATCAAAAAAAAGAAGGAGGGAGAAAGAGGAGGAGGAGGAGAAGGAAGGAAGGAAGGAAGGAAGGAAGGAAGGAAGGAAGGAAGGAAGGAAGGAAGGAAGGAAAGGTGGGTCACAACATTCAGTACAATGACTCTTATGACTCTACACTAAGATTTAGGAGGCACAAGGAGAGTCGTCAGGAACTGTGAACCTAACAACCACAAAGAAATGAATTATGCCAACCCACCTAGGGAGTTTGGAGACAGGCCCTCCTCGGGTGAGAGCAGGCAGCAGTCAAGCTGTCCACACCAACACCCTGGCTCACTAAGCTGTGCGCAGATTCTGACTCACAGATACTGATGAATATGTGCTGCATCAAATAGCTATTTTTGTAATACTCTACTAATGAGCAGCATAGAAAACAAATACTCTTACAACATAAAACATTTTTCTGAACCTTTTGTTCACACAAAGTACCATGGGTTTCTCTCATTTCTAAACACGTTAATGTCAAACAGTTCAGAACCTGCAAAATGTAAACAAACTGGCATTTTAAAATGCTTAAGAATATTTGCATAAGAAAGTAAATCTTAGAAAGTACTTTGCTACATAAAGCAGTTCCTGAACTTTCCTCTTAGCCCATTTGCCAATATCCCGGATTGTATGTATAACACGTGAATCTGAGAAGTAGAACATTAAGGTAATTTTCCATGAAATTATGCACAACATGAATAAAAGATAGATGGACAGCCAGCAATAAGGACCTACTTACTGGTCACCATGCAAAGCAACCAAGCAGAAGGGAGTCGGGCAGGCTTGCTGGTGTGAACACACAACAGGCAGAGAGCTCTTCCACCAGCCAAGTCCTGCAGCTCTCAAAGGGTCAGCTTGTGCATCTCCTCCCACTCCTCCAACCTCAAGCTTACTTCCAAACAGTTCCCAAAGCAGGAACATCCCGGACAGAAGCCACACTTCAGCAAGCAATGGGAGGTATCGCCTGTGGTCTTCAAAGATAGATGAGGTTACAAGCGCAAAATATTAACCGTCCAAGACCCTTGGCAGGGACAGGAGTGGTAATTAGAAGCTTGGCTTTTCCTACACAGCAGCAAACATCACTTCTACCTGAGAAAATCATCAACTGTGTAATAGAAAATCCAAGAATGGAGACTAGATTAACTACAATTTCCCAAATATTTTGGCAGCTATCGTAAGTAATAATTGAGAACAACTCCATAAAGCTTCACATCTGTGCTGAAAATTAATTTAAATAAATCTTCGTAGGCATACAAATCTTATTTAACACTCAACTTTAAATGATGGCTCAGGCTTTTTCAGTTTAAGTAACAGGAGACACCTGAATTACAGGCTACTGAACTCCTCCCAGGTAAGCCACACCCAAATAAACTCAAGACAATTAAGCAGCAGCCCAAAGCAGCAAAGAATGCTGGTTCAATGTCTTGAAGTAATTCACTTTACAATCTCACTACCAGACACACAGATACATTGCTAAATAATCCTCACTCACTGGGGTATTGTTAACAGTTAACTCACCTCCTTTGACAGCTAACATCAGGAAAGGCCATTTTACTACTATTAACAGTTTTTATGAACATCAGCAATGTAGTGGAAAAATGCAGGCACAAAATAAAGTCAAACAAATCCTTTTTAAGATATCAAGGCTTTCAAATGCTAACAATGCCCTCAGAGACCAGTTTTAAAACAAAAGGGGACCTAAATATGATCAGTAATGGAGAGAGGACTTCTGTTCATATACACCCAGTACTCATCTCACTAGTCTAGGAGTAAAGAAAAGCAAGCACTACTTCCTCTAAAAACTCCATATAGATCAAACCACACCCTGATCCCCATCAGAACTCAAGGCCTACGAGCTGAAACCCTCTGGTTATTCACCACCCTTCTAGTTATTCATGTGTGCAGAAATAACTAGGAAGAGAGATGTGCTCAGTCAAAATACACACTCCAAAGAAGAGAGAAACTTAATTTGGAAACTCACTGCGACAAACCAGCTTACAAATCTACAGCTATACCTCTAAGAGTAAAACAGTTTAAAGAGTGATAGTTTAGGTTTTCCCTTTCGATATGTAACCCTAAGAGTCTACAAAGAACGGTTATCTGAGGTTTTGTTTGTTTGTTTGTTTCAAGAGGGTTTCTCTGTGTATCCTTGGCTGTCCTGGACTCACTCTGTAGACCAGGCTGGCCTTGAACTCACAGAGATCCACCTGCCTCTGCCTCCCGAGTGCTGGGATTAAAGGCGTGCACCACCACGCCCGGCTCTCTATTTTAGTAGCATATTTTCTGGTGAGGAAACAGTACAAGCAGCAGTGCTTTACATATTTACAATAAGTACTTTCCATTAATTTAGAAATGATCTTTTTCTCAGTTTTCGGATGGAGCCCATTATGTATGCCCTAACAACTCATAACTCAATAAACATGGCAAATGCCTAACCTTTAATAACTGAAACTGAATAAACACACTGATATAAAACATAATAAAAATGAAGTAAAGGTAAAGAATCAAGTCTAATTATTTCAGACTCCACATCTAGCTGCCTTCATCTCAGGATAAATATGCTTCTATTAATTTTCCCTTGACCCCACCCACTAACAAGTGTCATTAGGTAAAGCCAATAAGAAAGGCCTTCACTGTTTCCATCTCAACAAAGACTTTAACGTCACCACACTTTTCATCCCTTCTCAATAACAGGTCATTTCGGATCCCCTTTAGGCCTTTGTCAACTGAAGTTTATCACATGATCAGGAAACACATACAAAAAAATTAAGTGACTGTTTTTCTCGAATGTCCCAAGAATGATACACATCTATAATAGTTCTTAATGAACTGGCGGGAAAAGTTGAAATCATTCCTCACAACTGATGACTTAGGACTTCGTAACACTCAGCTTCACCAGAGATCTGGAAGAGAGAAGCTCACCCAGGTTCTCTCGTGTCACTGTCTTGTTCCCAAAACTGTCATCCTAACTCAACAGGACTACTAAAGAGCTACACACTAGGTGCACAAATCTAAAAATTAGGTTAGGGAGAAAAAAAAAAAACTTGCTTTCCAACACTTGGGAAACAGGTCTTGTCAATTTTTTAGGAATTAATAGCAGGAAGGCCAGCTATCTTCCCTGTTCCAAATAGTTATTTTAACAAGATAAAGACGTACTGATTTTTGTGAAGGAATCATCAGTCCTGTGAAAAACCAAGTCAAACGTAGTAACCAGTATACTAAACATGAACTTGAAGGTATTTCTATTCCCTTTTCTTGTTCCCACTTGGGATAATCAGAACTGCTCAATGAAAACTTCATCTTTTTTTTTTTTTTTTTTTTTTTTAAAGATTTATTTATTGTGTATACAGTGTTCTGTCTGCAGGTATATCTGCAGGCCAGAAGAGGGCACCAGATTTCATTATGGATGGTTGTGAGCCACCATGTGGTTGCTGGGAATTGAACTCATGACCTCTGGAAGAGCAGCCAGTGCTCTTAACCGCTGAGCCATCTCTCCAGCCCCGAAAACTTCATCTTAAAAAGATACATATTCTTAAAATGTAGCATTACTCTCCAAGATTCAGGAAACTACAGTGCCTTAAATCACGGTAAGCACATAATTACTTCTTATCCTCAAAAACAAGATTCTTTAAAAGGATGCCTAAATTTTAGGAAACACTGCTATAATTATTGACATTGTAAAACTTACCATAAAGCAAGTTATTTAAGTGGCAGGTTAGGTGTTTAGTTCGGTGGTAAAGAGCCTGCCTAATAACACAATCAGTAACTGAAGTTAGAGTCCCAGAACCTCACAAACAAAAACGACAACAAAAACCCCAACACTTTAAATAAATAATGAAGGTAGCTAAAAGGTAAGTGCTTTCATACCAAGCGTGCAAAATATCAAGATGGTAGAAAATATGACATTCTCAAGACTTTTCTCTAACAAGATTCTGATTGCTTTAGAACACAAACCAGTAAACACTCCACTTAACTAAATTCCTTACATGTATAAACACATGAATAAAAAGGTTTTAAAAACAGAAGGGATGGAGTTTACGTCATTCTGTGCTCAAATATGAATGTATAATACCAGACACAAAATGCAAGGAGGTGGGAATGTGCCATCAAGTTCACATTTTCACATTCAAGTAAGTGCACTCTTTCTCCTGTTTCAAACAACGTAAAAGCACATCACTGACCTCTGCATTTTTCCTTAACTCTAGTCAACACTGCTCTTCGAAAGACCCTGTCCAATTACTACCTCTGTAGGAAGAGTTGTTATCACTGTGAAGATTATCTCTTTAAATAACTGTTCTTGAACATTTCCACAGTCGGCTTCAAACTAAGCTGTAGTGACATTAGCTGCAAGTAAAAGTAGCAGTTTCCTGGGGGAAAAACAACCCTTTGCATTAACACGTACACCCAGCCAGGTAGCACGGACCCAGTAACCATGTAGAGCTATTTGCAGAGACTCAAGGATTGCAGCTGTGTTAGGAGGCGATCCAAAGGAGAGATAACTTCCTTTTTCAAACACTCAAAAGTCCACGTGAGTCCCCTCTGGCTTTGGGCCTTGAAAACTGCTTGCCCTTCAGCTCCGGGGCAGAACTACACTCAGTCACCGATCTCTCCCGACTTCCTGGTGCTAAAAGCTACAACTACGAGGCTGTTCCGTCAGTTTGTTTTAAAACAATTCTTGTTCCATTCACCTCCTCCCAAAGGGGAAGGGGGGTCGCTTCCCCAGCTGGGGAGCCGCTGCCAGGGCGGGGGTGGACCGTACCTCCAAACAAGTGCGGGGAGAGGTGGGCCGGGAGCGAGCCGATCACCAGGCGCGGCCCGCCAGGGCCCCCGCCCGCCGGCCGGTCCCTAGCGCCGCCGCCGTCCTCCGGGCTGCTTTGCACCGAGTCCTGCGAGCCATACGGGCCGCCGCCGCCACCGCCGGGGATGCTTAAGGCCGACTGCGCCGCGCGGCTTCCCGCCGCGCTGCCCACAGCCCCGCCGAGCGAACGGCTCCGAGGCGCTGCTGGAGCCGAGGCCGCCGCCGCCACCGCCGCCGCCGCCGCCGCCGCACCGGCCGAAACGCTGGGCTGCTGCGCGCCGGGCACCGGGATAGCGAACCGGGCCGCCCGAGCGCCGTCAGCCCCGCCGCCGCCGCCGCTCCCGGAGGGCAGGTCCGAGCCCGAGTAGGCGCGGGTGCGGCCGTTGGCGGCGGGGCCGCTCTGCTTGGCGCCCATGTCCGCGCCGCCCCGGGCCGCGAGCGAGCGAGCGAATGAGCGAGGGAGCGAGGCGGGCGGGACGCAGCTCGCGGCTGCCTGCTCAGGTGGCCGGGCGGACGCTGTCGCTGCCGGGCCGCCGCGACGGGCCGCTGCCGCTCGCTGCCGCGTTGCGCGGCCTCCGCACCGCCTCCTCCCGGGCGGCCGCCGCCACCGTCGCCATCCTCCGGCTCCCCGGCGGCTCGGAGAGTGGGAGGCGCCCGGCCAGACTGGGGGCCGCCTCCCTGCGCGCCAACTGCTAGCTACGGGAAAGAGGAACGGACGGCGCGCGCCCCGGTAACTGTCGCCTCGCGGCTCGCACCGGACGAGCTGCGGCCGGCCTCAGGCGCAGCACCGAGCTTTGGTCACGCTGGCCTGGCCCGGCCCCAGGGCCAGGCCTGCCCGTCCTGGCCCCGCCCAGCATGTGGTGATGGACAGACCTGCGGCTCCGCCCTCCAGGCTAGGCTCCTGGCACCAATGAGAAGGCGGCCCCTCCTCCTGCACGTGGCCTGTGGACGCTGGAGAAGAACAAGTGCACCTTGCGCTGGTTGGGGCTTTCCTAGCTGTGCCTTGTGTCTGGGTGGGTAGAATTGACCTTCGTTGGTGTTGTATACACTGATTAAGCAAACAAACAAATCAGTCTCGGCAATGTAGACAATTTAAAACAAACAAACAAAAAACAGTACGGGGGCGAAGGACAGAACAAAACGACGGAAGGCTGAAGCCAACTTGATCCTCAGGGAAAGGAGGAACACGAAATTGGAAGAACAAACGATAATACAGCCTGACCTTCAAGAGGAAAGCAAAAATTGAGACGCAGAGACTATCTTCTCCCTGAGACTCAGCCTTCAGGCCCAACACCAAGCCAAATTATGCAGACTGTAAATTATTTTGCCGTTTTGGACTGTAGCTTCCTTGCTCGGAATGTTTGGATTAAATCTCCAGGGCAATAGCAGCTTTAAAATCTTGTGGTTTCTCTAAATGGAACTTAGCAGAATCCTAAATGCCTTCCTGTGTGTGGTGCTTGGGCCAGCGGGCTCCAAGCCTCCCATTTGGAGGATGCCCAAAGCATTGTCTACATAGAAAAATATCAAGTGTGTTTGTACGAATTGCAGAAATGAATGTGTTGTCACGTTTTTTCCCTTTTGTGTTTGCAGTGAGTCATTTATGTAGTAATTTTAGTCATTCTTTCAAAAGACATAGGAATTGATTTTTTAAATGTGTATGTGTGAATGTTTTGACTGCATGTAAATTCACCACGTTTGCCTAATGCCCCTCGTGGAAGTCAGAAGAGGGCATCAGATCCCTTGGAGCTTGAGTTACAGTTGGTTGCCACATGGGATGCTGGGAATCAAACCCAGTTCCTCTGCAAGAGCAACCAGTGTTCTTAACCAATGAGCCATCGCTTCACCCACACATTAGGTTTGTTTTGTTTTGTTTTTTGTTTGTTTTCAGAGAAATGAGATTAGATGAGATTGGGCATGTGGTGGCACACACCTTTAATCTCAGCACTTGGGAAGCAGAGGCAGGAGGATCTCTGTGAATTCGAGGCCAGCCTGGTCAGCAAAGTGAGGCCAGGACAGCCAGGGCTTGGAACAAAGAGAAATCCTGTCTCAAAAAAAAAAAAAGAGAGAGAAATGAAGCCTCTGAGCAGCCTTGCCTGTAGTAGCTGAGAGTAATTAAAGATTCAATGCCTATTTTAGAGTACCTTGAAATTTGTTGTCCTTCCTGTCATGGACTAGTATATGAATATTGTCTGTAGCAGACTGTAACACTGTACAGTTTAGAATGTGTTCACACTTGGTCAGACTGTGATACTGTACAGTTTAGAATGTGTTCCACTTGGTGGATTTGATTCACCATTTTGTACAATTGAAGCTCATCACTAGCTCATCATTAGCACTTAAAGTATTGTTAATAACTGCTTACTAGTCATCACTAGTAAGTTCATCACCGTAATGGCCTGATTAGATAAACACATATAGAAAGACCAAAGGTTATTTGAAATCTTTGTAAAGTTTTTTCAATGAGTTTTTCCTTATTTCATAGAGTAGCTAACACTTTGAACAGTTGTTGGTCTCCTAAATAGGCTTCAGGGTGTCGCCAAAATGCTTCATGTTAATCAGCTGGTGAGAGAGCCCTGCGTTATATTTAACATAGATTTTGGAATCATTTTCTTCTCTGAAAACAGCTAAGACAGTATATTAGCACCTGCTAATAAAAATAACTTAATTCTTGCTTATCAAACTAGTATAAAGTTATTAATAAGAGATTAAATATATGTATTATATTTCACTCTCAATTCACTTTGCTTTACAAACAAATATTTTTTTAAAAAGATGACATCTTAGGGCTGAGAAGATAGCCTAGTCTATAAAGTGTTTGTTCTAGTCTATAAAGGTATTGTTCGTAGTAATACTTAAAAATGAAATGTCAAGTTTTGACCTCTTGCTACCAACCGACATAAACTGTTTAGGATAATTAAGAAACGGAAACTAATAGTCATGAAAACGTGTCATTTTGTTAGTTACTATGACAGTCTATCAGTTATTTTCTAAGCTACTCAGAAATCAAGTTGCTAAGAGACAAGCAATATTTGCTTATCTAAATATAAGAGATAGATAGGGCATCTTCAAAAACCTCAAGAGATCTGCAGAATATGGCATTCAAAGATGTTTTCTTAACTTAAGATTTTTTGATATCGAGACATGTCAGCTCCTGACAGCACCCCCTATATTACTCCAAGTAGAAGATGAGCATCGAAGAATCTCCAGTGGGAGATGATTGAATTGGTGGTAAGCCATTCTCTTGGCAAGAAAAACCACTTGCTTCAACTGTAGACAGACTTCTGTCCAAAAAGGACAAAACTTGGAAGCAGGTAAGTCGACAGCCTAGCTCTGCCAAGACAGGGTAGGTAAGTCCTTCATAATTCCTGCTCTACAACCAATGTCTGTCAGAGAAATGGGGCCAAATGGCTGAAGATTGATGCTGTAATGTATGGAGAGAAAATGGGAACTGTCCAGGCAGCCACTGGTATGTCATTTTTTAGTTTTGGAAGCTGCAGGCCTTGCACTTCCTATATAATCAGATATATTTATCCCTCTCAGGTCTCTGAGGTGGTTGAAGAATAGATAGCTAGAGTCTCAGAGTTAAATTTTGAGTTGTTTAGGAATCAAGAGGGTGTTCTGGATCTAAGAAGATATTTTTAAAATTATGAGGCAAGTTAGTATGAAAGCTGAGTTAGATATAGAACTTTAAACTCATGGAGATGGTTAGATAGTAGAATGTTAAAGTCAGGTGCCAAATACATATGGACTGGACATTGGGAATGTATGCTAAGCCATATAACTCTTATAATCGTGGCCTATTTATTTCTGTTGTTTTGTATTGTATTTATAGTTATAAGAAAAAGAACCATTATTTGGACTGAAAGGGAGAGCTGTTGGGGGGAAAAATAAATACCTTAAACTAAAAAAAAAAGAAGGGAAGAGGATGGGGGGGTTGAGGGGGAGGAGGGTGGAAGGGTGGGACTGGAGGGGGGAGTAGGGAGGGGATTGTGATTGAGATGTAACTTGAAGAAATAAAAAATAAATTATT
>CAJQZJ010032298.1:0-27719 GCA_907164525.1 Lophiomys imhausi
TACAAGAAAGAAATGTCCCTATATATCCATTCTGAGCAAAAAACTCCTCACAATTTGAGTTTTCAGTAATTTACAGCAGTAACGACCATATTGACACAGGGAGTAAGGCCCTATTTGTTTCTAGGGTAGTCAAGCCAACACAGTCACACACTGAAACACATAATAAATGTACTTAATTCATTATATTATACTTAGGGCATTACCTGAAAGTGTTTTTCTAATGTTATATGAAGGTGGATTATACTGATCTCGGAGTCTCTCCTTACAGTGAAATGGTATCGCAAAGTCAAATTACTGTAACAAGTGTAAATGGAGAGTGATTTGTTTGAGAACCAGCGTTCTGCACAGGGAATTTAGATTTCTAAAAAACCCTTGAATTAAATTTCAGTTGTCTTTTGGAAAGAAATTTTTTGTTAAAACTTTTTGTTGATTCTGTTTCACATCATGCACCCCACTCCCACTCAATTCACCATCCCCTCATATCTGCCCTTTTGCTCTTACAACCTCCTCTAAAATAAAAAAAAAAAACACTGTATAAACAGAAAAAAAACCCAAAACAAAAACAAAAACCATAAAGCATAGAAAAACATCTCATTGTGGAAGCTATAGTATGTCACAGTGTGTCCCACAGTATGTCCCTCTGTCCACATATCTTCACTTCCAAATGTTCATTGCAATGAGTCATTGGTCTGAGTCAAGGTCTCTGACTTCTTTGATGTTGAGAGCAGAAAACCCAAAACAACTCAAGCAGGCACAAGAGTTCAGCAAAGCAAGATCTTAATTTGAATTAGGCATCAAAACTGACCAGAAACAACAGCACAGACTCAGGAGCTGACTGCATGTCTGAACGTTCATCTCAATAAATATTTAAATAGATGACAAAAATGTATTCTACTCAGGCTGCTACGGATAGATAGATCAGGGCAGCAGAACAGACTCAGGAACTAAACTGTTACCCTGAGCCAGAATGTAACAGAGCTTTTAAGCTCAAACTCCACAAGTATCTGTGCCAAGTTACAGTCTTAATTTCTTATCAACCAGAATCATTTGTTCATTCATGGTTAGGAAAAATCATGTTTGTGGAACAAAAGAATAAGGAGGAAATTGGTCAGCCACCTGGAAATCAACTCCTCCAGGGCCTGAGATCTTGAACTTAATATCACCCTATGATCAAAATGGAGTCTGAAAACAAAATGGCAGTACTTTAGGATAAGTCTCATTTGTTTGATCCCACCAGTGACATCATCAATATTAGATTCTCAATGGGAATCCTCTAGGTTATCCTGTTGTTGTCCTGTGTCATAAAGATCCTGTAGGTTTGGATCAGCAGGAGTGGCATTTTCATGTGTCTCAACCATTCACAGATGATATAGATTTTGGGGTGGTCCTTCTCAGAGCCTTAGATCTGGGTCTGAGTGGTAGCTGGGTTGGTCAGAATGTTGGCTCTCCCTTATATGCAGCCCCAGGAAAAGGCTCTCCAGCACTGCCTCAGCTAAGCCATCCAATGTCACCATGGGCAGGAGGCAGGGTCAGATCTCCTGCTCTCTTGCCCTCTGGACTGGATTACAAACAACTATACCTCCAGAGCCAACTCCACTGTGCTTCCTAGTCAAGATTCGGGGCCCACTCTCCCAAATGTTGCAGTCTTTGAAGGGCTCAGACAGCTCTCCTGACCTCACACCCTCAGGGCAGGCTTACCCATGCCTTCACTATCAGGGCCAGCTCCACTGTGTTGCCCAAGTGAGGTGCAGGGCACACTCACCCAAGTGCTACAGCCAGTGAGGGAACATGATTAGCTCTCCTACTCTCATGCCATTGAGGCCAGCTCTCCTGTCAAAGGTGGCAAGGAGAGAGGGGAAGAGTGCATCACCCCCACACCCACTGTTGGCCTTCTTGTTCTGATGGAAGGGTATCCTGAGACACAGGAGCCCAGAAAACACACAGCTCTGAGATGGGACAGTGTCCCAATAGAAGGGCATCCTGAGACATGGGAGCCCAGGAACCAAACAGCTCTGCAAGGAAGCCTCCTCAGCAGAGGTGTTGCAGCTCCCAGGGGGGAGTATCCCTAGCTGAACTAAGGGTCTCAGAAGCCTCAGCCCTGCTCCTTCTTTACTGACACTTAAGAATGGAGATGTGCTAGAAGGGAGGATTTAGGAAGACCACAGGAGGGAAAAAAGCAGGGTTTTTCCTTATCTGCCTATTCCCCTGGGAATGGAGGTAGAGACTGAGGAAAGGCTACAAACTACCTTTGTAGCAGGTGGTTTGCTACAGAGCTGGGAATGAAACTGGGAGATTGCATTTGGAGGAGAGGAAAGCATGAAGATATGAAGTCCACTTAACCTGCTTCACTGGTATTCATGCTTCTCTGGCAGGTTTGTCTGGTGGATTCCCAGCTAGGAAATGGCAATTGGGGTTGGGGGCTAGGAGAATGTTGGAAGAGAAGGTTTGATTGACCCACTGGAGATAGATACATGGAGGGAAAGGAGGCTACAGCAGGTGGCCTACTACAGAGGCGAGATGAGACTGAGGGATTGGGTTTGGAGGGGAAGAGGGAGAGTGAAAATCTGCAAACACTATACCTGCTTCTCTGGCCAGTGTGGCCAACAAGTTCTCAGGGAGTACCAAATTTTGTTTAAAAAATTAAGTGTCCTTCCATGCTAAAATCTTGGGAGACATTTCGCATAGAAGAGACATATCTCCATATAGTACCAGCTGTGAATTGCAAACCAATAGACAATATTGTATTAAACAAGTTGAAGGGTGCAAATCATTCTTTAAAAATCTGAAACAAAACAAGGATAACCACTTTCTCCACTCTCATTCAGTATTCTACCTGAAGTATCTTAGCTAGAGAAATATGACAAATGAAAGGCATACAAATGAGAAAGGAAAGAGATCCAAGTGTCCTTATTAACAGAGGATGTGAGTCTCTACCTGACATCTAAGGACCCCACTAGAGAGCTCTTAGGTATGAGCAACACTGAGCAGAACATAAAGCTGACATAAGAAATAGATGCAGAGAGTGCAGGCTGGAATTTAGTGCTAGGACTATGGACAGAAAATCATTATAGAAGATGATTGTAGAAGCCAAGGACCAGGGCAGGACACACAGCATCTGCCTAAGAAGAAGGGAATAGAGGAACTGGATACTTATGTGTGCAAGCACCAAATATCCATGAAATGACCCTTCCACAGGCTGTATCCAGTTAGGAATGTTCCCACAAGACCTTGTGTTTCCAGTTTATTACTCAGCTGAGTCCTGTTTCTTTAGAGTTGTCCAGGGTATTAAACAACCCAGCCTGTCCTCTTCCTTGTCCCCACCCAGCTATCTATCTGCTAATACACGAGATCTCTTACAAACCTATCAGCTTCAAAGTTGTTCTGTAACCAAGGCTGATTTGAATTTCAGATCCTCTTGCTTCTCCTGATCAACACTGGGGTTGCAGACACGTCTCATCAAACCAAGTGTGATAAGATGATAGAGACAGTGCCAAGGAATTGGCACATGCTAGGCAAACAATCTTCAACTGATCTATATCTCTAGATCTGCCTTTCTCTTATTTTCCTTTTCCAGTGGGAGCAACATGCTCCACTGAGGGCTCCTTGCATTGTCTTATTCACTTACTGCAGGACAAAAGTCCACAGGAGTAAGTGACTGTGGACTGAAGGATCCAACACTGCGAACTGTTGAAAGATATTTGATCACTCTGTGAACCCCAAAATTGCATTGTTTACTGGAAAAACGTATTTCTAGCTGTGGTGTGGCTCAACCCTAAAGATGTGTGGCTCAACATCTTTAATCCAAGAGCTTTCTGTTTATTGTAAACTAGATGAAATAAAGTCAACCAAAGGTCAGCAGACAGAGAAAGCAACCAGTTGACAGGAAATGAACATAGGAAAAAAACCATAGAGAGTAAGAGGAAGTCAGGAAGATGGATAGAGATGCACAGGAAGATGGGAGGGACATTCGGTTTGACAGTTTTTAGAGATAGCTTGGGGAAGGAACTTTCCTTTGGGGATGTTAGCTGAGGAGGAAGGTCAGCTGGGTGTTTTCTGTCTCTAGAAGGTTTTCACTGCAGCATCTGGCTCCCAAGTCTTTATTGGTGAACTTGAACAATTGGGATTTTGTTAAAAACAATATTTGGCACTGCAATCCATGGCACAAACCACCCAGGGAAATCACACCAGCTGTGAATACACTGAGAAGCCATCAATCAGATTTGGTAAGTCACCTGGGAAGTCCTCAAGGAGAAAGTTAAGGATAGGAAATATCATATAATACAAGGCATTAGGACCCTGTATAGTGCTATGTTAGATGGCTTGAAAACTGAAGCAGAAAATGAAAAGATAAATGATTTATCTGAGATTGACATAACACTGATTATAATTACTATCAATCCGGTAATTTCATATTTTATTCTTAATAGTCATAGTGTGTTTTGTGCCAAATATGAAAAGTGGATTGATAAGATACAACTCTTAGAAAGACTTATAAATGAAAATTGTAGAATCTCTTGTGTACTGTATGAAAGCTTCACCTGTCAATAAAAAGCTAATTGGCCTACAGCTGAGGCAAGAAATAGGAGGTGGGAGTACTGGGAGAAAGAGTGGACTCTGGGATGGAATCAAGTGCTGGGGATTCACCCCAGGAACACTAAGAAGGACAGACACATGAAGCAGAGGAGCAGTGACTAGCCATGTGGCATAACTTAGATTAGAATAAACAGGATAATTAAGTTATAAGCTAGTTGGGGAATATGACTAGATATATTAGCCTAGGCATTTGTAAATATATTTAAGTCTTAGAGCCATTATTCTGGGAGAAGGGGACAGAAGGGAAAACATGTGGGTACAGAAAACATCTAACAACATAAAATAAGAAAAATACTCAGTCACAGAGTAATTTAGACAAGAACCTACCATACCACTGCATGATAAAACTGAAGAGGTACGGCCCACAATTGTTAGAAAACCAACCTTAGTTTATTCAGTTACTGAATAAGACCTACTAGGGGGGCAATAGGCACCCTGAGGTTATAAAGAAGTTAAATGGAATACTATGAACATATTAGATTTGAGGAGATTTAAGGAAGTGATTATTTCATATGGTATGTGTTCACCCTATGTGAAGCAGATATTAAATTCATGGACAACTCAGAACAGCATTATCTCCCAAGACTGGAAAGATTTGGCAACATTAATATTGGAAGCTGGTCCTCAGTTACAATGGCAAACATGATGGAAAGAGGAAGATAGGGCCATAAAACAATGAAATGGGGCCAGAGGTATTGATAATGGTCAGGATCAGTTGCTAGGTGAAGGTCAATATGCTGAACTACAAAGGCAACTTGACTTCTGGCCCTGCACTTCCTGTATAATCAGATATATTTATCCTTTTCAGGTCTCTGATGTGGTTGAAGACTAGATAGCTCTAGTTTCATAGTTAAATTTTGAGTTGTTTAAGAATGAAGAGGGTGTTCTGGATCTAAGAAGATGTTTTTAAAATTGTGATGCAAGTTAGGATGGAAGGTAAGTTGGATATAGATCTTTAAACTCATGGAGATGATTAGATAGTAGAATGTTAAAGTCAGTTGCCAAATACGTATGGACTGGACATTGGGAATATATGCTAAGGCTTATAATTCTCATAATTGTGGCCTAATTATTTTTGTTATTTTGTATTGTATTTGTGGTTATAAGAGAAAGAGCCATTTGTTGAATTGAAAGAAGAGCTGTTGGGGGGAAAAGATATACCTTAAATTTAAAAAAAAGGAAGCGGATGGGGGGATGGGGGGGGAAAGGGTGGGAGGGTGGGACCAGAGGGCAAAGTGGGGAGGGGATTGTGATTGAGATGTAACTTGAAGAAATAAAATAATGATAATAATAATAATAATAATAAAAACAAAGGCAGCTTGAATTTGGATGATCACACCCTCGCACTATATTGTTTAGCAGCTTTAAACACTTGGGACAAGGTTAAAGAATCAGCAAAGATGTTGGAGTTATTTACTAGAATTATACAGGGCCCAAAAGAAGCCTTCACTGATTTTTTTTTTTTTGCAAAGATTGACTTCAGCAGTAAATAGAACAGTATCAGATTCAAAAGTCAGACAAACTTTAATAGAATCTTCAGCTTTTAAAAATGCTAATTCAAACTGCCCCTAGAGATATTGCAGATGTGACTGCTATGTAACATGTGCATCAGTAGGTGTCTGACTTTAACATTCTACTATCTAATCATCTCCATGAGAGGAGAGAGGCTAATATCTACATTCAGTGTTCTGACTTATGAATATCTGAATCAATAGTAGCCTAACATTCTTGGGGGAAAAAAAGCAGCAAGCTGAACAACACCACTTTGGTGCCATAGGGTAGGCTGTGATGATTACCAGACCAGGAAAGCACCAGATGGGCTCCCAAGACAGGAAATAATCCAGAAACTAGAAGCCTGCCTGGCCCTGGATGTGGGGGTTGTGGTTGAGCTAGCCCTGAGGAAGAGAGTATGGGAGAGGTAGCCCTGCCTTCTGTCTGCTATATGGTGGTGTTGGCTAGGGAGAGATCCCGTCCCTTTTGCCCTCCCCACCATTGGCCAACAGGAGATCTGGCCAAGATGGGGTCACAAGAGCAGGAGAGCTGTCCCTGTCCTTCACATGCTGTAGCACCTGGGAGAGCAGGCCCTATATCTTTCCATAGCAGAACTGGCCATGCAAGTGGGGGTTGCAGGTCTAGAACCTAGGCTTTGAGTTGGCCCACCCCAACATCTACCCCATGAATGAACTGCTGGAGTTCAAAAAGAGGTCAGTTCCACAGCCCGCAACTATAGGATCTCCATGACATAAGACAGTTACAGCATATCTGAGAGAAGTTCCAGTGAGGTGCCAGTATTGACAAAGTAGCAGAAACCAGGAGCCTTGTACTAGACCAAGGAGTCATTATAATGAACATTTGCAAGCAGAATGTGTGGACAAAGGGGAATATTGTAGGATATACACTGCAGCTTCCACAATGAGCTGTTATTTTTTATGCTGGGATAGATTGCAAGGGTGAAGGGTGGGTCTGGGAGGAGGTGGGAGATGGGAGGGAACAAGGAGCATGATGTGAAATTCACAAAATAAATTTTTTCAATAAAAATGCTAATTCAGAATGCAAAAGGGTGATTAGGTCTTTAAAGGCAGAGCAGCATAGATACATGACTGGATTAGAAATATGGCTGATATTGGATATGTTTATGATGTTACACTGACAGAAGAAGTAATTTCTAAAAGTTTTAAGAAAAATCAAAATGCCAAATGTTGTAATTGTGGTCATTTGAAAAGGGATTGTAGGCAAGGTGTTTCTAGAAACAATGTTTTTTTCTAGAGAGAATTCAAAAAGAAGGTCCCAGTCTTCTGGAGTATGCAGAAAATGCAGCAAAGGCTGGCATTAAACTAATGAATGCAGATCCACAAGGGACAGGCAAAGTAATCCTTTGCCATCAGGAAATGCCCTCGGGGGGGCCTCCCACAGGGCCCAATATCAAATGTGATTCCATCATTCCCTGTCATCATTGGAGAAACTCAATCACAGAGAAATTAAAAAGATTAAATGTCTGTTGTTAAAAATGACATTGTTCTGAATATAATCAAGAACAGAACAGCTTCAGTAGATAACACAAAAAATTCAGGAAAGACTAGAAAATAAGAATTTTGGCAAACTGCTATGAATGATCAGTGATTGAAGCTAAAAATATAAATAAATGGCATTGAAATTGAAGTTTTTGTCGGCATAGGAGCAGATGTAACAATAATTTCATCAATGTCTTGGCATCTAGATTGGCCTCTTCAGCAGGAAAATATTCAGCTTCTAGGGATTGAAATTTTATCTCAGGTGAAGCAAAGTGCAAGATGGGTCGAGTGTGTAGGGCCAGAAGAACATATACCATATGTGGCTAATTTAGGTGTGAATTTATGACAACATGATTTGTTGCAGCAATGAAAAATACAGATTAACATTCCTCCAATCTCAGAAACAAACCATAACATAAATAATGCTTCTGAAAAAAATATTAAAAGGTATTATCAGGAACAGTTACAGGCCATTCAGGTTGTACATAGCAAGACACAATGCATGTCGGTCTTTCAAAGGTACCAACTACCATACCTTTAAAATGGTTAACTGACAAATCTGAGTGGGAGGATCAATGGTCTATGACAAAAGAAAAATTTCAAGTACTAGAACATCTGGTACAGGAATAGGTAAATGGTCAACATATTGAAGAATCTACCAGACCATGGAATTCAACTGTGCTTGTTATTAAAAAAAGAAATCAGGAAAATGGAGGACGCTAACAGATTTAATAGCCATAAATAAGATGATTCAGTCAATGAGCTCTGTACAGCCTGGAATCTCATTGCCTTCTTTATTACCTAAGTCAAGGCCTTTGATAGTGATTGATTTAAAAGATTGCCTTTTCACAATCCCTTTTGCATGAGCATAATAGGGAAAAGTTTGCTTTCTTAGTATCTACTTATAATAATACTCATCCAATAAAGAAATATCACTGGAAAAGTCTCACCACAAATAATGTTAAACAGCTCTACCTTTTGCCAATATTTTGCACAACAGCTGTTAGAAATAGTTCATACACAATTTCCTCAATCTATAATTTACCATTATATGGATGATATCTTACTGGATGATTCAGATGCAGATACCTTACAAAAAATGTTCAATGAAGAAAAAAGAATTTTACCATGCTAGGGATTGCAAATTACTCCTGAAAAAAATACAAAGAGGAGATTTTGTTAATTATCTAAAATATGATAGGTGTACAGAACATTCAATCACAGAAAGTACAAATCAGGAAATATCAATTACAAACACTTAATGATTTTCAAGAATTGCTGGGAAATATTAACTGGCTACAGCCCACCGTTGGATTAACTTCTCAAGAGCTAAGTAATTTATTTCAAACCTTACAAAGTGATAAGGACTTAAATAGCACAAGAAAATGATCAGCAGAGGCAGAGAGAGACTTGGCTCTGGTAGAAAATAAATTACGGGATACACACGGACCATATGGATCCAAAGCTGGATTGTATTTTGCTTATTTTGCCTGCTACTCATTGTGGTGTGAGTTTATTAAAATAACCAATTATGAGAATGTTTTGTTTAATCTCAGGTGTGAGGCTGCTTAAGACACAGGTGTAAAGTATTAATTGTCTCATGAGCTAGCAGGGGCGTGGCTTAGCCAGGAGCAAGTTTAACACAAGTGGACTTGAGAGAGGGACGAAAAGCCAGAGCCCTGAGAAGGGGGCTTACAAAGAAGTAGGAGAAAAAAAGGCTCTGCAAAGAAGAGAGGGGGCTACAAAGAAGAAAGAGAAGGGTCTCTACAAAGAAGAAAAAGGGCTACAAAGAAAAAAGAGGTTGCTGCTCTCCCAGCTGCTGCTGTTTCCTGGTTTGCTGCACTTCTCTACTAAGATTGATATTGCCCCCAAAGAACCCAACGACCCTAATCAGCAGGAAGTAAATCAAAAAGACCTACATACCTTCTCCCTCTAACCTTCTTTCTCTCCTGCATAGTGTTGGGGGGTTAGGAGGAATGAGAGGTAGAAGGGAGGTTGAAGTATTAAGTACAGTAGAATAAAGTATAGTGTAAAAATAATAAAAGCCATCTTGCTACAAGTGGCACCCAGAGACCAAAATGTTCAGCATGGTAAGAAATATGGTACTTTTCAAGCTAGATGTCAAAAATGGCCTGTGTGTTAACTCTGGGAAATATAGTAACAGCACACAAGCCGTTTGTGGTGGCAGAAAGTTGAGATTTTTCAGGCACTTGTAAACTTTTTTGGGAGAGGTCAACATTGGACAAATGAATATATGTTCAAGAGGGACATGCAAGGTAATCTTTTGCAGTCAGGAAGAAACTTTGGGGGCCTATCTTGAGGCCACACAACAAAATGTATGAGCCATTTCAGACAAGAGCAGCTGAGAGATGTTACCAAGATAGAGCAATTGAAAGTTCCAAGGTTATAAAAATTTTAAACAAAAATCAAATTACTGATACAAAAAGCATTTAATTCATTGAAAATGTCTTTATACTCATTTTAAAATGCAATCTTTAGTTCCAGTCTATATTTGAAAGCTACTATTGAAAACTGTATAGGATTTAAGAACTTATAGTTTTGTTAGATATTAGTTTAGTTAATTGCAGAAATATGCTATATTTAGTCTCTTGTATGTTTTTGAAGTAGATAGTACATAGATTAAAAAACAAGCAATGTTTTTCATAGACAGACAGATAATAAACGGTTTTCAAAACCTCAGAGACCTACAGAAAATGGCATTCAAGATGTTTTAATAAGAAAACTGCTCCTGGCAGCACCCTGAATATAAAAGATGATGGACATTAAGGAAACAATTGTGGCAAGATAGTCACTGGACAAAAAACTCCTGATAGCAGTCTGTCTGTCCAATCTGTGAACAAGCAGGACACTGAAAAGTCGGCTGACCTACATTACAGAGATAAGATAGGCCAGTCCTTTAATATTCCTGCTTCACAGAAAAGTTTGTCAGATATTCTGGGCCAGTAGGCTGAAGACTGGATGCCCCAATGACACAGAGAAACCATGGGTGACTGTTCAGGTAGCCAGCAACCTCTGTCATTGCTATAGTTTTGGAAGTTGCTTGCTCTACACTTCTACATACTTAGGTAATAATTTAATTTCCTTCTAAAGTCTCTGATGGGGCTGAAGCCTAAATAACTATAATCTTACAATTAAGGTTAGTTGTATGGGATTTAAGATTATGTATTAGGTCTAAAAGATGTTATAGGTTGATAAATGCAAATGAAAATGGAAAATGATATTGATAGGTACAGAACTCTAAGCTAGGTATAGATAACAGATGCTTTCTTGAAGGTTGCTAAATATAAATGAACTGGACATTGTAAATATAATTCTTGATAGATCTGATAAATGTATTATATATAACACACACACACACTATTTTTTGAACTAAAAGGGGGAAATGTGATATGAATTTATTAAAATAACCAATTATGAGAATGTTTTTGTTTAATCCCAGGTGTGAGGCTGCTTAAGACACAGGTGTAAAGTATTAATTGTCTCGAGAACTAGCAGGGGTATAGCTTAGTCAGCTGAGCAAGTTTAACTCAGAGGGCAAGAGAAAGGGATAAAATGCCAGAGCCCCACGGAGAAAGGGGCTCTACGAAGAAGTAGGAGAAAGGATTACAAAGAAGAAATAAATTGCTGCTCTCCCAGCTGCTGGTGCCCCCCCCAAAACTTCTGCTTGTTCTTCCTGCTGATGTCTCCTGGTTTGTTGGACTTCTACTGAGACTAGTATTGTCCCTAAAGAACCCTAGGACCCTAATCAGCAGGAAGTAGCCTAAAGAGAACTCTGTCCCTGCTCCCTTTATCCTTCTTTCTCTCCCACCTAGTGTTGGGGGATGCTTGGAGGAACAGGAGTTGGAAGGGAGGTAAAGGTATTAAGTACAGTAAAATAAGTAGAGTAAATAATATAAAAAATAATAAAAGCCACTTGTTATTGTAAGGCTGTAAAAATTAATAAATACATGGCCTTCTCCTCTCTGGTGAGACCCTGACCTCACTCCTTCTGGAAACCTTCTACAGAACTCAGTCCTTGAAAATATCAAAGCTTACATAGCTGGCAGGTTTGTTCAGACTCCCCTCTGGTTCCCTCCTCCACACTCCCCACTTGCGGCACCACCTAACTTAACATACTCTTTGTTCCTTTATCACCACCTGTGGCTGTTGCCTTGCCTCTACTCCTTGGTGCCCCCACTTTTTTGTAGCCGCTTGTGTATTTAAAGGGCCAGAGGACCGTTTTACGGGGTTCATTCCTCTACGGGGGAATCGAACCCTGGAGCGTCAGTTTAATAAACCTCATGTTTATTACAGCGAATGGGGGGGGCATTGGTGGTCTGTGGCGTCAGGATTCGGTGAGCCCCTCTTGGGTTCAACAGTTATAACTCATTTTCCCAAAGGAATTCTTATGCAAAGAAGATAATATCTTAGAATATTTTTAGCACATAAACAGTGTAAAAAATTAAAGACCTATGTAGAAAAGTTTTCTGAATTGATTCTGAAAGGAAAAATGAGACTTTGTTGTGGCAGGTTTAGTGTTAGGATATAATAGCATAGGGAACTTGGAATAAGAGTGGATAAAAGACTTACTTCCAAAGTGACATGTCCTTGGGAACTTGCCAAGGACTAGGGCCTCTTTGATCTTAGGGCTAGGGGCAGGACATGCAGCCCCCTGAGTGCCCACCCTCCGGAGGTCTCCTGTTATTTCACAAGCCTCTGTGAAAAGCATCTGAATGACATGCCCTGAAGCACCTGTGAATTCACACCCCTCTGCAAAAAGCTTTTTTGAAAAAGACCGAGCCCAGGGGCATAACTTGAAAAGAATGTGAAAGCCTCTGCTGAAGATATATAAGTCAAGATGCACATAGACAAGTGTGGGCTCCTCTTGTTTCACCTTCTCTTGGTCTGGCAGAGAACTCGCTTCAATATCATTGGAAAATTTCACCCTCTATTGTTGACCTGTTTCTTGTCTGGAGGGAGGGATTCTTCCTGAGATTTGGGAGCGCTTAGACACAGAGCTCTGGAGCTCTAGGACTTCTGGCCTTTGCAGGTCATAAGTATCTGAATAGGTGAGCTGCCTGGGAAACTTTCATCTGTTAATTGGTCTTAAAACCATGGAGGTGATTCCTGTTTGATAAACTATCTTAGAATCTGACAAATGAAATTCAGAGACTTTAAGAGACTTTAAAACTGAAAAATTGTATGAAGACCAGCCATCCATCAGGACCCACGCTCAGAGAAAAATATCCTTTTGAGAAACCTTAGGTTAATGTTAAATGCTTGTATTATAGGTACTAAGAAGTTTTAGGTGCTAGGTTTCAGAGTTAGGGTTTGGATTTAGGATTTAGGAATTTTATAGACAATTGTTAGGTAATTGTTATGTATTAATAAATATATGTGTGATAAATAAAAATTTACTGTTACTTGTCAATTAGCAGGAATAGACCCAGCAGAAATTGTGGTACCTTTTACTAATGCTGAAATTGCTGGATATGGGAAGAAAATAAACATCGGCAAAGAGCTTGCAGTATTCTTTTTGGGAGAGATTAACAACAAATATCCTAAAAGCAAGAGACTTCAGTTTATAAAAAGAACTAATTGGGGGCTGAAGAGATGGCTCAGAGATTACGAGCACTGACTGCTCTTCCAGAGGTCCTGAGTTCAATTCCCAGCAACCACATGGTGGCTCACAACCATCTATAATGAAATTATGTGCCCTCTTCTGACCTTTGGGCATACCTGCAAGCAGAACACTGTATACATAATAAATAAATTAATCTTTAAAAAAAGAACTAATTGGATTCTTCCTTGTATAGTAAAAGGGACACCAATCTCTGGAGCCCCTACATTCTATACTAATTCAAATAAATCAGGAAAGGCAGGTTATAAATCAGGAAAAGTTAGTAAAATGACTCAAAGCCCTTATGATTCAGTTAAAAAATAAGAGCTGTATGCCATTCTTATGGTATTATTAGATTTTCCTGAATCTCTTAATATAGTCACTGGCTCTCAATATGAAGAAAGAGTTGTTTTACATATTGAAACCATTGAACTTACTCTGGATGATTCAGAATTGCTTCACTATTTATTCAACTACAACAAGTAATCAAGTAGAAATCATCCATTGTATGTAACATGTATCAGAGCCCATACGGGTCTACCAGGCCCTCTAGCAAAAGGTAATGATGAAATTGATCAGCTATTAATAGGAAATGTGCTAGAAGCTTCAGAATTTCATAAGAAACACCATGTTAACAGCAATGGTTTAAAAGGGGATTTTTTTTCTATCACTTAGCAACAAGCCAAGGAAATTTAATTATAAGGAAATGTCCTACTTATTCTTTGTATAACCAAACTGTATTACCTGAAGAATGGTACCCAAAGAAATGAAATTTGGCTGGTGGATGTTTTTCATTTTGCAGAGTTTGGAAAATTAAAGTATGTGCATCATACCACAGATACATATTGGGCATGGCTCTGGAGGATTTGGCATGGAGCTGGTGAGCTCAGTCATGTAACCAGTGTCTAGGACCTTCCCCATGTAAATATGGCATTTGCCAGCATCTCAGTCCCAGCCAATAGAATTCATTCAACCCCAAAATCTCTCCCTATTTCCTATAGTTCAAAAAATCCTTACTCATCTTGGGAGATGGAGGAGATTATGAAGAGACCATGGGAGAGGTAAGACCACCATGACACTTAAACTACAAATAAGGATTGCTGGTTCACCAAATAGCTTGCCTCTGAGCTGTTGTGATTTTGCCTGAAGGCACTTCCACCATCGGAGAAAACTCTCTCCAACTGCACCTGAGCTCCTGGGAACCTGCCACACTTTCTCCAGCCCAGTTTACCAGTTTCAACCAGGACAATACCAAAGAAAATGGCGCAGCAGCCTTTAGACTCCCTGACAGCAGTTGGCTTGACCCTGCCTTCTCTGGTGCTTGAATATACTGGGAGGGAACAGTTGGGTCCCCAGTTGCACTTGAGATTTCTCTCAAGGTCCTGCTGTCAGACAGAAGAAAAGCCATGATGGTACTAATTGATTCCTATCTATCCCAGCCCTGTATCCTGCAGGACATCAGTGAGAAATGCAGCCCACTGATTGCAGTCCCCAGACTCGACATATCAACTGCCCCCAACACTTCAAATACATATTCAGGATTTCAATGGGCAACTGCTTTAAATTCTGAAAAGGCTGATTCTGTAATTACACATGTATTAGAAGTTATGACTGTGATGGGGATACTTGTACAAATTAAGACTGACAGTGCTCCAGCATATGTCTCCAGTAAAATGAAACAGTTTTTTTCATATTACTGAAAAGATAGTCTTTAGACTTGAGTCCCCATCCTGAGCTGAGCAAAAGTTTGTAAAATTCCAATGCCTTGACCTGCCAGCTATCTTCACCACCACCCCATCTCCACTGCTGTTGTTAGGAAATGATTAACACAACCGCCCAGTCCCAGGGTCTCCTTGAAGTTTCCTTGGGGAAACGACTGCCCAGCCCCAGAGATAAGAAAACAGCCAGGGCCCCTCCTCCAGGAATTTACACTAATGCCTAAACTACTATTGATACCTACCCCAAAAACGTATATAACCCAAAGCTTTGCAAACCTCATGGTCGCCTCTCCCCCTCTCTCCCTCCAGTGTAGGCCACCCCACATGCATTGGCCACACTCGTTGAAAAAATAAATTGCTCTTGCTTTTTGCATTAATTCGATGTCTTTTTCCCATTGAAGGTCAGCAGGAAGATAGGCAAGACCCCCTCTGGGGGTTGGGCCTTACAACCCAAAAACATTACAATTACAACATAAAGCAAATTGCAGGTATGCCACACAATCCCACAAGACAAGCAGTTATAAAAAGACCTAATTGTGCTTTAAAAGATTTGTTTAATAAACAGAACAGGGCCAGCCATGGTGGTGCACACCTTTAATCCCAGCACTTGGGAGGCAGAGGCAGGTGGATCTCTGAGTTTAAGGCCAGCCTGGTCTACAAAGTGAGTCCAGGACAGCCAGGGCTGTTATACAGAGAAATCCTGTCTCAAAAAAACCAAAACAAACAAACAAACAAACAAAAATAGAACAGGGTAATCAAGAGCCCAGAGATAGATTACATAGTGCTTTATTAACTTTAATTTTTTTAATGCTAATGATAAAGGAACAAGCAACAGAGACACATTGGGTAGTAGAAAAAAATTGATGAATCAAATCTGCCTGTATATTTTAAAGACGTGTTGACCTCAAAATGGAAACCAGATTGTGTTAAATTGAGGAAGAGGTTTTGTCTTTGTTCCACAGAATAAAAGCTGTGGATACCATCAAAATTGATAAAGATTAGAATTGAACAGGAGAGATCTCCTGAATAAGGAGAGGCAATAGTTTATCAGACAGCTTGGTCATTCATTCCAAATAACTTATAAAGAATAAGAAATGCAGCTCCCAGCTTCCTCGCCACTACCCTCACCCTAGCTGACACTGCTCCGGTGGCTCCCACTTTCACTGCCTCCGAGAAAATGGCTGTGCCTCCCATATATGCTGATCTTGGCAAGTCCACCAGGGATGTCTTCACCAAGGGCTACATAGGGCTTTGGCTTAATAAAACTTGATTTGAAAACGAAGTCTGAGAATGGATTGGAAGTTACCAGCTCAGGCTCTGCCAATACAGAGACCACCAAAGTGAATGGCATCCTGGAAACCAAGTACAGATGGATTGAGTACGGGCGGACATTTACAGAGAAGTGGAACACAGACACCTGGGCACCGAGGTCACCATGGAAGACCAGCTGGCTCATAGACTGAAGCTTCCCTTTGCTTCATCATTCTTACCTAACACTGGGGGAAAAATACTAAAATCAAGACAGGGTACAAGAGGGAGCATATTAACCTGGGCTGTGACATGGACTTTGACATCACTAGGCCCTTGATCCGGGGCGCTCTGGTGCTTGGCTATGAGGGCTGGCTGGCTTGCTACCAGATGAATTTTGAGACCTCAAAGTCCCGGATGACCCAGAGCAACTTCACAGTTGGCTACAAGATGGACAAATTCCAGCTTCATACCAATGTGAATGATGGGACAGAGTTTGGTGTCTCCATGTACCAGAAGGTGAACAAGAAGTTGGAGATTGCTGTCAATCACGCCTGGACAGCAGGAAACAGTAACACTCGCTTTGGAATAGCAGCCAAGTATCAGGTTGACCCTGATGCCTGCTTTTCGGCCAAAGTGAACAACTCCAGCTTGATTGGCTTAGACCCTGAAGCCAGGTATCAAACTGACACTGTCAGCTCTGCTGGACAGCAAGAACGTCAGCGTGGGTGGCCAGAAGCTTGGTCTAGGACTGGAATTTCAAACATAAATGAATCTTGTACAATCATTAATTTTAAACTATTTTGCAGCATAGCTACCTTCAGAATTTAGTGTAACCTTTTAATGTTATATATTGGGGATGTGGGAATTGACAAATATGATGTTGGACCTCTAGGCTAAGGATGACTGGACTTTAAGGTGTTTACCATTTTAGAGGTACAGCAGAAACCCATTCCAAAAAGGGTCCTTTTAGCTGTAGCCATGGGTTGGGGAGGAGCCTCTTTAGAGATCACCAGGCTTCAAGTGGAACCTGGGAATGTGTGGGTCCTTTGTAAATATGTATCCAGTCCCCAGATGAAATTGTGGCTTCCTGAGCATTGTACCCTGTGTCCCAATCCTATGTGCTGGGAAGCATGTACACACCTATGTGAAAGGGGCATTTTAGACAGATAGTCATGCCCTCTTCCCATCCTAACCCATCAGTTACCTGTTTTATACCAAAAGTAGTCTTCAGGGTGTGGTTTTCTTCTTCTTTTTTTATTTCTTTTTTTGCTATTACACCAGAGTATGAAATAGCTTCCGGGTTCTCCAGCTCTGAGCTGGGCAGGTGACTGTGATCACTCCCTGACGGCACTAGGGATCTAAACTGACTTCTGTTATAGCCTCACCACCCCTATCTTCTAGCAGTTTAATGGGTACATTATAGAGTCTTCCATTTTGTGCGGAATTAGCTCCTCCCCCTCAAATGATGTAATTAACATCACTTAAAAATTAAACTTGAATAACATATTGAAACCTAAAAAAAAAAGAATAACAAATGCCTTTCATTTGATCAGGCATGAAAAAAAATTTTTTTTTCAAATGTCCAAAAGCACACTTGCCTTACTGGCATGAAATGAAAAATGGATTTTCTTAGACCACATGTCTTAATTGCATGTTAGAATGTTAGACTGTAGATTGCCATGTGGCCCATGCCATATTAGACATCAGATTTTGAGTTTTCTTCTTAAATAAAAAGAATATTTTGTTGTTTGATATTAAAAACACAGTTAAGAGATTTTTAAATGTTTTCAATGAATTCGAAGTGTTCAAACTTGTTTTCTAAATCTCTAAGAGTTGGAGTGGTTTGGAGCTAAGATAAAATATTTGAGTAGGGAAGTGGTAGCCCATGCCTTTAATCCTAGCACAGACAGGCAGATCTGTATAAATTAGTTGTTTTCTAAATTCTAGAGTTACAATGAACAAGGTGGTGGTGGTGTACAACTTTAATCTTACCACCCAGGGACAAAACTCAGATACAGCTCTTAATTTGTATGCTTGAACACTAGAGAAATCATATAGCATATTTATAGATTATTATAAAAACCTTCTACAGGGTTACTAGAAAGCCAGATAGTTCCCAATGGGGACAGAAACAAATAACAGCTTTTTGTGACTGCTGAAAAGCTCATCTCCATGCATGCAAATCTGACAAATATTGATCCAGATGATACCCTGATTTGTTGGACCTCCCTATTAAGGTTGTAGTCTACCATGTCTGGATAGCTTTCCTGAGTTCAGCTCAAAATGGAGGACTCTTTTTCTTAGCAGGATTTTCTCTTCTCTGCCTGATCCATGGAGCCCAAATCCTCACACCCTCTACCTGAGGAATGCCATGTAGGCCTTAGGGAAGTTACAGACTCATCTTCCTTTCTCCAATAAGAACTCACAATAAGAATGCAACAAGCACCTGGAATTCTTGGAATGACTCTCCATGCAAATGAGGCATCCCATTACCTTAAGCCCCAACCAATGATGTACACCCACCCTGAAAATGCCTACTCCCCAAACTTCATATAACCCTTGTTCACCCCAAATAAACATACACAAGCAGTTTTACTGACTATCATCTAAGAGAGCTGTAACACTAATGTCCTAGGAGAAGGCTTTCTCCCCCCTCCCCACCCCCACACTCCCAGTTGGACCAGGACCCTGCAGACCCACCCATTCCAGGCTCTGCTTTAGCTTTCTCTTCCTGGTGTGCAGAAGTGCCTGTACAACCCCTGGGAGGAAGTGGAACGTGGACTCACATTAATTATGTGTATCATTTATTGGTGAATTGGCAACTGGGGACTCTTCATGAAGCAAAAAGGAGTCCACCAACATTTGCCTGCTGGCTTCTATTGCAAACACTTTCCATATACAGAAAATATATATTCTCTCTTTGAAAAACAAGTCTGGATATTTTATGAGGCACAGAGAACCTTATAATCAGTCATTGCCAACCACCCTCTATGATCATAAGGGTGCCTCTTACAATAATGGATTGGATTCATTCGAAAGCAGAGTCCTTTGCAGGCTTAGCCATGGAAGGAAAGGTATTGCAATGGAACCTATCTGAGTTCCTTTGTGACCAGGATGTATGTGGTAGCAAAGGGGTCTATGCCTTCCTGCACTGAAGAAATAGCTGAGTTGCCTATAGTTCCCACCCTAAACTGCTCCCCCCTCCCCCAAAATAGACACCTATTGAACTATGGAGACCAACATAATGTTCACAACATTTGACTAACACATGATTTACTAATGTTCGTCAACCACTGATGAAACCAAAACTAATGAAAAACAGCAGCATATAGACAGGGGGATGGAATGACCAATACTGAGGAAGGAATCACAAAATCAGCACAACACTAATGGCTATAAGACAAACAACTAGAAAAGCAAAAGGAAAATCTCTGTTTTCTCCAATTCAAGTGTATGTGCAATGGTATAGCTATACGGTCATCAAAGATGGTATCTGGTCATGGGAGGAATGAACGGAAATGGCAAAAACCTAGCAAAACTTAGCAAAATCAAATTTTATGTAGGTCATACAGGCAAGACAGACAAAAAATCTGAAAATAATGAAATTGTGGACAAATTGGCATCATGTTTAATTAAGACTAGAATATTAAAATTTTCCAGGGAACAAATTCAGAATAAATCAGCAAGAGGATAGATTACACAGTCAGAAAACTTAAACGTTTACCCCTAATATTCAAAAAATGAGGGGAAATGGAGAACCAAATTAAACCAGGACAACCCCATGAGAATAGCTACTATAAGGAATCCGTAGCCAGGTGGTGACTCACACCTTTAATCCCAATACTTGGGAGGCAGAGGCAGGCACATAAGAATTACAGTTATTTAAACTTAAATTAAAAGCTGCTTACAAAAGGCAAGATGAAATTCAAAGTGAATGTCCTTTGTGATTTAAAAATAAATAACTTAAACCTTGAATTTATATAGAAAGAGAAAGGGGAATATAGGTATACTTATTCACACATACTAAGTTATATTTAGTTTCAAATATTCTAAAGAATGTTTAAAATCTCATTTGAAAGATAATGCTTTTTCTGTTGCCAAAAAACATTTTGCCCTGGGAAAGATATAACCTGCCAAAAAGGGAACCCCCAGAGTTAAGGTTGGGGCAGGGTTTTGTTTTTATCTTTCCAAGAGAATAAAAGCATCCAACTAAGGAATCTGAAGACCACTGAACAAGTGAAACATCTGAAGAAAAAGGACAGATCATCAAGAGACTATATGTCCCAGGGAAAAGAGTAAATTGGCTAAGTGGTATCAACAACCTCCAGCTTGTCTCTGCTGCTCTCTACAGACATAAGAAGTGAATGGTCTTTATGTGGTCCCAATTCAAGTGAAAATTAAAGCTGGCTTTGGGGCTGGAGTGTGGCTCTCTCCTTCTCTAAACCCACAAATGCTTGTTAAAGGAAAATCCAAAATCTCTGTCTCATATCAGAAGAGCCATCTGGTAGGAGAAAGAGGAAAACAAAAAATAAGGGACTATTCTATTGCCACTAATCTGATAATCTTTTGGTTTTCTTTTGAGTCTTTAAAGCTTTTCTTAAGGTATAAATATCTCAAAATCTATAAGATTTATTATGTATATATAAACTTTCTGTCATGATGCTAGTAGTCATATGGAGTACTAACTGATTCTTGAAATAAGATTCATCTATCATCATCTGTTTTCAGGTTTGAGGCTGAAGCAAGTTCCTAGTTACTAACTAGGAACGAAGTTTGAGTACCTTGTATGTTCTTAATAGATTGTGGTCCTCAAACCTTTCAGAGATCTTCTGAATATGGTATTTAAAATGTTTAAATTTTTACAATAAACTGTGAACATTCCTAACTATAACCTTTGAGGTCTCCAAGAAGATGATGGGGCCATGAAGTGACAAATCCACCTGGATTCTAGTAACACTAACCACTGAGAAAAACTGCTCCATGCCTCTTCTGCCACCAGGTTTTGTGCCAGGATTGCCATTAAAGCTGACAAACACCACCCAAAGATCAGCTTCAGACTACAAAAGTTGCTCAGGACATTCAAATTTCTGAATTCATAAGAACTTCAAACTCAAAAATACCTAATTCAAAGAGTGCAAAATACAACCGAGCTGGACATTGTGGAAAGCATGGCAGAAATAGCTTCATCATTCATCATCAGTAAATAGTTTTGCTGTGTTAGAGTTAAAAATCTTTCCTTTTTATTTAGACAAAAGGGGGCAAATGTTGCTGGATATTTGATCACACTGTGAACCCTGAGGTTTCATTGTTTACTGGAAAAGCATGATTCTACTTGTGATGTCGATCAACCCTAGCACACACTTTCAATCCAAGAGCTTTCTGCTTTAATATTGTAAACAGGATGAAATAAAGTCAATCATAGGTCAAAAGGCAGAGAAAGCAACCAGTTGACAGGCAATGAACATAGGAAAAAACCACAGAGAGTAAGAGGAAGTCAGGAGGACAGATAGATGCACAGGAAGTAGAAACAGTGACATTCAGTTTGAGAGTTTTTAGACATGGCGTGGAGAAGGAGCTTTCCTTTTTGGGAAGTCAGCTGAGGAGGAAGGTCAGCTGGGTGCTTTCTCTGCCTCTGTGAGCTAGCAGACTTTCACCACAGCATCTGGCTCCCAAATCTTCACTGGTAAATTTGAATGACTGTGTTTTTGTTAAAAACAATAGTGAGCCAAAATCAAGCTTTCCTCATTATAAGCTAGTTCTCCTTGTTGTTTTCCATGAAAGAAAGCTCACTACCATATCACCCTTCCCTCAACCTTGTTGTAACACCCACCTTACCTGTTCATGGCTCACCTTTTTGTCTTTTCCAGTCCCAGTGGGTTCACAGTAAACAAACCAATGTGGTGACCAATTTGTCTTTAGAGTGCATTGCAGTACTCCTCACAAACACACTCACTCCTTGGCAAAGTGTAAGACAGGCTTGTGCAGAGGTATGGTGCAGGAAGCTCATCTTAGTGGATTTCTTTATGTGAAGCCTTTCATAGCAGGAATGGACACTTCCTCTCATTGTCCCTCAAGTGCTCCTGCAAATGTAGTATCTTAGAGACCTACTAAATTACGGTGGGCACCCATCACAATGCCTTTGCTCTTGCTCTGATTGCATTGTAGGAGGCATGAGTTGGGTTCCCACCAACCTGATTTGCTTTCTTATTACCTTTATGATATCGGGAGCACGATATCAGTGGCGACTGTTGGATGGATGCTTATATAGAAACCTGTGCCTCACTCATAGCTATGCAAAGTCTTCCAGTGGTATTATCAATATCTAGGACATTTGTAAGGTGTGTTCCTTAAGTAAAATGCTACTCAAGGACTACTTGTGGTTATATTCTCAAGGATAACACACATCCCTGGTGCCTATTCCAGCACCTTGCTTCCATTGTGAGATCATCTCCCGC
The DNA here is from genome assembly GCA_907164525.1 of Lophiomys imhausi. Lineage (NCBI taxonomy): Eukaryota > Metazoa > Chordata > Mammalia > Rodentia > Muridae > Lophiomys > Lophiomys imhausi. The sequence continues at coordinate 22,649 of CAJQZJ010032298.1, forward strand.
AAATCACCCACACTGAATTTACTTCAAGGGTCACCACACATGGTCTTTTATTGTCTCTAGAATGTTATGGGAATGGTCTTGAATATACACTCATATTCATACTAATCAGCTGGGATGGAAGGAACAGGGTTAGGATGATACATCTTTTCTCTTGCTTCAGAATTACTCATCTCTCTACCTGATCATCAAGATGTCAGTGTGTCACCAATAAAACTAGTAAGGATTCTACTCAACAAGGCCCCAGAATTGAATTCAACCAAGATTTGTCATGTGCTTGCTTGGAAAGAACATTATTTGCATGGCAGCAGCCCATTACAAAACAGGCAACAAAGAAGAAGCATTCCTCCTGTTTATCAAACTTTTACGTGGAGGACCTGCAGCTTCCATTTCCTCTTCTGTGACTGATACTGCACTTATCCTGCCTTCATTCTCATGCTTCTCACTGTTCTCATATTAGGGAATGCAACAGTACCATCCATACTAACCAGGTTCCAGGTAACCTCCACATGTGAGGTGCCCTTGTGATTCAAAGACACAATGACAGATGATGGTCTTGCTTAGCTCAGGAATTTCATGAGTGGGAGACTTAGATCTCAGTCTGTGCCTACATAGACCAGCAGTTAGACAAAGGAGCTGGCAGTTAAGCAGAAAGTATCCACATTGTTGAGTGTTTTGACTGCCCTTTTTCTACCCAGGCAGGCAATCACAGGACCATTGCTGGTGTGTAGCTTAGCTAGGGTTTCTATTGTTGTGAAGGGACACCATAGCAACTCCTTAAAAGGAAAGCATTTAATTGGGGCTGACTTACAGGTTCAGAGGTTTAGTCTATTATTGTCATGGCAGGAAGCACAGTGGCCTTTAGGCAGACATGGTACTGGAGAGGTAGCTGAGAGTTCTACATCTGGATTGGCAGGCATCAGGAAGAGCAAGTGAACCACTGGGCCTGGTTTGAGTTTCTGAAACCTCAAAGCTCACCCCCAGTGACACACTTTCTCCAACAAAGCCACACTTACTCCAACCCAGCTACACCTCTTAGTAGTGCCACTCCCTGGGAACCTGTCAGGACAATTTTTATTCAGTGGCAGAGCCCAGCATCCTGTACGTGTCATGTAGCCTGTTGAGAAGTACAGGAATGAGGTTTCCTTCTTAGCCTTCATAGTCATCACAATCACCAGAAGGCAAATGCCTACCATTTGTCTCACCACAGTAAGAATTCTTCTAAGCTGTTCATCATTTTGAGTAGACATATGAACACAATATTTCAGGGTTGTCATCAGGGCATGACTCCTAAAGCCCCAGGGACAAGAACACTATGTGACTGAGGAATGGGATGGTAGGAAAGGGCTTATTTGTCATGTCTAGTCTCTATTTTAGTATTCCAGGTTCTAAAGATTGCCCATGACTCTAAGGAGTTCAGGACTTCAGGAGGGATTTTCCTCACACAATTTTCTTGATCTTCACAGGGCAATGTGCACTGAGTAGGTACCTTGCCCTTCAGTTCTATTCTGCAGAAAAGCAAACTCAGTGTTAGGGATGAGCTCAGGTTCCAGTTTGTAGTGACACTTCTCAGGCTTTGAAATTCCTATTTTAGGCTTCATTCTAGAGGATGGGTCTTTTTTGTTTTCCATTTAGACTTACAGAAGACAGTCTACTGAGATTATAATAAATCTTCCTCTCCATTTGTCTCCTCATTATGATTTCTGGCACAGTAGGGAATACTTCTTGGTATTATGACTGATCTGAGCATTGAAGGTTAGCAGATCCTTGGGTGAAGCATCCCACTAGGTGACAGCACACCCTGTCCCTAGCTCTGACAAACCCATGTCTCCTGACATAACCTAGAGCTATCTGAAGTGGTGTGTTGTGCTGCCTTTGACCTAACCCCCTAAAATTCTGTATAAGCAGAGATCTACATCATGACATGGGAGTGGAGGAAAGACACCAAAGCCTTAATTATCTGTTTTGAAGTAGAGGAGTATGGGCTGTTTCCTCTATGTTCTAGTGGTCCACAGATGACATCCACAGCCTCCTGAGTGCTGGGGCGACAGGCATGCAACACTAAGATATCTAGAGTTTGCCATCAAGTGCCTGGTTTTGAAGATCACAGGCCTCTCTCTCTCCAGGCACAGGGATGAAGGTAACAAGGGCTTTTGGGGTGTGTGTGTCTCTTACTCCAGGAGGCTCTGGAACTAGAGCCACTAGATACATGCAGAGGCCATGTATCCTCTGGGCCTCATTCAAATACTTACAGATTTTCTAGTCACTCTGGTCTATTCCCTTAGACTCTTTGTGGAGAAAATGCAAAAACATACAAATATCAAACAACTGTCAGCACTGGCACAAGAAAGAACATCCTCAAGGTAGGTTTTCTGTGGCTGACCTAAAATCCTCAGAGCAGCACAGAGCTACTGAGACAAAAGCCTCAGATCCTGAGCACTGGGCGGGAGAAGGGAGCTGACGCTGCCTCTCCAGAGCCGCCCAGGCGGGCAGGATGGCAGGGCAGGGGGTTCAATATGTGTGGGCATTGCTTCCTCCCCCACCCTGTCTTCTTTCTCTTTTCTGACATTAGAACTGTTCTCATTTGCCATTTTGATGCTGTATCTCAGACTGAAAAAAAAATCATTTTCTCAAAGCCAAGAGTCTGAAATGCCAACTCTTATAGAGCCACAGGAGGGAGTACAAACTGCATCTGGTAGACAATCAGAATGAGGAATATGGAGACAGGAAGACTCTGCATCAGCTACTCAGCCTGTGCCTGGGACTGTGCTGTGCTGCACCATTGGAGTCTGTCATTTTCATGGGCTAGTTTGTTTTGGGCACACAAAGGCCAGTGCCTTTAGAAAGCCAGCTATCATTGTTGATGGTCACAGTTTCAGCCTATGTGTCCAAGGGAACAACTTAAGGATAGACCCTGTGACCTTTCTGTCATATCTACAACAAGAAACCTGCTCACAGTGAACACTGTCCCAACTACATAACACTGTTTCAGAGAATAGGAGCGAGAGGTTTAGATCACGTATGGTTATCCCTAAAGCTATGTGTAGTCAATGATCTCTGTAGTAGGGTTAGTGAAGTTAATATAGCATTTAGCAGCATAGGGATCTTGGATTAGCAGAAGTTTGGCATCTCAGGTGAAAGGTATGGGTGGATCCAATTCTGTCTGGACTTGTTTACCATTGAAGGGCATGCCATCAAAGCCTGCCAAGAGCAGATGACATTATTGATCATGGAACCACAGAATGCACTGTTGGAGGGGTGTGCCTTAGAAAGCCCACCAGGGGCTATGGCAACGAAATGCTGGAATTCACAACACATTATGATAAAAGGGATTTAAATTGGAAGCCCACATGGCCTCACCCAGCCTTCCTCCTCATCTTCCTTTACCAACACATGCTGAGAGACCATGCTCCGCTGCTCATCACCATTTTGCACCAACCTGCCAGGAATCCACGCTAGTGGAGAAAGTAAAGGCAGACCCTCCCTGGTGCTCCAGAATGATGGAAAGGAGAAATATCTCCCCTCAGAGCCTCAGAGCATCGGAATGGCCAGAACACCGGAGTGGAGTCCTTAGAGCCCCAGAACATTGGAAGGGTGAGCAGAAGAAATTTTTAATCTTGCGAACAATTGGGCACTAAGATTGTAGAGGCAATTCTTGGCTGATTAAAAGGCTACCCCACTTCAATGGTTGAAATATATTAAATTTATAAACTGGCCTTAATATATGATGAATAAGATTCACAGACTTTAAGATTGAAAGACTTGTTGGAAATCAGCCATCCATACAGATCCACACCAAGAGAATTAACCTGAGAGCATATCCTTTTAAGAAACTTAAGTTAGTGTTAGGTGTTTGGTTTTTTTATATATAAATATTAGAGTATTTTAGGTATTAAGATATTTTTAGTTAGGTTATAGGTTTTAGAATTAGGGTTTGGGTTTTAGGATTTAGGAACTTTATAGGTAATTGTTAAGTATTAATAAATATATGAGTACAAATAAAAATTTTCTGTTACAGATCTCCAAAAGTGTGCACAGTTTCTTGTTGTGAATAGTTAGTTTCAGCATGAGGAGAAACACACAGAGCCCAACAGTGCTCCCTAGTTGGGCAAGAACACACACTGAAGGGAAATGCAGGCTGATGTACAGCTGTCTGCTGAGCTGTTCTGTAAGCTGGTGTGTTGCTGGTCAGTACAGGGGTGGACAGCCCTGTCTCATACACCTCTAAAACACATGCGAACTTATTACGTGATTTGTTTGTGTTGTTTTAACTGTCATTGAACTCGAGAACATCAGAAACAAATTAAAGGCTTATTTTCTGTAAACATTAACTAGAGACTGCCAATGAACAGGTGAAACATTTTACTGTCAGCCTTGCCTAGGATACAGAATAGACATGTCAGCAAAACTACAGAGTAGAACTGTAGATGGCAGGTTATCAGACACAGACAGTGAAGGTGCATCAAGACTCCAGGAACAACTCAAGTGCAGGCCTGAGAGGTTGTCAGTCCATAAAGTGCTTTCCAGGCAGCACGAGGACCTGAGCTCTGGGCCTAGAACCCAAGTGTCAACAGTGATGATGATAACAGAGCAGGAGGGTGGTGCACACTTGTAATCCAACACTAAGCAGGAAGATACAGGCCAATTTGTCGTACTTGATGACCAGCAAGCATCAACAAAAGGGTAAATTTCAACACCAAGGAAAGGCTCTTCCCTCCCCCAATAAGGTTGACCATAATTGGAGACCTCTTCATAGAGCTGACTGCTGAGCTGCACACTCACACACACACACACACACACACACACACACATGCACCTACGCCCATAAACATATCAACACACGCAAACCCACGAAAGTGAAGTGGAGTATTGGGAATATGAGACTTTACTGTAATTCAGTAAGGGTGTAGTGACTGTGCTCCATGGCTTTGGGGGTATGCAGGAGAACATGGATTCTGTGCTGGCAAGTCGGACCAGAGCAAAAGTGTACTTTGGACATCTCCATGCTGAGAAGAGTTTTTGAGCTATCTCTCTCTCTCTCTCTCTCTCTCTCTCTCTCTCTCTCTCTCTCTCT
>CAJQZJ010032298.1:32626-84287 GCA_907164525.1 Lophiomys imhausi
TATTCTTATTTGTACTCCAGTCTAGAATAAGATCAGAATGTCAACATTAAAATAGAAATAGAAAATAGTTGTTCATATTTATCTAAACATTAGCATCTAATTCTACTTCACAAATGTTCAAAATCTTTTCTTCCACACAGGTTTTTAATTTTCACTGAATCTGCAGCAGCAACAACCTACCTGGCACAGGAGTGCTGTGCTATTTGTTTCTGGTGCAGTCAGCCCACACATTCACACTTGGAAATGCGTAAAGTAAGTTGATTTTTGTGAACTTATTTTATTTGTTATATTATAGTCAGGGCATTACAATGATGTTCTCTCCTTAGAACTACATGGAAATCAGATTATACTGATCTGAGTCTCATTTTTGGTTAGTAAACTGATATCGAAATATCACTGTACTGTATGAAGGGAAAATGGAAAGCAATCTGTTAGAGAACCAGCACCCTACACAGATAATTTGGATTTCTGAAAGAATGCATAATCGACGTTCACTTACTTTTTGCAAAGGAACTTTGAAATCAGCATAATGAGCAGCAGGAATTTGCTTTCCACTGAAAATCTTCACAAAGGTTGTGGTAAGCCAAGTTGCATGTTATCCTTCAGGGAATGAAAGTGCCTTTAAGATGGGGGGCCAAGCCCACACAGCATGTCTCCTCTATCGGCTGTGCCCTTTCCCAATCAATGTACACACCTCCTAATAGCCATCTTTACTTTCCTTCTTCTCTTTACTCCATCTTGAAAATAGATACAAGGAACCAAAACAGTGCAGCAGTCTCCAGAAATAAGCAATACCTCTAACAGGGGATGGACAGAACGTCTGTATTCCTGACAAAATTCAGCCTAAGCTCTAATACTAAGGTGACATAAAGGACATGAATGCAGAAGGGGGATTTTGTATGAGGATGAAAGGGTCTTAAAGGAGGGTGGGGCGACAAGGGGTACTACTAGGGATGCAAGCAAGTCCAGTAGTATTTATCTCTTGTGTGGAATCTAAATTTAAGTATATACACATATACAATATATGCATATACATATGCTTCCTATGAATATATAATGTGAAGATTTTGGGGAAAAGAGATCCAGTGGAGGGTGCACAGAACAAGAGGGGAGCTAGGAGGGAGTGAACATGAGCGAAGTGCAATGATTATGTGCATGAAGATATGATGAAGCCTGTGCTTTGTATACCAAGGAAAGGAGTAATGAAATACTAAAGAGTAATGAATACATACACACTGGCGGGAAAGGCTAAGGTTCTATCCCTTACTGAAGAGTGTTTTCAGTCTCTACACAACTGACATCAATTCCACCAGCAGAAAGCCCCAAGTTCTTACATGTATAGACACTCTGAACTTGAGTCATGTCAGGGTCAGGGAGGAGAGTCAGAGCTGAGTTGGTTTCTGTCCATGAAGTAGGGTTCATTCAGTATATAGAAAGTGAGGACTGAGTGGCAAGAGACTGGGCTAGAGACACAGCAGACCCCAGAACAGTGGAACCTAGTGTGACAGGCTGTGGCAAGGAGTTGGCTTTTTATTTCTTAAACTTTTCTTGTATTTGTACTGTCTCCCCACTCCATTTTAATCTTTAAACATTCATTTATGGTTTCTTGTATAAAAAAATGCATCAGAGGGAAATGAAGGTAGAAATATGGCCAACATGTGTAGGACACCTTTGTAACAGGTCAGGCAAGTTCTGCAGAAGGATGCTGAAGGAGGGAAACTGAGAGACTCTGGGGATTTTCAGGAGATAAAAGGAAGTGCTTACTGAAGTCTAGGGAGGAGGAGAGGACAGTTTGTCCACCCTGGGTTTTAGGTATTGTGGAGATAAAGGATTTGATGAATTCTAGGAAGGGGGAAAGGGGGGTCTGGCTACACCTGGCTCCAGTTATTTCTTAATTGTGAAAATAAAACATCAGACTTTTGAAATCTGGGGAGGGGAGCAGATAGTCTCAAGAAGTAAAGAGTTCACTAGCAAAATTGTAAAACTAACCATTGGCACAGGCATGGGAAACTCCCTCAAATGACTCATTTGCCTCCAGAGTCCTGGAAGTGACAGAACATCTCCAACAGGTACTGAGAGCAGGGTGTCTGCAGCTCAGACCCTAGTCCTCACACTGTGTGCGACTAAATAACAACTTGAGGACTTCCAGTCGCTATGAACAAGGGGCAACCCAACTCGGGCAGCCCACACCACTGCACCCTTCTGCACTGACCTGAACTCCACAGGCTAACCCTAACTAACCTAACCCTAACTTACCCTAACCCTAACTAACCCTAACTCTAACTAACCTAACCATAACTAACCCTAACCCTGTCGGGACAGTCTTATGACTCCAGAATGCAGCACTAAGAACTCTGGAAGGCAGGAGGCACCAAGGTCGTGGACAACATGGAGACCCATGGCTGCATAGGCCGCATTACCTTTCCAGGATGTGGTTTCTGCCCTTCTTCTTTGGTGGGGCACAGTTCAGCTATGTCCAGCCCCCATTTTGTGATGCCACTGGCTCTTGTGGGTGCCAAGATGCCTTGTTTCTGATAGCTGAGTAGTATTCCATTGTGTAGATGTACCATAGTTTTTTTTTATCCATTCGTCAGTCAAGGGACATCTGGGTTGTTTCCAGTTTCTAGCTATTACAAATAAGGCTGCTAGGAACATAGATGAGGATATGTACTTGTGGTGAGGAATCATTTGGATATATACCCAGAAGTGATATGACTGGGTCTTGAGCTATTCAAAGTTTTCTAAGATATCACCAAACTGATTTCCATAATGGTTGTACAAGTTTGCACTCCCACCAGGAATGGAGGAATGTTCCCTTTTCTTCACAGCCTCACCAACATTTGAGTTTTTTATCTTAGTCATTCTGGCAGGTGTGAGATGGAATCTCAGGGGATACAAATTGGAGAGGATTGAACTTTTGTTCTTGTCCTGAAGAACTGGAGTGCTGCAGGATGGAACGGTACCTAAAATAACTGCACTATTTACCTTGAGCTATTTTTCATACATATGCATCAAGTGGATGCACAGTGTCCAAAGAGGTTAGAAGGGGCATTGGATCCTTTGGAGCTGGAGTCACGAGTGGATGTGTACTACTATCTGATGGCTGGGAAAGGGTCCTAGGTGGCTAAGGAGAGCAGTCTGTGCTTTTAACTGCTCAGCTACTACTCCAGCCACAAAAGGAGCTTTTCAAACATGTCTCTTGGCCTATGAAAGCCACTGTCAGTTTACAAATCAAACTGAATGACTGTTTTCATTCAGCTTCAAGACCTACTTCCAAGAAGGACATCATCTGTCCATATAACATATACTTGTATTATCCGTTTGAATGTATCATGGGTCAATGATAAATAACTTGATTAGTGACCACCTGTAAGAAACATGTGACTCTCTCTCTGAACTAAGAGTCATGGGAAAAGGAACTGTCATGTCTAGGTTGTGTGTTTTCAGCTACCTGACTGCAGCCATGTGGGGGCTGCTGTTACCTTCTTGCAGGGTGGAACCCAGGTCCTTTTTATACATAGCATCTCAGATTCCTACTGGTCTTCACCTGTTTCAAGGAGTCATTCTCCCTCTTCCCTAATTAGATCCTGATAGAGTCTTGGGTTCCCATGGGGCTGACTGACCAGGTTTGCATCAGGGTTCAGTGTTGTCACCTGCGACCACTGACTGTACCGCCTGTACAGGGGGCTGGGAATTAGAGAGACAAAGAACACAGAGAGGGACACCAAGTCAAGTCAGATCTGATCAAGGTGTCAAACTTTACTGAAGTTTCAACTGCTTATATAGACTAAGAACAACAAGTAGGCGTGGCGTCAGTATCAGAAAAGCACAGCAAATACCAGCGGCAGGAATATCCCAGTAACAGGCCTAACTGCGTCACTCAGGTGCAGGTTGAGTACTTGACAGCAAATCACTAAATGGCTGCTCGGTAAGGCGCTGCCTCAGTTCAGCATCTCTGATCCTGGACACGCATGATTTTTGATTCTGAATGTAACAAACCATATTTCACCCCATTATCCAATTCCTGCTACTCCATTTATATTACAGTCTTGACAATGGCAGGAAAGGAAGGAAACTTTAACATTTGTTTTCTTAGACTCCTGAATTTAGGAGAGTTTTGAATGGCAGGCTGGTTCTCTAACTATGGTCCTGGCTCTGACACCTCCCAGGACTGTGACTTTGGACAGAGTATTTCGTCGCTGAACATGTCTTCACCCTCTTCGGTGAGATGACACACTGGAAGGTGTCTTTAGGAGCACAGTATAGAGGAGGAAGCCTGGGAGTTCTTGGGACTGTTTCAGCCAAAGCAGAGAGAGAGCTGGGTCGGTAGCAGAGAAGAACCGAGGGGAGAGCTTCCCTTTAGCGGCCCCTCCACACAGTTTCCCACAATAGTTCTTTATTCACAGTCAGTGCTCAGCAACAGTAGTGTTGCCATGTGCGGGGATTCAACAACACGTCTGCCATTGTGCCGTCAGCAGCTGAGACTGGCTGACCTTCTCCAGCTAGGCAGTTTCCCTTCCTCCTCCATGGCTGCACAAGTCTTCCCTGACACTGTGGGGTAGAGAAAAGTCGTCTTTCCCTGGCAGAGCAGGACTGTTTGTCACAGTCAAGAGCACAGGAGCAGCTGTGCTCCCTCTGACACTGCGCACCGGGTCAAAGGCAGGCACCTTCCTGATCGAGGAGGTTGGCACCATTCTTGGTGAATGGCTTACAGGTAACTGCTGCACGTCCCAGGGAGACATTTCAAACAAACTTCCTAAAGTCAGATCATGGAGGCATACACCTGTATGTAATCTTGGCCCTTGGGAGTCAGAGGCAGGAGAATCAAGGAGACCATGCCAGTCTCTGACTACACAGTGACTTGAAGGACAGCCTGGGTGTATAAGGCCATTCCTCAAGAAATAAAATAAAACCAATGAATTTTTGAAAATTGGCATTCCCAAGGTTAGAAGTCTTCTGTCTGTTAAAGAGAACAAAAGAGAGGAGGGAGGAGACGGGACAGTGAGGAGACTGATGATCTGGGGAAAGTAAGTTTGGGGTTGTTTACAGAAAGAACAGGCCACCTGGACCTGGAGACAATGAAGAAATTAAAATATGAGGGAGAAAAAGTGGAAGACTACAAGAAAGGGAGGACATGAAGCATGGTAACACAGGTCACTTGGGACTGAATGTGGAAGGGAACCAAAGACTTGATTAAAAAATGAAGAGACTCAGAAGTTGTATGATGGTGGTGCACACCTTTAATACCAACATTTGTGAGGCAGAGGCAGGCAGATCTCTGAGTTCGAGTCCAGGCTGATCTACAGAATGAGTTCCAGGACAGTCAGGGTTGCATAGAGAAAACGGTCTCCAAAAAACAATAAAAGAAAATTGTAACCGAACTTTTAAATTATTATTTAACACTTATTTATTTATTACTAAATTCACTTATAACAAACACCAACAATTTCTTATATTTTTGGTTGTGAGCCTAGCCTTTAACGGCTGAGCCATCTCTCCAGCCCAACCAACAATTTCTTAACTATTAATCCTATAAATTCCTACAACCCCTTTAACCTATCCACTAAACCTATTGATAATCATAACAACCACTTTCATAACCTTTTAGAATGATACAGTCTCTGGGGCAGGTCCTCAGTCGTCAGGAACACAGTCTTTGTTGTAGATTCTTTAACACACTTAGCAGTCCTTTTTCTGGATCTCTCAGATGCAGGTTCGTCAGGGTAAGTTGGTTATTGCAGTCTCACCTTAAATAAGGCTTCATGCTTTCTTCTCTGTGGGAGACCCCAGCCGTCTGCAGGCCAACTTACTTCTTTTGAATCAGGAACTCAGCTGCTCTGCCTCAGTCCTTAAAGCCAGGCACTGTTTCCTTTAGGCCACTGTTTGGACAGATCAAACCCCTCTAGGCAAAAGCTGAGCCACAGGGTCCAGTCCTTGGCCTTTTGGTGTCTTTCTCAGGCTTTCTTTGCTCACTGGCTTCTTTCTGCTTCAGGGAGAGAGCTGGCCATCAATGGCCAGCCGTTTTTTCAGCAGGACTCTTGGAGCTCTCTAGCATCAGGGGCCTCTTCTCTTCTGGGCTCCACGCACTGTCCTCAAATAGGAGGAACTCTGTTTCAGCTTAATTTGGGCTCTGCCCACTTAGCAGCTGAAAACAATGTCAGGCCAGATACTTTGTTTCTTCAATTCTATTGAGTCTTTCCTGTTTTCCTGACTTCAAACTTGTTTTTCAGTCTATTGAGTCTTTCCTGTTTTTGCTGACTTCATGCTGATAATGCTCTTCAGGCCCCGAATTAAGAGACAGTATCAGAAACTCCTATATATTTTCTAAATCTAATTTATCTAACCCCTACAGAAAATAGAAAAAGAGAAAGAAAAAAGAGACTCAAAGTGGAAATTGTTTAGTGAAGGGCAAACAGAGGGAAATTTAGTGAACATAATAGGTTAATAGACCAGGAAGTAAACTGAGGCTGGGACAGGGTGTGACTAGGAGGACCAGATTATCAGGAAAGACATCTTTGGTGTGTGCCTTTTCTCTACTTGAGAGAAACACTATTGATGTTGAATTATGAAAATTGTGAGCATTCTATAAATATATTGTAGCAATTCTTAGATGAGTGTCTGGGCTCATGGGTGAAATCCCAGCTCCCAGTGGCTAAAGCAGGAGGATTGGTGCTTGTTCATGGCAATGAATTCTAAGATGAATTGTAGTACAAGCTCCTAGCTCTGGCTACAAAGTCAAAGTTATTCCTGGAAAAGAATTGAATTCTTCCTGTGAACAAGCTGCTGACTGGGATGCAAAGGGCTGAGAGGTGGAGCTGGGTCCATTATTCTGCTGTGACCTTGGAGAACACAGGATTGTAGAAACCATGAACCCATATCCCTCAGGGGCAGCTCTTAAGCCAAAGCTGCTTTCTCATCTTCACAGTTGTTTTCCTCATAAGCCTCTACAGCTTGGTAGCAGCGAGAAATTGTAGGGCCAGAAAGAAAAGACATCAACACAACAAAGTCAGTTCTGCTCTAATTTGAGATTTTTCAGGAAGTCTTGGGCTATGGATACCAAGGTAGCTTCATGTCATCATTCTCTGTCTAAGAAAACCAGCACCTGAATGGTCTTGGGGTCCTGATGATGCTGACAAACACATTTTGCTTCAGTGTCAAGCCTCTCTGATCCTGGGCATGTGGGATTTTCCTTCTAGAACCTAATGGTGTTCTCATCCCTTTATCTGATTCTTGTAATTGTGTTGATATTATCCTTCCTACAATGTCTGGTAAAGAAACTTGTTTTAACTAAATTACCCCCTACATTTTGAAAAGTCCAGACAATGTAAACTTTCAGGGAAAATACTGAACTAGACTCTGGTGCCCTAACTTCATTGTTGGTTCTGATATGTCTGGGATTGTTTTGATAGTGTTTCCTCTTTCCCAAAATGAATCTGTCTTCCACCATGAAATAGAAGGCTCTGGGCTCATTGTGGCATTGAGTCTTTAGGAGCACAGTGTAGAGAAGGACAGCAGTGAGTTCCTGAGAGCTTTTCCACAGAGGCAGAGAGAGAGAGCTGGGTGTGAAGACAGGGACACTCAGAGACAAGACACTTCACTGTGGCAGCCACCCTCCCCTTGCTTTTCCACATGAGCATTCCAGTGTTAGTGCTGTTCAGAAGTAGTGTTGGGATGCGAGGGGAACTACTTCCACATTTGCCAGCCCTCCATGAGCAGGGTGGCCTACTCAGGGCTCAATGTGCCACCCTCCTGGACCTGGGGTCCAGTTAGAACTGGACCTTCAGGAGAGAGAAATGGGACTGTGTTTCATGTCTAGGGGCACAGGAGCAAGTGCACTCCCTGCCACAATCCTCCAAGAAAACTCACTAATAGCAATGTCAGTGCCAGGACTGCTGCTGGTTCAGGTGTGTCACCTCAGCTGAGGCAGGGGAAGGCCACTACTTCATGGCTAACCTCTGCTGTGTAATGAGTTCCTAGCAATCCTGGCCTATAAAGTGAAACCCTGTTAGGTTTTATAGGAATTTTCTCCCAGGTATAAATTTAAGGATAGATTTAATCCCATTTTAATTAAAATTCTTTAAAGTGTGTGTCTTTGCCATGCATGTTTTGACTTCTCTCCTGCCTCACCCTCCCAACTGCAGGAATTCAGTTTGTATCACAATGCTCATTGTGGCCATTGCCTTAGTAGTGCACACATTAACAACCTTCTGAACACAAAGGAACTTGCTTTCATAACTACTTACCTGGGGACAGGCAGTAGCCTTATGAAACCCTGGCATTCAGACCACCATAGTTGTCCAGACATTATAGGATCTTTCATAGCTGGACCTCCAAATGAGGTAAGTCTCACAGCAGTTGAAAAGGTAATTTGTAAGCAATCATATGTGGCAAATTTAAAAGCCCTGGTGCCCTTTTCTGTGTTTAAATCAGTTAACTTCACATTATTTTTTTTTTTTTGTCCACGTGGTCACCTTTCACATTCTCCTATGTTGCCAATGGATCAGAGCAAACAGGTCAATACTGTGACTAGTTTGTCTTTAGAACTACAATCAAGCAATATCACTCCTGAGCAATGTTCAAGACAGGCTTGTGCAGTGCTCTGGTTCATGGAGCTCGCAGCTCTCAAAGGTTTATTTCCTGTGGTGCCTCTCAACCCTAAACATTCTCAAACAGCAGGGACTGAGTTTTTGTTCCTCATTGTCCCTCAGATGCTCCTGAAGACTGGGGATCCTAATAGATACCTGTTAAATTACTGAGGGCACCTCATCACAAAGCCTTCTGTTTCTAGCTGGGATTGCATTGTGAAGACATGAGTAGGGTTTCCTCCAAGCTGAGGTGTCCCTCATTGCCTTGGTGACATGGGAAGAAGCCTCTGTGGTGAGTGCTAAGTTCATGCTTCTGCACAAGCCTCTGGTGTGTTCACAACCCTCTGGTGTATGTGCACAACCCTCTGGTGTATGTGCACAACCCTCTGGTGTGTTCACAACCCCCTGGTGTGTGCACAGCCTTCTGGTGTGTGCACAGCCCTCTGGTGTATGCCCAGCTCTCTGGTGTTGCACAACTTGGGCACAATAGCTCCTTAAAGTCTTCCAGTGCTAATCTCAATAAATAGGCTGTTTGTAAGATGTGCTCATTAAGTTAAATGCTACCAAGAGCTCCTTTGCATTATGGGTTTTTCTTTTCTTTTTTCTCTTTGAAGACTAACTTTATTGTCATTAAACTTGGCTTGATTATTTATAACACTAAATGCTACAATATTGGTAATTGGCTGCATACTCTTTTTACTGAAACTTAAAACATATTTGTGTGTGTGCATTTGTGTGTTTCTGTGACATTTATCTGTGTGTAAATATGCAAAGGTACATGGGGGTTGGAGGATGACTTCAGGTGTTAACTCTTGCTTTTCTCTTTGAGACAGAGTCTCTTGCTGTTCAATGCTATATATACCAGGTGATCTGGCCTACAAGCTTCCAGGGATTTTCCCGTCTCTGCCTCCCATCTCACTGTGAGAGTGCTGGGATTGAGATGTGTGTGCCTGGCTTTGTGCAGGGACTTGAACTCAGTTCTCCTTGTTTGTGTGACAAGCATTGTGTCTTCTGAGTCCTGTTGCATTTTTTTTAATAGCAAAGAAAGTTTTATTGGCCCATAGTTCTGGAGGTTTTTTTTTTTTTAAGGTTTATCTTTCCTACCCCCAACAGCTCCCCCTTTTAGTCCAATAAAAGGCTCTTCTTCTTCTTCTTTACATTTATTTATTTATTCAAGTTACATCTCAATCATACCCCACCTCCCCCTCCCAGTCCCATCCTCCTACCCTCCTCCTCCTCACCCTCCTATCTGCTTTTTAAAAAATTTAAGGTGTATCTTTTCCCCCCAACAGCTCTCCCTTTTAGTCCAATACAAGGCTCTTTTTCTCATAACAATACAAAACAATAAGAACAATTAGGCCACAATTATGAAAATTATCAGGTATAACATACATTCCCAATGTCCAGTCCATACGTATTTGGCAACTAATAAGAATAGTCTATTATCTATCAACCTCGATGAGTTTAAAGTTCTATGCCTAACTCAGTTTCCATCCTAACTTGCATTACCAACTTAAAAACATGTTCTTAGACCTAGAATATCCTTTTAATTCCTAAACAACTTAAAACTTAACTGTGAGACTATAACTATCTAGTCTTTAACCACATCAGAGACCCAAAAAGGATAAATACATCTGAATAAACAGAAAGTGTAGAGCAAGCAGCTTCCAAAACTAAGAAATGACAGACAACTGGCTGCCTGGACAGCCTCCAATTTCTCTCAATATATTAGAGCATCTATCTTCAGCCTCTTGGACCAGTATCTCTAACAGACATTGATTGTAAAACAGGAATTATGAAGGACTTGACCACCCTGCTCGGCAGAGATAGGCTGTCACCTGCTTCCAAGTTTTGTTCATTTTGGACAGCATTCTGTCTACAGTTGAAGTAAGTGCTTTTTCTTGCCATGTGGCTAGCTTGTCACTAATGCAGTCATCTCCAAATGGAGAATCTTCAGTGCTCCTCGTCTACTTGAATAGAATGGGGGAGGGGTGCTGTCAGGAGCTGACATGTCTCAATACCAAAAAATTAAGAAAACAACTTTAAATGCCATATTCTACAGATATCTTGAGGTTTTTTGAAGACCTTCATTATGTTTTCAAGGGCCACAGACATCCCTGGTCCCTACTCTACCACTTTACTACCACAGTGAGAGTATTGCTGGCTGGACGTGTTCACTGAATTCATTGAGCTAATTCACTGCCCGGGGCATTTTATTTGCTCTAGTTTGTTTAGGGAGAGCTCTCTCTCTCTCTCTCTCTCTCTCTCTCTCTCTCTCCACACACACACACACACACACACACACACACACACACACACACACCATGCTACACCACTGGAATACAAGGAGACAAGTTCTGATGTGACCCGTCTTTTCTGTCTCAGAGTGACCAAATCTCCATTGGTAGTCATCAAGACATCAGTGTCCCAGCGTAAGAGTGACTCAGGGTTGTGAGTGATCTTGACTAAAACATCAAAATCAGCTCAGGATTGTCCTGTTCCTCTACTTTGAACAGGGAAATATCCACATCAGCACATTACAAAAGCAGGCATCTACAAGAGGCTTTCATCTATACCATGAATTTCTAACAAGAGAACCTGTAGTTTCCATCTCCCGTCCTGTGACTGGCCCCTCACTCATCCTGCCCTGTTCATGCTTCTCACCTTTGCTGACAGTACGGAAATTGACAATGTCACGGTATTAACCAGGTTTCTGGCAGCTCACACACACTTGTCCTTGCTATTCAAAGACACAAGGGCCAAAGTTGGTGTCATGACTCAGGAGTTTCATGAGTAGGAAGGAGACTTAGTTCTTGAGCCCGTGCTCACATGGCCCAGCTGGTAGACAGAATTGGCAGGTAAGCAGGGTGTGTCAGCATTGGTGTGTATTCTGTCTGGTCTCTTCTGCTAGATGCTTTGTGGAAAAACCAAACAAAGACAGCAAATATGGAAACACTGTTGGCACTGGGACAAGAAGGAAGGAGGGTTATCTTTGTCTCTGTGGCCAACATAAAAGCTTCAAAGCAGCACAGAGATGCTTAGACAGAAGCCTTGGGTCCTGAGCACTGGGCAGGAGAGGAGCTGGTGTGGCCTCCGCAGAGCAGCAGAGAGGAGTCTTATGGTAGGCTAGTCAAGTCATGAGACATGGATGCCTCTCCCAGCCTGTCTTCTTTCTCTCTTTTCTGACATTAGAATCTTCCAGTTATCCATTTCAGTTTTTTATGGCTGTCAATGCCATTTTTTTTCCAGGACTGACAACCTGAAGAGACACCTCATACAGAGGTCCATCAGGAGTAAAAACAACACCTGGCAGTGAAGGTCAGTGTGAAGATCACAAAGATGGGAGGATTGTGTGCTGGCCACTCAGCCGGTGCCCTGGAACTGTGCTGTGTAGCCCCAATGGGCTAGTTTATTCTGGGGACCTACAGACCAGTGACTCAATAAAGTCAATTTCCAACTGTGACATGGAGGATTCTCACATTCAGCTTATGTGTCCAAGAGGGCAACTTGAGGACAGGTATCTGTGAACTTTCTGCCATATCTACAGTAAGAAACCTGACCACAGTGAACATTCTCACCAGAACATTCTGTGATTCAGATCACAGAGATGGGAAATTTGAATCAGGTGCTTATCCCTAAAGCAGCTGTTTTCATCCTGTGGGTCGTGACCCCTTTAGCACACCTGTATCTCATATTTATATATGATTCATAGCAGCAGCAAAATTACAGTTAATAGAGTAGTAAGAGAATAATTTTACTGTTGGGGTCATCACAACATGAGGAGCTGTATTAAAGGGTCGTAGGATTAGGAAGGTTGACAACCACTGCCCTAAAGCTGTTTGTAGTCACTGATCTCCCCAGTGGCGTGCGGTGGGTCTTGTTGGGTATAGTTAGTTTCAGCTCATGGAGATGATCCCAGGGCTCTGCAGCACTCTGTGTTGGGCAGGGATGTATGCTGGAGTCACCTATAAACTGCTGTGTGTCTGTCTGCTGGGCTGTTCTGTATGCTGGTGCTGATGGTCATCAGGGGGCTGATCTGCTCTCATCCAAACATTTCCAAAGCGCTGAGTGAAAGGAGTTTATCACGTGACATTTTATGTTTTTACACACCACTGAATTCAGGTGATCTTCAGCAGCAAAACTGGAGGGTTTATTTCCTATTGGAATTCAGCTGAGGCCACCAAAACAGCAGATGTAACTGTGGAAGTGGTTTTACTCTTCAGCCTTGCTTGGAATACAGAATACACATGTCATCACAGCTACAGAACAGAATTTCTGTAGATGATAGGTTACAACAGGGTCAGAGAGTGAAGATACACCAAGATTACAGAATGGAACTTTAGATGACAGATTTTGGGGAACAGACAATGACGGTGCACCAACATTATAGAAAAGGTTAAAATTAAGACTTGAGATCCTCAGTCCATAAAGTGCTTGCCAGGCAAACATGAGGATCTGAGCTCTAGCCCAAGAGCTCCAAGTATTAATAAAAATTATAATAAAAAATTATGCAGAGTTATGCTTGTAGCCCCAGCACTAAGAAGGCAGTTACAGATCGACCCCTGAGGCTCACTGGCCAGCCAGCCAGGCCAATTGTGTGACTTTCCGAACCAATTAAAGACCCTTTCTCAGAAAAAAAAAAAAGTAGGCTATACCGGAAGTGCACACTGAAAATCTATGTCTAACCTCCACACTCACTTGCACACATATGCACATGCATGCAAACACCACACACACACACACACACACACACACACGTAAAGTAGGGTACTGAGAACACTGAGACTTAGCTGTAACTGAAGACAGCCATATGGCAACTGAGCAAGGGGGTGGTGGCTGTGTTCCATGGCACCAGGGTTACGGAGCCGAGCATGGACTCTGCGCTGAGGTGAAAGGCCTGAACTAGACTTTGGTTATCTCTGTGCTGACTAGAATTTTCTTCCGAGATTTGAACTGTTAGCCTAAACCCTTTTCTTTTTCTGTAGAAGAAAAAAGATGAAGTGGCACAGAATGCTGCCTTCTGGGAAGATATCAAAAACATTCTACAGAAAACCTCTGAAGGATTTGCCAAAGGGAGCTCTCATCCAGCTGGGCCCGTGGTTAGTGTTGAAGACAATAAGAGTGGGGAGGGGACCCCGGTTAAGCATGGTCATCTACAAAGGCTGAAGCCTCTTCTGTAGAAATCACACCTTTCAAGCCACCACTGATGTGTGACTTAGAAGGAGCCCCAGTGACTTAGCCCCAGCACAGGCATCAGCCACTCAGCCTGGGGAAAGTGTGATGACAGCTAGGCTAGGTGAGTCAGCACAGGTTCCTGACTTGGAAAAGACTTGTGTAGAAATGGTCCCCATTGCATCTGGGTCAGCCACACAGGAGTGAGACTGGGGCTCACAGGTAAGGCAGTGCTGGTGGACAGGCATCTGGAGTCTGGAGCACCGAGCACCACAGAGAATGCTGCGACCCCTGGCCCATGTCCTCAGTCTCTTTTGCTTCCATGATCCCACTTACTCTGAAGTGGTAGCAGAACTTCATGTGATGAGTGCTGTCCTTCAGTGTCCTGCCACCCCGACTGTCTTGTAAAAATGGCAGTTGACTTAGGTTAAACCAGGTCCTGATAAAGGTGAGAAAGTCAGCCTTCTCCAGCTGTGAGCCTGTGTACTGAGCAATCCACACACTTCCAGATGCAGCTGAGAGTCAGAGGCCTTCTCCAGCTGTGAGCCGGTGCACTCAGCCATCCACACACTTGCAAAACGTGACGAAGGAGCAGGAGGAAGCTGTTCAGTTCCTATTCATCTGAGATAATCAGGAGAGGGGTGACTGGTCCCAATTAGTTGAGGACCCTGTTGCTACAGCTTTGCTGGGCTTAGTACACCATTTTCACTCACAGTTGAGTCTCGGGCTGCAGCATTTTCAGGCTGCATGTGCACACAGATCACCCTGAAGTTCCAGGGTCTCAAGGGGCTGCCCCAGCCATACAGCATTGCTCTGTCCGGGACACTCTGTGGCTGTATGAGCATTCCCACAACAGGCTTTCGGCAAGAGGGAAGCTCTGGAATACTGGTAGTTTGGTGTAGTCCATGTCTGAAAGGCACAGACCAGGAAGTGACTTTCATGAGTCTCAGTCTGAATTGAGAGTCCCAACAACCCAAGGAAACACAAGCCCACACTTCAGAGTCCAGAGGCCAGCCAACCCGGAGATCTGAAGTAAGGACAAGGAAAGCATGTCTATCTCAGGAGAGACACAGAGGAAGTGTCTTTTTTCTACACCACTTCATCCAGTGCAACTCCCACGGATTCACATTGCCACCTGATTTGAGGGTGGACCTTGCTTTCTGAGTCTGTGAGCCCACACATAAGTTTCTTTAGAATCACTTCACAGCCAAATCCAGAAATAATACTCTATCTGCTTAAGCTGAGAGCAAAGTCCACAGTCACAGCCCCAGTCAGCCTTGGCCTGACTTCGGACAAGGTTTTCTGTCCACTTTGGGTCATTATGGCGAAGTGGGGCTCATGCAGGGAATCCCAACGAACTAGCATTTCTGTTCTGCTTTAGTGACACAGGACCTTGTGGACTCAGGCTACTCTTTTGTCCATTGCAGTTCCAAACAACAAAGTACTGTGTCCCGTGGTCATTATACATGATTTTGTGATCAGTGCCTCCATTTGCCTGAGGGAACACTCAGAGAGGAATAGAAACATGTGGTGTCCCATGTGGAACACTGGTAAAGAAATGAAAACTCCTTCCTGATCTGAGACTGTGTCTCCCCTTGGCTTCCCATGACTCTCTGAGGACGTATTCAGGGTCAGCGTCTACACACACCACTCCACAGAGGGAACAGTGTATGGTGAGGCCTGGGGACCTGGAATTTGATGATTTCATATTTGGTTGCTTTTCAGAGACCTTTGAATTGAACAATTTGCTTCAATGTGAGAGTTAGAAATATTCATTCTACTTGTAGCTAATGCCAGTATCCCTAGCCATTTGCAGACTGAGCCTGGAGGTTTCCTACAAGTTCATGGCTAGCCTTGGATGAACAATGAGACATTGTGTCACAGGAAAAGAGGGTAGGCAGGCAGGCATGAGGCAGGGAGGCAGGCTCGTTGACTAATTCTAAAAGGAAGAGGACTCAGTTCCCTCTGTGTCCTTAGTGGAGGGCTTGGGGATGTAGCTCATCTAAGGTCTTCGTATGTGTCCACAAAGTGCGCAGTCCTTTGCAGAGATGGAAGAGGCCCTGGGATAGAGTGCTGAGCAGTGTGTCCACTAGGAGAGGTAGGAAGTGTGAGGAAGGCCAGGCCACTGATGGGAGAGCTTGATCCCGTTCCTCCTTCCCAGGCCAACCAGTGAGTGCTGGGAATCAAACCTCACTAGGCCTCAAATGAGGAGGCCAGAGCAGGGAAGCTGCTTCAGGCAGCAGAGGGATGGGGCTCTTTCTGCAGCACCCCAAGATCCCTGAGCAGACCTGCTGGCTGCTGTGGGGAAGACTCTAGGCCTAGGATGGGCTGAGGGACATCTCAGGGTCATCTCAGCAACTTTATACAGTACCCCAGCAAAGCTCAGGAGCAGCCAAGGTTGTGAAACACTTAGATGAGGGAGAAGGAATGAAAGTCATTTACTGGGTGGGGGTAGGAGGACTTTTCATTTACTTGTGCTATGAGTGAGAGGGACTTAGAGCATCAGCAGAGGCGTACATCGTAACACATGTGATTATACCCACGCAGAACTGAGAGCCCGATTATTGTCACTCACAGAATGAGGAGAGCTGTTCTTCATTCAGGAGGAACTCGGGCTGCTCACCCTAGGCTGGATCCATGTGAGCAAATACGACCTCCCAGAGGGCGGGGCTCATCTTCACTTTCTCTTAGAAGCACACTGGCCAAGACTTTCTCTCAGCAGAGTCAATCCATTCCATCTCTTTGGTCTCTGAGCACATGTGAGTGCTTGTGTTCCAACGTTGAGGGCTTTTAAGACATTTGTAAACTTTGTTATTAAAAGGAACCCTTCAAAGTTCCAGTTCCTTTTGAGTCTGGATGGTGTCATAGGACATATGTGAACATGCTATGGAGGTCATGCCTAAAGCTGCACACATGAAACATTTAAATAAGCAATGGAGCTCATTCTAATGATCACATTCTTTTTTTTTTTTTAATGGAGCAGCACTTGCCTTTGTGCACACCCAAGAGCTCCTACATGCATATCTTCAAGAGTTGGCACATGCCATGCCTGCTTCTGATGATCTTCTAGGAAACACTGTTCCTTCCCTACAGAGTGCTTCTGAATGTTGTTCTTGTTCCAGGACCTGAAACTCCAAGAACAAGTTGCTTTCCTTGGGATGTGACAGGTGTGAGCATAGCCAGATGCTTTTTTTTCTAGATTTGGAGGTCACAAGTCACTTCAATTCAGACCTCGGGAAGTGCTGCCTGTGAGACAGTCTCCTGTGCCTTCTTCATCCTCTTCTGTTCAATGCATAAATCATTACCGGTTTGCATGTCGTGCCTGGGGACACAAATGGGAGATCACACAGAAATGAGCACCTGCTCACACGAGACAGAGTGTACTGCATTCTTCAGGACGTAAACACAGGACACTGCGGGTTTCAGAGGAAGAGGGGTCACACTCGAGGTGACTTAAGGTGACTGGTAAAGGAGGGACAAAGGGGAGTTTCATGGGAAGGGGTCGGCACTGGACAGGTACCTGTGCTCCTGCATCAGTTATTTCTGATGGCTGGGATTTGTGTTGGTCTCAGGAAAGGATGGCAGATATGGTTGACATGACCCGTCAGAGCCATGCTCTCCATCGTCCCAGGAAGAACAGTGGTGCTTTTGAGTACAGGGACACTCTTTGGGCTGTTTGGGTAGAACAATGCTGTGAGCAAAGTCAGACTACAGAAGTTAAAATTAGGATTTGCAAGGCTGGTTGAGGTGGGGAGGCCAGTTAAGGTTTGGGAGCTGCTAACATCAAATGACAATGAGAGGGCAATGGCTGTGGGGATGGGAATGTGGGATTTCAGAGACCCAGGGAATGAGGGCTAGAGGGTGCCAGGTCTTGTGACAGGGCAGGCTTGGAGCTGGGCTCATGGGGACGGCAGCAATCCTCTCATAAGCATGAGTAGGGTGTCTAGAGGAGGACTGACTTTGGAAGTGGGGTTCAGTCCTAGTGAGTGGACTTTAAGGCACTTGTGGGATATCAGATCTGTGGGGCCATTTCTGGCAGATGGAAGGAGGTTCTGGGAAGCCAGGTGAAAGCAGGAGAGGGACCCAGGGACCCAGGAGGATTCTGCATGGAGCTGGCCCAGGAAGCCTGGGGAATGGGGAATGCTGGCTGCAAGGGAAGAGTGGTTCCCTGCAGCTGAGGAGGAGGACTACTGAGGGGAGCAGGGAACATAGTGGGGGTGAAAGACAAACAAGGCTGCAGGAGAACTGCTGATGAGGTTCACAGAAGCCACACAGCAGGGACAGTGGCAGAAGGAATTCAGGATGTGACCCAGGGCCAGACTCCAGCAGGAAGAGGATTCAGATCTCCTGCTGGAGTTGGAGTTCATTGAGGATTTGGTTTCATGAGTTGAGGCCCTGGTGGGCAGAGACTGTAAGGTCTAAAGAATCGTGGGAAGCCAGGTGTACTAGTACACTTCTGGAATCCTAGCACTTGGAGGGTGACACCAGAGAATTAGGGGTTTTGCAACAACCTGTACTAGACAGGAAGGCCCTGTCTCAAATTTTTAAAAAATCTGATGGTTATTTCCATGGAGTGGTCTATGGTGCCTGACATGTTGAGGCTGGAAGGGTGGGTAATGTAATAGCTCTTAGCAGAGCTGTGTTAACAGACTGCTGGCATGTGTGGGAACTGTGAAATGGATTGATCATGGTTTTTTTTTTCTTGCCTTTTGATTTTTCTTTGATTTGATTTACATATTCAAAAGCTTAATATTTTAACATGTAGTTATTTTTGTGTGTACATAGATGAGCAGCATAGTTCAACAACTCGTGGAACAAAATCTATGTGCATACAAACTTAGGGAGGGAAACAGGAACCTGCCAGAAGCCTGGCCTACCTTTCTAATTTCCTTCTCCTGAGACTGACCCCCTCTTGCTCCTGCCATCCCTTCCTCGCTTTCTATAGAGTTCACCCCCTAAATGCACCTCCCACCATGCTGTACTTCAGCACTGCTTGGGTCTCACCTTCTTGGAATGCCCTGGTTAGCTTTGTAACTTTACATCTGGCTCTTTGACTTAACATCTGGAAGGTCCATCCCCACTATCTGATGGACCTATGCAGCTATCTGATGGGTTTGACACCTGGTGAGCCAGTGGCAGAGGGGAGGGAAGGCAAGGGGTAAGATAATGTGACAGCAGTACAGTACCACATCAGAAGGGCAGAAGGGCTCCTCTTCACATAGGGAGAAATCACACAGGTCTCATGGGCAGGATTGAAGGCAGACAGCTGAGGACCCAGAGTGTTGGTGAACTGATTTTGAAGTATCATGGGGACTCTTGGTGAAGACGGAATCAGAGTTGGCTGTTGGCAGGAGGGAAGCAGAGTGGTTAGAGGCTGGAGGACAGAGCTGGGGGTGGTTACTGTTTAGATGTCAGGTAGAGCTAAGCATGGATGAAGAAAGCAGTCTTGTCCTCAGTGAGGGACCAGCTAGGAAGAAATTGAGAGAAGCTCAGCTATTTTGACCTCATGAATCAGGACAAAGCAGACTGTCCCCGCTTCATTCTCCACCTGGCAGACCAGAGGTCTCCCTGGCATGATTTGGGGAATCATGGTGGGGTCAGTTCTTGAGGCTCCTTGGTCTGCCTTCCTTGGTGGATCAGTCATGGCTGACTGGGCCCACTGGGAACTCTAGGCTTCTTTTGTCTTCTCAGACCCATCCAATCTAGACAGCCTCCTTGTCCAACATTGATTTACACAGCCATTTTGAAATTTGAAGGATGATGCCTGAATCAGTCACGATGGTTTGTTCCCTCCAAATACAAACTAGTGAGTATATGGGACTCACTCTGGAAGGCACAAAAGCAAAATGCTCTTTGGCTCAGAACTATTTAAAAACTTAATAATATTCACAAAGTGTCTCAACTGGTTGCTCTAACAACCTACCTTTAAGGTGTGTAGTCTGATTAACACCAGCTACTCTGAAAAGAAAACTGCTGGTTTTCAATGCAAAACCTCAAGAAAAGCCCTCAGGAGCCAGAGGTTGAAGACATCCCATGCCAGACACTGTGTCTGAGTGTCAACTCTTTTCTTCCCCAATGTCATGTTTCCTCTGAATTTCTCAGCAGAGCTAGTGATGGGAAAGCAATGAACCATCCTACTTTTTTTCTAATAAATTTCTGTGCCCTGGATGTTGTCCCACAGGGACTAGTGGACTCTGGTTTTAGCATTCCCCCCCTCCCCTTATCCCTCATATATATTGATCTGAACAGACCTAATTCTTTGCTTGATTCTTCTTCCTACTCAATTCTACTGTTAAGTTTCTATGCCCTGTTAAGTTATTGTGCAAGAAATGGCTCCAGAGAGATGGAGACAGACACAGAGGGAAGGACACATACAGAGGAGAAAAGAAGGAAGAAGAGGAGAAGGAGGAGAGAGGGGAGGAAGGAAGGACAGATGAATGGATGGACAAAAGGGAAGAAAAAGATGGAAAAAAGAGGAAGATGAGGAGGATTAGGGACTAGGACAAGGAGGACAAGGACTAGGAGTGATGGCTAGGAATAGGAGGAGGTCTGCACCTTCTAGAAGAGGGAGGAAGAGTTGTGTAGAAAAGAGAAAAGGAGAGGGGAGAAGAGATAGAGGGAGTGAAAGATAAGGAGAGAGGTCTAGGAAATGAAAGGAGAGAGAAGGAAAGGAACGGGAAAGAAGGAAGAAAAGAGGCAAGAAAGATGGAGAAGGGTGGGGAGATTTATGGGTATCTCTGCTTCACTGTGAGTCTGCTTTTCCTCATTTCAGAATGGAGTTTTCACACTGACATCTTTTAAGATTGAAAGAAATATTCTGCCCTGAGGGGGTTCCATTCCCACATACAAGACACACTTCTCTTCTATGTGCGTATCCATGTACAAGAAATCAAGGCCAGGTTTCCAGCCAGTACATAGAGCTGATAAGGTTTATCATCCTTCTGACCCACTTGGAAGTTCAGCCTTGTCACTCACCTTCCAGAAATCCATAATAACCATGTATCTAGGAAGCAGTGGGCAGTAGAAATGGGTTTTTTTTTTCACCTACTAATTTACAGTCTGTGAGGACACTTCCTGACCCTTTTACCTAATATCTGGGGATACTAATACTATGTACTTTTCAGGGTTGTTGAGAGGATGAAGTAAGTAGGACTGGGGTGAACTTCAGGGGGGCAGACTGTTTGCTCAGCATGCTTGAGGCCCTGGATTCCATCCCCAGTAACATGGGGAAAGAAAGCACCAAAGTATGGGATCCATTAGCTTATTCAATGTTTATTAAATCTTTGTTCTTCATCAATGTCATGTAAGATAGGTAAATTTACAGCAATTCTTATAAAAGAAAGCATTTAATTGGGGCTTATTTATGGTTTCAGAGTTTCAGAGATTTATAGCCCATTATCATCATTGTGGGGAGTATGCTGGCATGCAGGTGGACATTGTGCTGGAGAAACAGCTGAGAGCCCTACATCGGGAAGCATGAAAAGGGAGCCACTGGTTTTGGCAAGAACTTCCCCAATGACCAAGCAAAGCATTCAAGTCTATGAGCCTATGGGGTCATTCTTATTCAAACTAGAACAGTCGGCTATCTGAATGCAAAGAGGAAAGCTGAGTAATATGGTAAATCAAGCATATTCGATTCTGTAACTTAGTCTAGAAAGTAGGATCTCACCTTTCTAGGAAGTGGTTTCTTCTCCCGGGTTGTGTATGATCAGATCTCAATGCGTCACTTCAGCTTCAGATCAATGACATTCTGGCACTTTACTCCACATCAGCTTAGACTTTTCCATTAAGTTTGGATTCAAAGGAAATACAGCAACATAGTGAAAGGACCAGAACCCTGTCTCAGAAAATGCATAAGAGCCAGGGATGTAGCTACAGAGATCCAAGGAAGGCTAAGATCCCCAGATCAGAGTGTGAATCCCAAGAGGTAGAACTCATGTGTGCATGTGTGTGTGTGTGTGTTATGTATCAAACAAGTGTGTGA
Organism: Lophiomys imhausi; assembly: GCA_907164525.1. Lineage (NCBI taxonomy): Eukaryota > Metazoa > Chordata > Mammalia > Rodentia > Muridae > Lophiomys > Lophiomys imhausi. The sequence goes on from CAJQZJ010032298.1 coordinate 54,368, forward strand.
GTGTGTATTTACAGTCTACCCCATACTGCTGATCCTAAAAATAAAGTGAGACCTAATGAAATTTAAGTTTTCTTTTGTAAAGCATATATATATAATTCATTATTTTTGCTTATTTTTGTAACCTCATTGTGCAGCCTTTTAAAACCAGATAATGTTTTCACGTTAATCATGTGTCTCTGTGCACATGGGTTCAGTGCCTGCTGTGGTTAGAAGAGCTGATCAGATGCCCTAGATCTGGAGTCAAGTGACTGTGCACTGCCTGCTTCCCTGAAAGAGCAGTGGATGCTGTTGAACATCGCACCATCTCTCCAGCCCCATTGTGCAGCCTCATGAGTCAAACGCAGACAAGAGTTTTCAGCTGAATGTGGGGAAGAACTTTCTAACAGATCTGTTCAAAACACCTACCTCTATCTTGGGAAATAATAATGTTTAGGTACCAGGATATTGAAATAGAAATTGTGCAATTTTAAAAAATGCCTGGAACACTGATGTCCATGTTCACAAGATCCTTTCCAAACTTGACCATGCTAAAACACACCTGTAGCACCAGCACTTGGGAGGCTGCAGCAGGAGGATTACCAGTTTGAAGCAAGCCAAGGATACATAGCCAGACTATGCCAGATTGATAAGTCCTTAAGGCTTTGCATGTTAAATGGGAGCATCCCCCAAGGACTATTACGTCACCTTTACCATCTGACTGACATCATGACTCCAACACTGCAGTGAACTTACTGGTCCTTTTAATAGAGGCACTTTTCACAAGTGACTCTGGAAAATATGTGCAAAGATACATAGGGGACACTGACTCTAGGCTGAGAACTATTGACCTTCAGTGAGCTTCTTACACCAGAGGCTTGTAGCTGAGGATGTGGCTCGGTTGGGAGAGTGCTCCAGTTCAAGCACAAGGTCCTGGGTTTAATTCCCAGCACTACTGAATTCTGCTGAGGTGCTGTTTGCTTAAAACCCAGCACTGAGGAGGAGGAGGCAGGAGGATAAGTTCAGGATCCTCCTGGGATACCTAGGTTATGTGGTCTAGTCTGGGTCACATGAGGCTCTCTTTTGGTATAATATAAAAAGTATAAGTAGTTTCAAAAGAGTTTTCCATGCCTTAACCACATTTCTTTTTCTCCAGTTGCAGGACTAAAGCCATGTCACTATCCAGAACAGCATGGTGAGTGTCACAAATTTTCAATGAGTCAAATCCCACACACCTGCATCAATGGGAATCTCTCTCTCTCTCTCTCTCTCTCTCTCTCTCTCTCTCTCTCTCTGTGTGTGTGTGTGTGTGTGTGTGTTTAGTTTTCTATATATGAGTGTAGTGTATGTATCTATTGTGTATATTTTCAACCTTTGTCATGCATGTTACATCTGTGTCATGTATGTTCACTGGTGTGTATGGATGGCACACTGTGCTCAATCACAGAGCCCAGAGGAAGACACGGATGTGCCCTCTGTTAAAGAAGCTTATTTCAGGGTAGAACAGTATATTAGGATTCAAAGCAAGTGGAAATTGATTTTGTTAGATAGTATATTTTTCAACAGGTTAAGATGATACGGATGTGCCCTCTGTTAAAGAAGCTTATTTCAGGGTAGAACAGTATATTAGGATTCAAAGCAAGTGGAAATTGATTTTGTTAGATAGTATATTTTTCAACAGGTTAAGATGATATTATCTGGGCAGGACCAGTATGGCTGTAAGGGCCCAGTGCACCCAATCCTGACTTGCCTCACCTGCCTCGGGGTGCCTAAGGACAGGTTGTAATACCAACACTCGCAAACCAGCTGAAGGAGGATGAAAGTCTCAGTAGGTCCCAGACATCAGCCTACATGACTGAGTTTGCCCAGAGGGTTGCAAGTCTATGCCTCACTTCTGACAAGACTTTTTCAAGGCATGGAGAGTTTAAGCCCCAAACAGGATCCTCGAAGGTTCTTCTCGGAGCCCAGCAGAGAACACTCATCAATAAGATATTCTCTTGTAGACGCTGACATCTTTCCCAGTTTCCATGGCATTGGGGTACCAGACTGTAGTCAAGCATCTCACCTAGGAAGACACCGTGCTGTCTGCATCAGGAACTTCAATTTGTACCTGAAACTGCACGTTGGTGGTAAGCCTCACCTGGGCTTAAGTCAGTCAAAGGCAACAAAGATCACACAAAATTGGTGTCCTGCAAAGGGAAGACAGGACAAATGTACTGTCAGTAGTGGACTGGTAAAAAAGACGCTCACTATGAGCTGAGATTGGGTGCACATTCTTGGCTGCTTCTGCTAATGTTGGCCCTGCCTAGAAGTGAAGCTACCCAGAACACATAGCCATTCTCCATAAAGTTCATGGAAACTCACATTTAATTTAATATAAATATATTTTGAAACAGATTGGTTTGTAGTTTCTCTTAAAATGCTATTTAATTCTACAATAAAAGTTAACTTTTGTGTCACACTCTTGGGTCTTCTCTCTGATCAGGCATCACATAAACATATTAAATGAGAGATGTGGTTGCCAGCAAATATAGGATTAGTGAGGTGCTGGACAGCAACCTTGTTCTAGTTGTTTGTTTATTTCTCCTTTATTCATTTTCCCTTTTTCTGTCTTTCTTGTTTTTTATTGTGACTGGATCTCAGTGTGAAACAATGTCTGGCCTAAAACTATTTAGTTCAGGCTAGCCTAGAACTTACAAAGATCCATCTGCTCCTGCCTCCCAAGTGCTGGGATTAAAGATTTAATTCCCATGGGTGTAAGTTTTAAAATTTATACTTTGACATTGTCTTGTATATCTTGTATGTCTATAATATATTTTGATCATACTTGCTCTTCACTGCCCTCTTGCATTCTCCTCCAACTCCTTCTGGAACCCCCATTCCCAACACATCCCCCTTTCACCTACTCTCATGTCTTATTTAAATCTACATCTATTTACTCTTTCTGTGTGTGTGTGTGTGTGTGTGTGTGTGTGTGTGTGTGAGAGAGAGAGAGAGAGAGAGAGAGAGAGAGAGAGAGAGGATGATAGAGACTCTGTGGAGCTTAGAATAACTTGCAGGAATTATTTCTTTTCTTCCACCATATGGGATTAAACTCTGCTTGTCAGGGTTGGTGGTAAGGGCCTTATTCCATGAAGCCAAGTTGCCTGCCCCATTTTCTGGTTTTGAACAGCCCACTGAGTTTAATCAAGATTTCTTGCATGTGCATGTTTGTGGGGTCCTATTGAATCCTAGGCACCTTCCCATTCTCTACAGCCCTAAAGAAAAATGACAGCCCCCCTCTTCCAAACTATCAGTAGCTCCTCAGGTAGAGTTGGAGCATGAACTCCATGCATGCTGGAATACTGAAGGGCTCCACCTTGGGGAGCTTTAGTGGAGGTGACCACATCCTGTCCAGAAGAGAGGTTGTCACAGCACTCCATCTCTTATATTGTTTCTGTGTCATTTTACACCATGCCCCTGAGTGGTGAGGGGTATGTGTGTGTGTATGTGATATAGATCAGGACCTAACAAAACACTTGTTCTCAACCCTTTGACAAGTAATGAACCCATGTGATAGAAGCTTCTCTGATCTATGGGGAGAACAGCACTAAGCTACGAACATAAACAAATACTTAGGAGGCAGTTTGACAACATGTCCATTTAGAAAAATGACAGAAGCATGTTTTCTCCCTAGGTCGTTATGCCCCGGTGTATGAGGTTAGGATTTACAACACCAGGCATGAATTCCATCCTGTGAAGTACCCAAAAACTCAACCAGAAAGGGTTGGTTACTGTCATAATTATCATGCCATGATTGCATCCTTGGACATACTGTCCCCAGCAGGTTGGCATTACAGCATGTAGAATACACTGCTGGTCAGAACACTGATGACCATTTCTCCCAGCACCATCCTGCACAAAGAAAGCTAGGCAGCAGGAAGTTTGCCATTCAGTTTCAGCTGATTTCTCTATGTGCCAATAACAAAATGTGATGTCTTCAACAGTAGGATCTTATTTATTTCTGGTGGGTAACCAAGAGAAATAATAATAGCCTGTGTTGTTTTAGAAGCCTCAGGCCTCCCTGACTAAAAGCACAGAGGGATTATCTTACACCTAGGACTGGAATTTTTCTGTGATAACCATGGCTTGTGGAAGCAGCCTGAGAACACCAGGAAGGTGTTCCCTCAAGTAGCTCTTCCCATTTACTTTCTCCTTAAAATTCACCATCTTCAGTTCCATTCCCGTTTACTAAAGAGTTCACACTGATCTTGAACTCCTGATAAGTGGCAGATTCAAAGAAAGTGTACTCCATTCTGTTCTCCAGCCAGTGTCCCCCAACTCCTCCATATTCTAGTTTTGTGCTATACTTCCTGACCAATCAGGCCCAAGACCATCCCTGCCTCTCTATGCCTGTACCACACCCAAGAGAGTGACCTTCCTGTATTGTGTCCAAGAGCCAGTTGTCAATGGCTCTCCTGCTGCCCTCAGAAACTCTTTGACTACAGCTCAAAGGGCACTAGTGCCAAAAAGAGGAGTGAGGAGGCTGGACTGCGCTTGGGAGGTGGGAAGTCTCATTCTCTAGACTCTGTCTTTTGCAGATCTAGAAAGTGAGACAACTATAATGCTCTTTGGTCAATAACTTTCCAGTGTCCCCCCTCTCCACACACACAGTTCCTTTATGGGACCCTGACTAGACCTCCTGCATGTTGAAGGTAGGTATAAGACTTTGAACCATGGACTTCCTTGTGTGCCATCTAGAACCTAGATCTCCCTCCTCCCCATAGCATGTCCTGACACACAGCGAGTCCTGCCCTGGCCTTCTGAATTCAAGGAGAAAGTGCAGAGGGTCTAAGACCCTTTGACCCTGGATCTGTGAACATCTAGTCCAGCCCTGTCATGCACTGAGTTCACGACAGCAATGGCCTGGCCGTGTCCAGAGGACAGCATCTCACAGTACCCCTCCCTATCCTCTGGCTCTTACTTCCTTTCTGTCAACTCTTCACCAGTGTGCCCAGAGTGATGCCTGGTTGGCACAGATGTTCTCTTAGGGCTGAGCACTCACCTGTCACCCATTCTCTGCATTTTGACAAGTTAGGACTATGTATTATGAGGGGACTTTGAGACAGAACTTCATGACACACCCAGGCTAGGCTAGCCTGCAACTCAGAAATGTGTAACAGCATGTCTAGGTCTTTTTTTTTTAATGTGGGTTCTAGGAATTAAACTCAGGTCATCAAGAACATATCTCAATATAATAATATCTATATGCAATAAACCAATAACCAATATTATACTAAATGAGAAAAACGTCAATCTTTTCTGCTGAAATCAGGAACAAGACAAGGGTATCCACTTTCCCCACACATTCAAATAGTCTCTCTGAAATCTTAGTCAACAAGACAAGAGAAGGAAATAAGGGGGATACAAATAAGAACAGGAGAGTCACAGTGTCCTCATTTGCAGGGAATGTGGCTCAATACTTAAGATCCAAAGACTCCTCCAGAAAACTGATAAACAATTTCAGCAAAGCTGCAGGACACAAAATTAACATCAAAACTGGTAGGTTCCAATGATGCAGAGAGCACAGCTAGAATTAAATGTTGAACTATGGAGAGAAAAATCACACAGGAGCAGAGGTCCTGGGTGGTCACAGGGCTCGCCTACAAGGGACTGAACATGGGACCTGAATACTTTAAAGTGTAAAAACAGAATTTCTATAAAAATGTTCCTTGTGTTAAATGTTTAGTCCCTAGCTTAGTTCCATTGGAATATGGCTGGAACTGTTAGGGTGCCTAGGTCGTATCATTCTGCATGCAGCAATGTTTAAAGGTGGCAATGTTTCATAGCAGTAACGGGACCTAGTCCATGTTCTTGATCTCCCTACATTTTATTTACAGACGGGGTCTTGTGTAACCTAGGCTGACCTCAAGCCTACCATAAATTCAAAATTTAGCCAAAATTCACCTTGAACTTCTTTTAAAAAATAATTTATTTACTTTTATTTATGTACACTGGTTTTTTGACTGCGTGAATGTCCATGTGAGGGTGTTGGATCTCCCAGAACAGGAGTCACAGACAGTTGTGAGCTGCCATGTGGATGCTGGGAATTGAGCCCAGGTCCTCTGGCAGAGCAGCCAGTACTCTTATTTTGGTCATTTTGACCCAAATCCCATCACCTTCTCTCATCCCCTTTCTACTCCTGCCAGTCCACTTCTTTCCCATATGTGAATCTCCTACTTTTAAACACAGCCTGAACTCATCAACCACAGGGCACGGAACCTCCCCACTTTCCTCTGAAACCTCCAAGAAAACCCCCCATGTGGACCTGAACTCTCTTCAGAACCTCTGTCAAATATCTGTCTGCCTGTCTGCACCATTAATGACTCTTCTGGCAAATCCAGGACAGTCCACCTCAGCGAGCCCCTTGAAGCCCAACCCAAAACTTTTCACAGGGTGCACAGGAGCACAATGAAAAGGGGTTTTATGAAATATGACACTGAACAAAAAGGAAAACAAAACCTTGAGAACATCATATATTTGAAGCCATCTTCCACAATCTCAAATCTTCTTTACACAATCATGGAAGATTAAAAACATTTTAAAGGACTATAGATGCAGTATTTATCTTTAGAGATCTGTCTTAGGCTCCTATCTCTTGTGGCCCTTGGAATCTTATGTCACATATTCACTTATGTTATTACTTGCTTGTACTACTACTTACTTAACATTCTTTTTTTTTTTTTTTTTTTTTGGTTTTTTCGAGACAGGGTTTCTCTGTGTATCCTTGGCTGTCCTGGACTCACTTTGTAGACCAGGCTGGCCTCGAACTCACAAAGATCCGCCTGCCTCTGCCTCCCAAGTGCTGGGATTAAAGGCGTGCGCCACCACCGCCCGGCTACTTAACATTCTTATAAGAATATAATCTTATCTCACTCACTCATACTGAAGAAGTTCCCAGGCATGCATCCCTAAAAATGTATCGGCCCCGGCAAGGATTACATCCATAGATTTCGTACCACAAGCAGCTCATCCTCAAGTAAATCATTAGCAACTCAGCCCTGACTCACTTTATCAGTGACACAAGAAGCTAGTGAGAATTGCTCAAAAGTCGCAACAGAAGCACTAATCAGAGGCTTAAACACAAAGGGAGTTCACAGCAAGCTGGGCTGCAATACCTGTTCTTGTACTGGTGTAAGTTACTGCATTTCTCAAGTGCCTTTCTCTGTTGTTTCCCATAAAGCCCATCCAAGCTGGTTTGTTCTGCTACAAAACAAATAATTCTCATGAGAAACCACGCAGTATGCCTCACTGTGTTGCTTTCCCAAAAAAAAAAGTAATAGAACATGAATAGGAAAACAAACATGTAGTAAAATATAAGCAGAAAACAGAGTCTTTAAAAAACAACTATAAGGTTTTTGTTTGTTTGTTTTTTGCTGTATCCTTTATTTTATTTACAGTGTTTTAACGTTGTTACCTGCTTTTTTTTAGTTAATAAATTTATTTGTTTGTTGCTACAGGTTACATCCTTAACATATTGTCCTCTTTTCCCGCTTCCCAGCCCCACCCTCCCATGCTCTACCCCCTGACCCTTCCGTCTTGATCCTCTGGGGTGGAGTGTCCCTGCATAACAGTCTCTCACCACAGATCAGGAGTCATATGAGGGCCGAGAGCCTCTTCATACACCGGGGGCCTACGAGGCAGTACCAGATTTTGCTGGGCTTGAAATGCCTAGTGTGTGCATAAAGCCCTGGATTCAATATCTAGCACCTCAGTAAGTATTTAAGGATGCCGTTAAATGGGTTAAGATAATTAAGTGGATACAGTTAAGATAAAGCAGAATCTGTTGTTGGGGTTTTTGGTGGTTTTTTTTTTTTTAGGCTACTAAAACTGAACTTTGTATAAATGCCTTTGTGAACCATGAAAAGTAGCCTACCATCTACATGCATGCTAATGGGAGACATAACATGAGAAAACATGTTTAAGATTTCCTCTTCAGGGTGCACATTTCATGGCCATTTCTGAACTTTCTTGTTATATAAGGAACATCAAACTACCAGCTCTGAAAATACAAAAGGAGGCAAGGTGAATTGCTTCATTTCCCACAGTAAAACAAACAAACAAACAAAATCCACACAAATCCCATTTTTCCGGACTTGCACTTTACCCAGCCTTCACTAATGTCTTCTTTCTCTAACTCTTCAGTTTTTGCCTGGTCCTGCACCCAAGGGTGGTACAGAATGCTGGTGGGTCAAAATTCTATACTGGCAGTTTGCAAGCTGAAGTAAGCCAGTTACAACTGCCACACTGGCTGCACCTGTGAATGAAGAATGTAGCTAGGTAAGTGTCTCACGCCTGTGATCCTAGCACTTATGAGGCTGATGCAGGAGAATTGTCTGCATGTTTTATTCCTGTTCAAGCTACCTAGTGAGCTCCAGACTATGTTGGGCTGCAGAGTGAGACTCTGTGTCTAAAGGGTGTGTGGAGCTTCTTCAGTGCTTTTCAGGCATGAAAGACCCAAATTGTGGGATGTCTACACAGTCTAAGGAGTGAAAGGCAGCAGAGTATAGACAGATTGAACCCAAAAGAAGGAAATCTTACTGTCGGTTACCTCTGCTTCTCTGCTGTTTGCTTCTAGTGGGCAGAGTTCCTTTTCAAAGCATCTGGATACTGAGAGGAAGAGCCCTGCTTCTGGAAGATTCCAGGAAGTAACATCTATGAGTTTAAGAATGCAAGGCAGAGGCTTTTCCAACAAACACATCCCACAATAAACGAAAGGAGGTGGTAAGAGTGGAAGAGAAATAGATCCATGCCCAACCTGATTAGCCCAGCTCAAGGAATGTAGCAGTTATGAAGAAAGTAAAAGGTAAGAAGTTTGGCCCATGTCATTCCTTGAAAGGTGCACCCACCAATCTTCGCCCTACTCCTGACCCAAGTTAAAGACATAAAAAGATCTCTTTAATTCTATTGTTTGGTCCTTGAAAGTTACCAGCAGTTCATGAATCAGATTAATTCAATCTAGACATCTTTGTTGATATATACTAGCGTCATCTGTTAGAATGGAGGAAATCTTATGCAAATAATAAATACTTTTATTAATGAACAGTTAAAAGAAACATTGAAATGATCTCCCTAACCTAAGAGTCTGGGGAAAGAGGGACTCCCATCTCAGTCTTGCAGGCTCTCACCATCATGTCTGACTTACACATTCATTTTAACAAGACAAATACACACTGAAGATCTCTTTCCAATGAATGTAAGAACCTGTTTCCCTAACTAACTTGTTCTTGGTGACAGGAAAGACTTGTCTTCAAACAAAATGGATCTCAGAACCACAAGCCCATCCCAATGTTGTTATGATTTGAGATTTGAGCCAGTTAACTGAGGTGCATTCTATAGCTGGAGATAAGTATCAGAGATGTAATTTGCCTGTAATAATAGTTCACAAATTTAAAGCCATGGTGTCTCTTCCTGTGTTTGAGCCAGTTAAGCCACATCTTTCCCCCAAAGTGTTCACGGCTCAGCCTTTTGTCTTTTTCAGTCCCAGTGGGCTCACAGAAAACAGGTCAATGTGGTGACCAATTTGTCTTTTGCATGCATTGCATTTCTCACAAACACACTCACTCCTGAGCAAAGTTTAAGGCAGGCTTGTGCCAAGCTGTGGTGCAGGGAGCTCACAGATCATCTTCGAGGATTTCCTTCTGCTGAACCTCACACCGGGCAGCCTTTCACAGCAGGGACTGACATTTCCTCTCATTGTGCCTCAAGTGCCCCGGCAGACTTAGGGTGATGGATACCTGCTAAATTACCGAGGGCAACCCTTCCCAATGCCTTCTGCTCCTAGTTCTGATTGCCTTGTAGAGAAGATTTGTTCCCAAGAACATAATGATCAGCCTGTCATGTCCACCCCTGTCATCTTGGGGACTGCGAGACAGACACCCTTTATCGCAATAGCAGCTGCACACTCAAGAATATGTTTTGAGTTTGGGAACACAAGCCATTGTAGGCACTGGGGATAGAGCCGTAAGTCAGAAAATCTCCCTTCTTTTTGAGAAATCGTATTTTAGGAGAATCCTGCAGGGATGGGGACTATGAAGAGAATTAAAACAGTACCAACATAGGCTAGTGAGATAGGTCAGTGGGTAGAGACACTTACTGCCAGGGCTGATATTCTGAGTTCAGTCCCCAGAACCCAAATGGTAGGAAAGAAACTGTCCCACAAGTTGTCCTCTGACAATCATCATTCCGTGGCATGCTCCACCGTCCCCCACCCCCACCTCCACACAAACACGCACGATTTTTTTTTAAATGTAAGTTTAAAAAAAAAAAAACAGGACCTACTGACAGAGGGTGGCTGAGTGGCTGCTTAGTCAATGAAGTTTTGTTTGAAGCGTTGATATCAGCTGAGCCGTGAATGACAAGCTAAACAGCAATCCTCCGCCCCTTAAATTTTTTAATTGCTATTATTTCAATGCAGCTATTGGCAGGAAACTCCTGCTTCCGAATAAATTTTAAGATACACTGGTTCGTTCTGTAGTTCAGTTCCCTCTTTCACTTGGTTCCGTTTTCTTACTGGTTCATTTTCCTTTACCAAGAGGAAAGCTGCAGAGCTCGCTCTCATTGGTGGAAGATTCCAGCCCCACCCACCCGTTCGTTCTCCACACCAAGTCCTAAATCCTTGGAGCGTAATTGAAGGAGTGGCGAGAGTGGGCGTGTCGTCGGAGGTGACGTTTCCGGAAGCTCCGACTGTCTTCCTTCAGGAAAGGTGGGAAGGGGCCCGGGAAAGCTGCGGGACGGGGGATCCTGGCGCGGTGGGACCCCGCGGGGAGAGGCCGTGAGTGTGGGGCCCGTGTCCCTGGCCGCGGTCCGCCCCTCGCGAGCCCCGGGATGGCCTGTCCCCAGGGCTGGCTCCTGACCAGCCAGGCCCGGTCTAAACACTCCTTGCATTTTCGAGAAACAGGCCCGGTCTAAACACTCCTTGCATTTTCGAGAAACCTGACTGAGTGCCTTCTGGAAGAGCGATGCCAGTTACTGCTGGATCTCTCTCCAATGCACACGCCCCTCAGTCTCTGCAACTTCCTTTCACCTCCTCCAGATCCCCCCTCTTCCAGATCCCCTCCTGGTCCTTTCCCCTTCTTAGTGGACATTGATTGCCTTTCCTCTGCAGGGTTGCTGAACTCCATGTTGTCCCCGAGCCACTCGATGGCTTCTGGAGGACGGTCCCTTTTCTACCCACAAATACCTCTTCCGAGAGGTGCATCCCATTCCAGTGAGCTCTGCTGGGCTGTACTTAGTTAAGTAGACAGTTAGGGACGTGGCGGGTTTTATTTACACTCGCAGGAGGATGTGTTTTACATTGCAGTGCTCCCCCATTCCTAGCAGCCCCCAGCTTTTGCTAGAAAAGAAGGAGGTTTAGTGGGGAAACTTCATGGAGGAAATGCCACCCAAAGGTTGAGGAAAGCTAAAGTAGAATTGGCCTAGAGAAAACGATCTCTGAGGACAGGTGAGTAGAACTCAGAAAAACAATGGCTGAACAAAGGAGACTGTAATCTGCGGTTAGGGACAGAAGGGAATTCTGACTGACGAATATGGTACAGAGATGGAAAAAACAAGACTGCTCAAACCCAAGATGAGTGTATTCTAGAACAGGCTGGCCGGGGTGCCGTTATCCAGTCCACACAGAGAACCCCGATTCCACTCTGGATTCTGTGGGATGATGGTATCATGGAGCCCATGTCTGAGTCTAACAGAAGCAACATCCAGGAAGAATGTGAACTCAGTGGAGTTTGAGTTCCAATGAGTAGGAACTCCTGGAGTGTCCCACCCCATCTGAATGAACTAACTGTCACTGTGCTGATCAAGCCCTGCTTGGCTTGTGGAGACAAGTATACCTTGATGCTTCTAAGCTACCTGGCCCTGAAAGTGGTAAATGTGCTGGACTGAATCAAACAGTGGTTTAGTGAGCAGAGTTAGGAGTGTTCACCCTAAAAAGGAGCCTCCCCCACCCACACACACTAACCTTGAGTTCAAAACTAAGGAAGTGTATCCTGGTAAATATCACTTATTCTGTGGTGAAATGAAGTGGTCAACATTAATTAACCAGGCAGTCTTCATGAAGGTTCTCTGAATGCACTCTGCCAGGTATTGGGTAAACAGAAGTAGGTATCTGGATAGAGAAACAACAGAACAAGTGGAAGAAGATGCTTTCTTACCTGTACAGTGCTCTAGGCGGAACTCCACCTGATGAAGACTGACTAAGGAAACGATAGTACTGATCCAAAGTGGTCTATTAATAGCTGTGTTCTTTGTAGCATCAAGTTGTGGGAAAAGGGTTAGGTTGGTTTGTTTTTAACTTGGTCAGTCCCCAAATCAAGATTTGGACGTTCTTGGGGGTAGGAGGGATAATTCATTGATCAGAACCACTGCATGTAGTCTTTATTTTCTCTTTTTGTTTGTCTGTTTTGTTTTTGTTTTGAGACAGGGTCTCTCTATGTAGATTAGAGTGGCCTTGAACTCAGAGGAACTGCCTCTGTTCCTCAAGTGCTGGAATTAAAGGTGTGTACTACCACACCTGCCTCTTTCTCTAATTTCTTGTGAAGTTTGTAATACACTCATCCTGTGCTAGACCACTGGGAAGATAGGACCTTAGCTTTGACATTATCTGCTTTCTCTTTTCTGTCCCAGAACTTACTGGTCCAATGTCTGACCATGGGGATGTAAGCCTCCCACCCCAAGACCGGGTGAGGATTCTGTCCCAGATTGGGAGTGCAGTTGAATTAAATGAAGACATCCCACCCCGTCGCTACTTTCGTTCTGGTGTTGAGATCATTCGCATGGCATCCATTTACTCTGAAGAAGGCAACATTGAACATGCCTTTATCCTCTACAACAAGTACATCACGTAAGACTCCCACAGTTCTCTTTTCCATTCCTGTGACTGACACCCCTTGTATTCTGCCCCTGTGCTCACCTGTGGTTTGCACAGCTGCTAACAGTGGGGAATTCGACAATGTCAACCATTAATCAGGCTCCAAGCAGCTTGCGCATGTGAGTTGTCCTTGCCATTCAAAGGCACAAGGACTGAAGGTAATGTTATTTGACTCAGGAATTTCATGGGTAGGAGACTTAGTTCTCAGTCTGTGCCCACATGTCCCTGATGTTAGACAAAGGAGATGACAGCTAAGAGGGACGCTTCTGCATGGGTGAGTGTTCTGACTGCCCTTTCTCTACTCGGGCAGCAGTCACAGGACAATTGACATTTTGTGTGGCAGAGCCCAGATTCCTGTTCTCATCATGTAGCCTGTTGGTGGTATAGGACAGAGGTTTTCTTCTTAGCTGTCACTGTAGTCACACAGACACCAGGTGACTCTGGACCACCTGTTGGTCTATGCTGCTCATTATAGTAAGACCTTTCTGAGCTGTTTATCATTTTGAGTAGGCTGTTATCAGGGAATGGTTCCTGAAGCCCCATGGACAAGAGCACTGTGTGTTTGAGGACGAGGATGATGGGAGAGGTCTTAGCTGTCATGTCTAGTCTTAAGTTTAGTAGGACAGGATCTAATGAGTTGACTGTGACTCAAAGGAACTCAGGGGCTCAGGAGAGGCCCCAGCATCACTTCCTTTATCCTCACAGGGGGTGTGCACTCAGTAGACACACACCCCCGTCTGGTTCTGTTCTGCAGAGGAGCAAACTCAAGGTAAAGAATGAGCTTGGGTTTCGGTTTGTAGTGACACCTCCAAGGTTTTGCAGCTCCTATTTCAGGTATCTTTCTAGAACATGGGCTCTTCTTATTTTCCATTTAGACTTACGGAAGGCTAATGTGTCTCTAGCGATCACAGTACATCTTCCCCTTCATCCCTCTCCCTGAAAGACGCTGACTCTTTCCAGTTCTACATGTGACCTCCCAGACAGGCACATGCACATCAGTCATGACACACTGAATTTCTTATCAGTCTTAAGCTTGGTTTCCAACACAGTAGGGAATACTTCTTGGCTCTGTGACTGGTCCAAGTGTTGAAGGAGGTTAGCAGCACCCCTGGTTTGTGCCCACTAGGTGCCAGTAGCACCCTCCCCTAGCTCTGGCAAACCCCAGTGTCTGGATTTTTCCAGGTTGTTTTTGTTTCTTTGTTGACAAGTAGAGATAGCTACCTGGATTTGGCCCACTAGTTTTTAACTTTGCCAGAGCCTGGTATAGACAGGTTGGTTTTGTTTGGTTTGGGTTTGGGCGGGGGGAGTTGTTTTGTTTTGTGTTTTTGGCGGGGAGGGGATTTATTTGTTTGGTTTTGGGGGTTTTTAGTTTAGGTTTTTTTTTTGTTTGTTTGTTTGGGGGTTTGTTTTGTTTTGCTTTGAGACAGGGTTGCTCTACATGGCCCTGTCTGTCCTAGAACTCACTAGGTAGATCAGGCTGACCTCAGACTTACAGATCTCCTGCCCTTGAATGCTAGAATTAAAGATGTTCGACACTATACCTGTCTTAGACAGCTCTTTGTAGAAACTTGTGAAATATACAAAATTGAATAAACGAGGAAGCCACTGAATGGAAACAAGTGTGAATGTGCATCTCTATATTTTAGGATGGGAAATTCTACAGCATGGGTTCCCCCCCCCCCACCCCCATCAAGTAAAGATCTTGTAAAAAAAAGGAGGCTATCAGTCCTGATGTGACTCGATGTGCTGGGGTGGATGGTATGGAGTGGGGGCTCCCCTTTTCTGAGGAGAAGGAAGGGGAGTGGGGAGAGGGGAAAGGGGATGAGAGGGCAGGTCCCCAGAGGAGAAGAGAGAGGGAGCTACAATTGGGATGTAAAATGAATAAATAAATAAACTTAAAAAAATTTTAAGGGAGGCTAATTAATGGTCCAATAAAGAGTATTATAACAAGATCCTAAGAAATAGAATCAAATGTATTAATGCTGTTAAGAGTCTATAGAGGACAGCCAGGCGTGGTGACCCATGGCAATCATTTCAGCACTTGGGAAGCAGAGGCAGGTGGATCTCTGTGAGTTCAAGGCCAGCCTGGTCTACAAATCAAGTTCCAAGACAGCCAGTACTGTTATACTGTTATACAGAGAAACCCTGTCTAAAAAAAAAAAAGAGTCCATGGAGGGCTGCAGATTCAGCTCAGTGATACAGAACTTGTCTAGTGTGTGGAAGTCCCTGGGTGTGGTCCCCAGCACCAATAACAATAGCAACAGCAATAATAATACTAATGGATATTTATCAAATTGGTCTTGTCTTTTTTTTTTTTTTTAATGTGACCTGGATGACGAATATCAATGTTAATGGTGAGGCTGATGTGGGACAGGATGTCTGTCCCTGTACCTGGTGAGCTAGGATGGATGGGGGAGGGGTACATTTCATTTTCTTGATTTGTTGGATTTGGGATTTAATTTGGGACTGCATTGGTTGGCTAGGCCAGAAGCAATAGATAGCATTGCCTTCGGTGTTCTAGCACCTGAATTCCAGACCCTGATTCTGAGGCTGTGAAATGACAAGTGGGTGTCCACAGAGAATTGCTAGCCCAGTGAGTTTCCACCAGCTTACACCAAGTGCATCACTCTACCAGTCACTACAGCTGGGTGGGGGGCAGACATCTACCTCAACTCCCTTCTGCCTCCGGACTCTGAAGACTCTTGTTCTGGACCTTTCGTGGATGCTTTAGTTGAGGATTTAAAAAGGCATGTCTGTCCTTCCTCCCAGAGCAGTTCAGGCATCTTAATGATGTCAGGAATATCTCCCCCCCCCCCCCCCCCCTGGTAGTAGTTTTCCTGCTGAAGGAATGTGTTGCCTTTTGCAGACCCCAGTATAGAAGAAAGATGCTCAGCATGTGGGATCAGTACATACTTTCATGATGAGCACAGACAATAAACCAGGCCGTGTATTCTTTCACAGCTTTTTATGGGCATCAGAAGGCTACCCAGAAGGGACTTAGAATATTCAAACAGTTTCAGTCTGCTGAACGATGTGAGCTTCCTCTAACACGAGTCCTCTTTCTGCAGATGATTGAAGGTGTTAACTGGGATTAGGGTTTATAGACCAAAGAAGGGGTCTCCTGTGCTCAGGCTTTACTTCCCTGGTTAACTACAGAAACTGGAAAATACGAGATAAGCCTTAACGCATCCTTTTATTGACTGCTTGACCCTTTGAATGAATTGTTTTCCTACAAAAATACTTTTTCATGATAATTTTCCCTCAAACACTAGAAGGGAGGAATTAAAGTTGAAAAAAAAATGCTTTTCTAATGGCAGCCTAGTGAGATGTCTCACTGGGTAAGCAGTTGTCATGCAAGTCTGATGTTCAATCCCTGACACCCACAAAAAGGTAGAAGGAGGGAATTGACTCAACATGTGTATTGAGGCATATGCATGACCACACATACACACACACACACACACACACACACACACACAGAGAGAGAGAGAGAGAGAGAGAGAGAGAGAGAGAGAATAGTAATAAAGTCCCCCCTGACACCTATGGACTTGTTCCTACAAGATAACATTTACACATATGCAAACATCCATGCACTTTTGGCCTTAATACATGATGAATTCAACTGCGGTCTGTATTCTATTCTGAGCTCGTTCTCTTAGTGACACTATATTTCCACATGGGGACACATGGAGCCTTCTCCATCAACTCAAACAGTCTCCTGAATGTCTTCATAGCCAACTCTCTTCAAGTCCCTACTCAGACATCATCTCTCATTCTTCCCTTAGCTACTCCACTTCAAACTCCATGTTCCGTTCACCACCTGTCTTCCTTTCCTGTTAATAATGACCTTCCTTGCACTGACTCCTTTTTATGTTTAATTTTATGTATTTATATTTATGTTATGTGTGGGAGGCATTTTATCTGCATGTTTGTCTACTACATATATGCCTGGCCCCAGAGGAGGCCAGAAGAGGGTGTCAGATCCCATGGGACTGGGGGTAGGATTGCTGTGAATCTCCATGTGAGTGCTAGGAAGCGATCCCAGGTCCTCTGGAAAATCTGCCAGTACTCTTACCCTTGAACCATCTCTCCAGCCCTAATGGTACTGATTCTTAGGCATACTTTTTTTTTAATGTCTGTTCTCCATTGTAATGGGTGCTGTAACAGAAAACTTTTATTTATAAACACTTATATTTATTAGTACTTAAGAAATACTATAAAATACCTAAATCCTGTAACCTAAAACCTATAATCTAAAATCTATAATCTAAGAGCACTCTTAATACCTATCTAAAAACACTTAACTAACACTATTTAACTTTCTTAAAAAGATATTAATATTCTTAGCATAGGTCCGTGCAGGGTGGCTTGGTTTACCACAGTCCCATCAGGTAGTATCTTTTAAACTCAAAGTCCATTGGGATTTACTTTGCCAGTTCGCAAGGCCAATTTATTTCAACCACCAAATTATGTCTGGTTTATAAAGTCAGTCTGTTCCAAACACCAAACTCAGGTGGGCTTTTTCCACAGGATTCATGGCCTAAAGCTCCAAATTTCTCTCACCTCGCTCACTTTTTTGATGCTCTGGGGCCCCAAGATAGAAGTCTTTAAGGAACTCTGTCTCCGCAGGCTTTATGCCTTGCCTTTTCCTTGGGCTATGGCAGCCTAAATTCTGTTAATGGCGTACCTTGCTATCCACTTCTCCAGTGTGACGTCTCAGTTGGTGAGGGCAAGAGGAAGAGAGCACACCTTGTGGAGCTTTCTGGCTTACATATCACATTATCTCACCATACTTGGCAGTCTCGTAGGTCCACAAGATTTCTCTCGATGTCTAACAGTCCCGTTGCTTCTCATGGCAACTGACATCATCTGTGCGGCTTGCATGATATCTTAGCAACGCCCTTTCAGCAGGGCAGTTCACAGAAGTATGGTCTCAATTGCACTCTGTTCATTTCAGCAGGTTAAAGGAATGTCAAGCTCTTCCTTATGTGCTGCCAGATGCTAATCTGAATTGCCTACCAATTCATTAAATAGACCTAACTTGTACAGCAGAGGGGAAAGCTTGAGTGGATCATTTGTGATGTATCCCAGCCTGTAGAGCTAAGCTTGGCCCCTTATAGAGATGCCCAGTAAGTAGTTTTTAAATGAATGAGTGATAACGTTGTTTCACATTTGAATGTGTAATGGTTTGTTCAATTATCATACCTGGTTGGACATTGTTGTTTCCCCTGCTTTTGTAATTCCATATTGAATCTTCTTGTATGTAGATCTTTGTGTATGTGTGTATGTTGATCTCTGCTATAAGTTCCTTGAGGCCAAACTGTGAGTTTTGTGGATATGTACATCTTAAGTTTTGAATAATCATCTCCCATCTTTTCCTTCCAATGAAGAAAAGGTTAGATCTGTTTACAATCTTGCTAACACATGAGAACACACGTCTTTCTATGTCTGTGCTTATACCAGGCACAACCTAATTAAGGCCTTTGCCAATCTGATGGTATACCTATCTCACCTTTACTTAGAATTTCCTTCATCAGAGGTGAAGCTGAGTACCATGCTTCCATGTGTTCAACTGCTTGTCCCTTTCCACTTATTTCTTTCTTTTCTGTTGATCTATTAGGTGGTTTTGTATATTTGCTGATGTGTCTTTGTTTTGATGTATTTGCTTTCCCCAGTCTGTAACTAGATAGGACCCCAGACAAAAGTGTCCATCTGGGCTGCTGCTGTGTTGTGTTGCACCTGGGAAGTTTCCAACCCTGGTGTTGGATCTCTGCGATGATTCTCATCCCCATCTTTTGTTCCTGTGTCTGCGTACATGGCAGAGGTTGGCTATGTGTACAGTCCTTTAATTAATTAATTAGTTTATTTATTTGTTACTATTAATTATTATTTAGTAGTAAGTACAGGGAGGTATGTAGATAACTTCTCATGTACATGAGCAGAGGTCAGAGGACAACTTTCAAGAGTCATTTCCTCCTGGATGATCAGGATAAGCTTAGCAGGCTTGCCCAGCATGGGATTTTACCCACAGAGCTCCCTTGTCATTTGTCAGTCTGTGCACTTTATTGTTAAATAAGTTTATGATTTTGTGTTGAGCTGCCTTCAGAGTTACCCTTAGCTGCATCTGCCTGTGGACCACAGGCTGCACATGCCTGGAAGCGTTTCCATACTTGGTTTGGTACAAAATATTCTTCTCTACAGGATTATGAGTCCCAGGAAAAACGTGTAGAGGGCAGGGTCAAAGAGCAATAATGGACATGGTTTTCTCTTGACCTCCTACCCCTGGCTGCCAATGGCCTCCATTCTGATCAGCACTTCTGTTGCTGTGATAAGCCACTCTGACCAAGAGCCGCTGGGGGAAGAGGACTCATTCAGCTTATAGAAAGATAAGGCAAGAATCTGAAGAGGAAACCAGCAGAGAAATGCTGCTTACTGGCTTGCTCCCTGGCCCATGCTTAGCTACCTTCTTTATATCACCTGGGTCACCTGCCTAGGGATGACGCCACTCACGGTGGACTAGACCCTCCCTCATCAACTAGCAATCAGCACAGTGTACCATAATGGGCCCACAGGCCAGTCTGATGGGGGCAATCCCTCAGTTGAGGTCCCCTCTTCCCAGGTGTGTCAAATAGACAATCAAGATTAGCCATCACAGAATGAAAGGATGTTTTATAACAGAGGGAGGCCCTTTCTGTCACATCACAAAGGAAAGACCTTTTTCTTTGGAGTCACAATGTGGACATAGGACAGGCTTTTATTTACATTTGGTTTGGGGTTTGGGGGTTTTCTGTTTTGAGACATTTTTACTATGTAGTTCAGTCTAATTTAAAAGTAATGCTGCCTCCTTGGGACTGAATTATATGTTTCAATGGATGCTACATTCTTCTTGGCTAATATATACATTTATTTTTTGTTGGGGTGGAGGTACCTGCACTATGGCATTCATGGAGTTCGGTAAATCTTGGATGAATCAGTTCTCTTCTTCCACCATGTGTGCACTAAGGGTTAAACTCTGGTCCCTAGCCTTGGCTGCAAGTACCTTTACCATTTGAGCCATCTCATTCACTCTGCCGGCTATCCTTTTTGATGTAGGAACCTAGTGTTTGCTGTTACTCCCTGTTTTGGGAGAAGAGAGCAGCAGGGCTTGCATGCGGGAATGAAGCTGGTAGGGGACAAGGTCTGTATGCCATGCCTGGTCTCACTCCCCAGTACCCCTGGAAGCTCTTCTTATAGTGACTGCATCTCAGAGACGTGACATTTTTCATTACCCTGGTCATTCTGGTCTGTTTCCTTAGGCTATTCATTGAAAAACTTCCAAAACACCGAGACTACAAATCAGCTATCATTCCTGAGAAGAAAGATGCAGTCAAGGTGGGTCCTTGTTTTCAGTGGTGTCTGTCTCTAAGCTCCAGAGCAGCACAGAGCAACTGATATGCAACCTCACAGCATCCGTCTGCCCATCAGAGCTGGAAAGAAGAACTGGGCTGCCTCTGCAGCATGGGACAGAGTAGAGTGGCAGACTGCGGGGTAGAAGGGTTCAAGGACTGTGTGGGACACTGCTGGTTCTCTTGCTTGTCTCCTTTCTTTTCATTAGCTGCCATTGGGATGTTCTGATTCTCAGCTTCAGTTTTATATTTCAGAAATTAAAGAATGTTGCTTTCCCTAAAGCAGAAGAACTGAAGACCGAACTCTTGAAAAGATACACCAAAGAATATGAGCAGTATAAAGAACAAAAGGTTGGTGTGAGCAGTGTAGACACAGGAGGACGGTGTGTGTGCTTCTCAGCCAGCCGCAGGTCTGGGCTGTATCTGTGCCATAGCAGATGGAGTCTGTGCTTTCTTTTTTTTTTTAATTTATTATTATTATGAAGTGCCAAGGACCAAATTTAGGGTTTTCACACTTTCTTTTTTTTTTAAACATTTATTTATCTATTATGTATACGGTATTTGCTCTACATATATGCCCAGGCACCAGATCTCAATGTAGATGGTTGTGAGCCACCATGTGGTTGCTGGGAATTGAACTCAGGACCTTTGGAAGAACAGCCAGTGTGCTCTTAACCTCTGAGCCGTCTCTCCAGCCCGAGTCTGTGCTTTATAATGGACTAGTTTGTTTTGGGGGCTCAAAGGCCAGTAGCTCAAAAGAGTCACCAACCAGTGGTGATGTGAAGGATTCTAACAGATTCGGCCTCTGTGTCCAAGAGAACAGACATCTGTGACCTTTCTGCCACACCTACAACAAGAAACCTGCCCACAGTGAACATTCTCACCAGAGCATAAGGTGTTTCAGATCTCAGGGGTGGGAAGTTTGGATCAGGTGTTTTTCCCAAAAGCTTTTTGTAGTCATTGATCTTCCCAGTGGAGTGCAGCAGGTTTGTTTAGAATAGTTTCAACTTGTGGAGAAACAATCAGGGCCCTTAAGAATTCCCTTGTAGGTGAGGAACACACACTGGAGGGGTTCCAACATGCTAATGTGTAGCTGCCATGTCCTGCACACTGGTGCTGACAGTCAGCCAAGGGATTAATAGCCCTGGGCCATACATTCCTGAGGCATGTAGTAGAAGGGGTTTGTTAATATTTATTAGTTTAAATGTCACTGTATTTAAATAATCACTAGAAAAAAGTTTTGGAGTGTCATACCCCAACATAGAAGATATAAGTTTGAATTTTATTTTATAGCCTTGTTTGGGATACCAAACATTTTATATAGATATATCTGAAATACAGATATATCAGATACAAGTACAGATTATATGAGACAGTTAAAGTGTACCATAATTTACAGTAAAGAAGAAAGGTCAGTCAAGTACCAGGTGCCTTAGTTATTTCCATTTACCATGCTAAAGTACCCTGACAAAAGTAACTCCAGGGAGAAAGTGTGTGTTTTAACTCACAGTTCAAGGTAGGAAGTCAAGACAGCCAAAGCTTAAAGCAGCTGGCCACATTGCATTCATAGACAAGAAGCAGGGAGAGGCTGGTGAGGTGGCTCGGTGGATAAAGATGCTCACTTCCAAGCCTGATGGCCGGAGTTCCATCCCATGACCCACAGAGAACCAACTCCCACAAGCTGCCCTCTGAGCTCCACACATGAGCCTTGGCACATGTCCCACTCTAGTAAACATAGAAGTAAATGTAATTTTTAAAATTAGAAAGCTAAAAAGCAGCATGAATGCTTGTACACTGGGGCTCAGCTCCATTTTGCCATTTTATATACTCCAGGATCCCCTGCACAGGGAATGGTCCATCCACAATTAAGATGGGTCTTCCTACATGAAGTAATGTGATCAGGATCATCTCCTACAGACATGACCATGGCCTTGATCTCAAGGTAATTCTAGAGCCTGTCTTGTTGGCAATGAACACTAGCTTTCACACCAAGGGACCTTGAAGATAGGAACTTTAGCTGTCCTTGAGAGTAGGTTTATGTGGCTTGGTAGAATGGGATAGTGATTGTACCCCATGGCTTTAGAGGCATCTAGTGAATCATGGGTTCTGGACTGCGAAATGAGACCAGAGCAAAACTATACTTTGGACATCACTGTGGGAGAAAACTTTTCTTTGGAGAGGTGAAGTGTTAGCCTGGAACCTTTTCTTTCTCTGTAGAAAAAAGAAGAAGAAGAACTTGCCCGAAATATCGCTATCCAGCAAGAGTTGGAAAAAGAAAGACAGAGAGTTGCCCAGCAGAAGCAGAAGCAACTAGAGCAGGAGCAATTCCATGCCTTTGAGGAGATGATCCAGAAGCAGGAGCTGGAAAAAGAGCGGTTAAAAATTGTTCAAGAGTTTGGGAAGGTAGACCCTGGCCCATGTGGGCCTCTGCTACCTGATCTGGGAAAGCCTTGTGTAGATGTGGTCCCCACCTCACCTCTCCCACCCACCCAGACTTCAGACTGTAACACAACCATGAGGCCGGCTAAGCCACCTGTGGTGGACAGGTCCCTGAAGCCTGGAGCACTGAGCATCATAGAAAACGGTGAGTCCCCTTACTGATTGATGCCTTCTCCATCTTTCTTGTCTCCATGATCCCAGTTACTTAGTTCTGTCAACAGAACCTCGCGAGAGAAGTGCTGTCTTTTTCTGCTTGTCACCCTGATTGTCTTGTAAAAAAATGGCCTCGAACTTAATCTTAGTCAATTTTTTAAAAACTTCCTGCAAGTCAGACCTTCAACTTTTAAGGGTTCTGCAGAAATGAGAAGTGTTTGTTGAGCTAGAGATCACAGGTGGCACTTCCTAGAAATAGTTTTAAAATGTTTTGCAAATCAGTAACTGACTTTTTTTGCTGGGGGTGGGGGAGGGTCCTCCAAGACAGTTTCTCTGTGTAGCTGTGGCTGTCCTGGAACTTACTCTGTAGACCAGGCTGGCCTTGAACTCAGAGATCCACCTTCCTCTACCTCCCAAGTATTGGGATTAAAGGTGTGTGCCACCACTCCTAGTTGAGTGGTGACTTTTTTAAAAGGCCACTGAGTCATCCTGCCCTGGGATGTTCCTAATCTGTAAGGAGCCTGGTCAGTGTGAGTACTGTACCTTGCAGGTGCTTACTTACTTCATTCATAAAACTGAGTGCCCCATCTTCAAATGCCCGTAAGAGGGAATGAGGGCTATGCTCTGAGGCTGGCTCTTCAGATCTCCACCCCCTGCCCTGTTCCCAAGTCTTCTCCCTGTACTGCTCCTTCCTGCACACCCAACACTCTGGGGACACTTTCTAATGTCTTACCCACAGGTCTGTTGGCGTCTTTCTAGACTCCCCATTGCCTCCCCTGCTTTTCTTGAAGCTTCCCCAGTTCCTCTCCATTCAGTCAGATTGATTCAACCCCCATAACACTCCCAGAGAGCTTCTTATCCTCAGTGTATTTAAAATCATTTCCCTAGTAGTGCCATCATTTGTCAATAACTAGATTCTAGCTTTCTGCATTCAAGGCCTTGAGTCTTTCTCATGTTGTTTCCTGTGGGCTGAGACGTGCATTCTGGGAGTGGATGGAGTGATCACGGGGTTGGTTGGAAGTTTGTGCCAAGCCTTATCCCATCACCTGCTCTTTTTAGAGGACAAACATGTTTTCTTGGTGGGGAGCTTGACTTTCTTTTACTGGGTGTTCCTCACCACACCAGGAGGTCAGAGGACAACCTTGAGTGTCAGTCCTCAGTTTCCACCTTGTTTGAAACAGGTCCTCCTCATTAGTCACCATGAGCTTCTCTGATGATCCTTCTGTTCCCGCCTCTCATTTTCCTGTAGGAGCACCATGCATGCCCTACTGTACCTGTATTTTATGTGACCCCTGGGGATTTGAGTTCAAGTCCTCACACTTGTGCAACAGTCTCTGTACCCATGGAGCCACCAAGTCCTCAGTCCCTGTTTGTTTGTTTTCTGAGTCTCACTGTATAGCCTGAACTTGTGATTCCCCTGCCGCAAGATTCTGAGACTCAAGTCAGTTGTACACCATTATACCTCACTTTTTAAAAAAAACTTTAAAAAAATGGTATGTGATCCTCATCTTACCTTGAATAGTTAAAACCTCCTCTTCATGGAGGATCGGGATCATAAAACAAGAATGCAAAGTTGCATCTAAATCAGTTCTCGATGAGGCAGTCAGCCTTCTCTAGCTGTGAACTTGTACAGTCAGTGATCCACACTTCCAAGACACAGCAGAGAGCCAGGAGTAAGGTAACACTATTTGGAAGAGAGGAATAAGCAGGAGAGGGGTGACTGGTACCAACTAAGTCTACAATCCTGTTGCTGTGGCTTTGCTGGGCTCAGTCCACCCGCTGCAGTCATGGTTGGAATCTCAGGCTGTCAGCTCTGATTTCTGTTTGGGGACCCCTGACCCTGTGGCCTCAGACTTTTCCTTCTTGTCCATTTCAGTGCCCACCATTGAAGGCCTGCGCCATATTGTGGTACCCCGCAATCTGTGCCCAGAATTTCTCCAGCTTGCCAGTGCCAATACTGCCAAAGGCATTGAAACCTGTGGAGTCCTCTGTGGAAAATTGGTAAGGAAGTGTAACTTTCCTGAAGTTGACCGCTTCCTGTGTGGCTTCCTGTGACCCTCAGACTGAGTATGAGTATCTGGGGTCTGACTCTGCACCAATCGATCCACAGAGAGTGCGTAACATGGTCCCTGGGGAGGTGGAGAGGCAGATCCTGAAGTTCACAGCCCAGACAGACAGCTTACTTGACAAGTCCCAGGCCATGTCTCAAAACATAAGAGCTCATGTCTCAAAAAACAAATGAAGTGAAGAACAACACACAAGGTTTTCCTCCAGCCTACACACACACTGCCTACACACATGGGTGCACATACACACACTACCTACACACATATGCATACATATACACTATAACACTTACCAGTCAGGAGTAATGTCTCATGCCTGGAATCCTACCCTTTGGCAATCTAAGACAGAAGGCTTTTCACAAGTTTGAGGTCAGCTTAATAAACTACATAGTGAGTTCTGACTCTATTAGTTATAGAAAAAGACTTTGTCTCAAAAAAGGAAAAAATGGGAGGGAGGGAGGGAAAAAAGGAGGCAGGCTCGTTGACTAATTCTAAAAGGAGGAGGACTCAGTTCCCTCTGGGTCCTTAGTGGAGGGCTTGGGGATGTAGCTCATCTAAGGTCTTCGTATGTGTCCACAAAGTGCGCAGTCCTTTGCAGAGATGGAAGAGGCCCTGGGATAAAGAGTGCTGAGCAGTGTGTCCACTAGGGGATGTAGGAAGTGTGAGGAAGGCCAGGCCACTGATGGGAGAGCTTGATCCCGTTCCTCCTTCCCAGGCCAACCAGTGAGTGCTGGGAATCAAACCTCACCTAGGCCTCAAATGAGGAGGTCAGAGCAGGGAAGCTGCTTCAGGCAGCAGAGGGATGGGGCTCTTTCCGCAGCACCCCAAGATCCCGGAGCAGACCCCCTGGCTACTGCAGGAAAGAATCTAGGGCTATGCCATTGGCCCAGGCTATGCTGAAAGGGTGATCTGGGGTTTGTCTCAGCATGTGTGTGTAGAAAAAAATATAACTAATAACTATTTAACCAGTATTTACATTATCTTTAATTGGTCGGCGGTGTTAATCCTTAACCCACCATTATAAATGAATACACACAGACACCAGGTGGATCTTAATAAGCCTAGACCTGAGTTGTGCAATCCTAGCCCATCTAAGCTAGCTCATAACTCTATTACCCAAATATAACCCCATATATACATACATCCCTTTGGACTATTATTTTCCACACTAGGTCGATGTTTCAGGCCACATGGAAGGATCTTCTTTAATCTACCCCATGGAGTATCTTCCTTGTTTACTCCTGGCTTCTCTCCGGCAACCTTCCCAAGATGCTCTGTATCTCTCTAAAAAGCCTGCGAACCTTAGTCCTGCCTACCTATGTCTTTTCCCAATCTCCAGGCCTCAGCATTTATTTAACCAATCAGAGTCAATTAAGTAACAGCAAACAGGACCAATTAACATTTAGAATGCTTAACACCACTCCATCATGTGTGGCTTTATGAAGTGCCCAGGCAAAGCACATGAATACTCAAGGTTGTGAAGCACTGAGGTAAGGGATTCCAGGAGGAGCACTGAGAGCCATGCTTAGGTTGGCGGCTTCACCTTTCTCTGCTATAAGAGAGTGGGTTTGAAAGCCCCAGGTAGTTATAACCTTTGGTTTTCTCCTTTGCAGATGAGAAACGAATTCACAATCACGCATGTTCTCATCCCCAGACAAAATGGTGGGCCTGATTATTGTCACACAGAGAATGAAGAAGACATTTTCTTTTTGCAGGATGATCTTGGCCTCCTCACTCTTGGCTGGATCCATGTAAGCAAATCTGACTCCCTGGGGGCTGGGCTCCTCTGTTAGACACCCGTTGCCCATACTACTCTCTGAGTGAAGGAAAACCTATCCAAACTATTTTTGTCTCTGTACACATGACCACGAGTGCTCCAGTACTGACTCAGAGTGTTGCCGAGGGCTTTTGCAGTTTTCTAAACTTTATCTCGTGCTAAAGATAATTCTTCAATGTTCTGGTATCTCTGAGTCCGGGTGAAGGGAAGCTTGCCTTGGATGTTTGTGCACATGCTGTAGAGAACACGTACCTAAAAGCTGTATGATGAGAGTATTTTAATAAGCCAAGGGAGTTCATTCTGATAGTTGCACTTTGTCTTTATGAATCAGCACTTGCCTTTGCATACACACTTTTCAAGTATTTGCATGTGCCACATATGCTTCTGATGCTGTTAAGGGAACACAGTTCCGTCCCTAAAGGTATTTCTGCATGTTCCTCTCATTTTTAAGGCCTCAAGCTCACAGAGCAAGCTGCTTTTTCTTGGCATGTGACAGGTGTAAGCCAGAGTCAGGTGCTTTATTTCCAGATTTTGGAGGTCTCATACATCTGTCCTCAGAACTAGGGAAGTGCAGCAATGGGGCAGCCCCCTGCCCTTCC
Source organism: Lophiomys imhausi (assembly GCA_907164525.1). Taxonomy (NCBI): domain Eukaryota; kingdom Metazoa; phylum Chordata; class Mammalia; order Rodentia; family Muridae; genus Lophiomys; species Lophiomys imhausi. Next base: position 81,670 of record CAJQZJ010032298.1, read on the forward strand.
ACCCTTTTCCGTTCAATTAAAGAAACACTTACTGCTTTGCCTAGCTCAAGGATATAAGGTGGCAGATAGAAAACTTGCCCTGTTAAGCCAGGGGACTCAAATAGAAGTTACACAGAAAATGAGCACCTTGTTCACCTGAGACAGAGTGCATTCTATCCCTCAGCAGGTAAACACAGGAGACTGTGGGTTACAGAAGAGGGGTCACACCCTTGATGACTTAATGATGACTGTGATGAGGGGCCAAAGGAGAGTTTCATGGGGGAAGAATCAGCACTGGACAGGTCCACTGTGCCTCTACAGCACTGAGCCATTGGCTGGAATGTGGAGTTTTCATTGGAAGGAGATGCACCGTCAAAGCAGGAACACAACCTGGGAGGCTTCTGTACCCAGCTGGCCCTGGCAGCCTGGAAAGTGGGGAGAGTTAACAGCAAGAAAAGTTACTCACTGGCAGCTGGGAAAACAGGGTACTTAAGGGGGAGAACGGGTAGTGGGCAGTGAAAGGAAGATGTGGGAAACTTAACGAATGTGTAAGACACAGAGGCCACAGAGCAGGGACATTCAAAGAAGGAATTCGGGATGCTCACCTGCATTGGGCTCTAGCATGAAAAAGACCGAGAACTCCTGCTAGGGTTGGGAGCTCACTGATGATATTAATCTAGTGAAATGCACTGTTGCAGTGGTGGGGCAGAGACCGAAAGATCTTAGTCACATGAAGCTGGGTGCAGTGGCTCACCTGCAACCCTAGCACTCAGCAGGGTGAGACAAGAGGAGTATGAGTTTGTGGTCAACGTACATGAGTTGAGGTCAATGCTACATAGCAAGACCCTCCCTAGAAAACAAGACAGAGGAAGTCATGGCATGAAGGGATGGTAGAAGCTGCCATCTTGAAGCTTGACTCTAAGGGAGAGGCAGCCTTCACCTCAGTGAGGTTAGAGTGAGGGTCTGCTGCTGGGCAGGGGAGAGGCAGAGGGGTTAGAAGCTAGAGGTGGTGCTGGAGAGACAGTCAGTGGTTAAGAGCTCTTGCTGCTCTTCTAGAGGATCTGAATTTAGTTTCCAGAACTCCGCCTGGGTAGCTCACAGCCTCCTATAACTCCTGCGCCAAGGGATCTGACACCCACTTCTGGCCTCCGCAAGACATTTCCACATACGGCGTCATGTATTCACACAAACGTGTGCACATAAACATAAGCAAAACAATTTTTGTTTAAATAAATCTCTTTAAAAAAAAAGAAAAAGAAAACCTAAAGGAGAGGGCGGGCTCCAATATAGTTAGTGTTTAGGTTCCAAACACAGTTACTGTTTAGACACCAAATAGAACTAAGCGTGATGACTGAAAGGGGTCTAGTTCTCAGTGAGGGCTTAGCTAGGAGCATGGGGATGAAAGTTTGGCTTACTGTGACATTTCTGTACCATTTCTTCCTAATTTGATATTTAAAACCAAACAAACAAAAAAAGATCTAGCCAGATGGTTCAGTATGTAAAAACCTCTCAGCTAGTTCAGTTTCTGTGGCCCACCTGGTGGAAGGAGAAAACTGATTCTCACAAGCTGTCCTCTGACTAGCACATGCCCACAACATGGACAGGCAAACATGCATGCACACATGCACTCTCACACACACCCAAATGTAATTTCCTTAATGAAAAAGTAGGCTATAGGTCTCAGATCTTTACATTTCAGGAGGCGAATACAAGGGTCTGTTCTTTCTCTCCCCTAGAGCTCCATCTGTTTCCTACCTGACACTCCTGAACCCAGCCTCGGACATCTTCATGCTTGCCTTCTTCCTCTTCCTTCTCGGAGCTTTTAAAGGCTGATTTTTATGGCATAAGAGTGACAAAAGTCATACAAACCTATCTATATATGATGTATAACATGTTTGACATGTAGACACTGTGAATGCTGAGGTGACTATGGTCTTTGTATGAGAAGAACACCTAAAAAATCTGCTCACACTGGGCCTGGAGGCTCACCTCTGTATCACAGGACTTGGGAGGCTGGGGCGGGAGGGCAGTTTGAGACCAGCCAGGGTTACATAGAGAATTCCAGGGCAGCCTGGGCTGTAGAGTTAGACCCTGTTTCCAAATACATAAAACCTGGCCCAGCCATTTTGAAGCAGATGGTACACGGTCCTGTACTCTGCATGGTGTCTTACAAATCTCTTGCTTGTTCACGGACCTGTGGAGTCTCCTCACACTGGCGTTAGACTCCACTTGTTCCAGTGCTGGGAAGGGGCTCTCTGTGAAAGTCAAGTGTGTTCCTCGTGGCTGCAAAAAGGCTCTGTCCCTGAGGAAGGGCTTGGGGCCAGCTGTTGGGAACTCCTTAGCCCTGCCTTCCTTAGTGGACCAGCGTGGCAGCTGGGTCACTGGAACTTCTCTGCTCTGTCTCATCTTTCAGACTCACCCAACCCAGACAGCCTTTCTATCCAGTGTGGATCTTCATACTCACTGCTCCTATCAGATGATGTTACCGGAATCCATAGCAATTGTCTGCTCCCCCAAGTTCCAGGAGTGAGTATCTAGGATGTAGTCCTGGGTCTCATGGAGCAAAAAAATTCCCTATTATTGAACGCTACCGTGTGTGTGTGTGTGTGTGTGTGTGTGTGTGTGTGTGTGTGTGTGTG
>CAJQZJ010032298.1:84297-112410 GCA_907164525.1 Lophiomys imhausi
GTGTGTGTGTGTGTGTGTGTGTGTGTGTGTGTGTGTGTGTGTGTGTGTGTGTGTTTGCTTACATGTGCACATGAGTATAAGAGGTCCCTATACATATATGTGGAGGCCACAGGTTGGCATGGGATGTCTTTCTCTGTTGTTTTTCTACCCTATTGTTTTTGGCCCAGGGTCTCTCGCTGAGTCTGGAGATCACTGATTGGGCTGGAGACCGGCACTCTCTGCTTCCCTAGCTGGGGGATTTTAGATACATACCATCACATCAGGCTCTTTCTGTAGATACCGGGACACAATCTCAGGGTCTCCTGTTTCTATATCACGCATTTTACCAATTGAGCCCCAAACTCAAGGCCCAAGGCCCCAAGACCTTTTAACAAATAAAATTCGTAAACTGTCTTAACTGGCTGCTCTAAAAGGTTTCCTTTAAGCTCCATGTTCTGATAAATACAATCTATTTTTTAAATGATCTATTAATAATGTTGGCTTTAAAAAAAAACCTTCAAGAAATTTGAACTGTTTGACTTAAAGTCTCTTAGGATCTCAAGAGCCTAAGGTCAAAGGTTAAAAACCCGCACTTCATATGCTGTCTCAGTGATACTTCTTTTCATCCCAAATGTCCTGTTTACTTGGAGTTCTCCAGCAGTGCTAATATGGAGACAGTGATGAACTAGCCTTTTTATTTTTCTTTTTTCCAAGTTCCACCTTTGTTTGCTTAATGCAGTCGCACAGGGCTCTGTATCACTGTTCTTGCCATTTCCCGCTCTATTCCTCAGAGTGAAGAATCTTAGCTGATCTAATTGTTCATTGATCCTTTTTTTTAGTCCTACTTAAATCTGTTGTTGATTTACTCAAAGGAATTTTTCACTTTAGTTTTAAATTTCATCTAGAGAATTCAAGAATTCCCCTTTGGAGACTGGAGAGATGGCTCAGCAGTTTTAGAGCACTTATTGCTTTTACAGAGGACCTGGGTTAAATTCCCAGCACCTGCACAGTGGCTCACAATCTCCTGTCCCTCCATTCCCCGGGCTTCTGACACCCTCTTCTGACCTCACTGTGTACCAGGCATGTAGGCAAAAAACACTTATAAGATAGAGTAAATAAGTCTAAAAAAAAAAATCCTGTTTGATTCCTATTTATAACTTATAATTACCAGATAAATTATTCTTTAACTATGACCCACTCCCTAGAGAAGAGCACACTGTGAAAGTTGTCTCCACGTGTCCTGCTGAGTCGGTGTGCTCACCTGGAAAGTGTATGCACAAGAGAAAGGGAGTGTCTTAGTTAGGGTTTATTGCTGTGAAGAGACACCATGACCACAGCAACGCTTATAAAGGAAAACATTTAATTAGGGCTAGCTTACAGTTTCAGAGGTTTAGTCCATTATCGCTGTGGTGGAACATGGCAGCGTGGAGGCAGACATGGTTATTGGTAGAGCCAAGAGTTCTAATCTTGAGATCCAGACAATAGGAAACTGTGTCCCACACTTGGCTTAGCTTGAGCACAGGAGACCTCAAAACTCACCTCCACGATGACACACTTCCTCTAACAAAGCCAGACCCCCTAGTAGTGCCACACCCCACCGTCCAGCATTCAAACACAGGAGTCCATGGGGGCCATTCTTATTTAAACCACCACAGGGAGGGAAACAGACAAAGACAGGTTGTTAGGATTGGGGGGATGCCTTTGACTCTGAACCCCCTTTTCTTATTTCAGAACTGGATTCTTTAAGTTAACTGACTATGGCCTTCAAGAGATTTCAACCTGCCGGCAGAAAGGCTTTCACCCCCACGGCAGAGACCCCCCTCTGTTCTGTGTACGTATCCGTGTAGAAGCCAGCAAGCACATGAAGCCCATGAGGTGCTTGGTCCTTTCTAACCCACCTGCGTTCAGCTCTGTCGCTCACCTTCCCACAGATCCATAATGGGCATGGACACAGGAAGCAGTGGGCGGCGGAAGTAGGTTGGATCTGGGTCTGTCACCCTGTGACTTCGTGTCTGTGAGGCTGCTGACCCTTCCTGGGTCTTTGATCTGCTATGTAGGATAATAATAATACTTACTTTACAGGGTCATTGAGAGGATGAAATAAGTGAGACTCAGGCGTAGCCCAGTGAGAGAATGAGTGCTCAACATGCCTGAGATCCTGGGTTCAATCCTCACCATCCCTGGAAGAGGAAGTAGCAACAAAGTATCTAACGCATTATCTGCTTATTAAACGTTTGTTCTCCATCAGTGTCGGTTACTAAGTTACAGTCAGAAATCTGAATGCAAAGGGAAAAGCCATGTTAGATAGGTATATTAAGTATATTTGATTATGGAATTTTGCCTGGAAAATAAGGTTCTCACCTCCTAGAAGTGGTTTCTTCTCCCAGGTTGTGTCTGTGATAACAGGTTTAGCTGATCAGATCTCAGTGCTTCAGATCAGCCTCAGATCAATAAGATTCTGGCACTTTACCCCACACAAGCCTGGACTCTTCCCTTTTGGGTTCAGAGAAAAGCAAGCAACATAGAGAAAGGAACCAGAGCCCTGTGCATGAAAGAACAGGGCACGTATCAAAGAGAACCATGGAAGGCTATGATCATAGGATATGAGAGCTCATTGTGTATGATAGAACAGTTATTATATATGTATATACACATGTATGTGTGTCTTGATGTACTTCATACTTTTCCAAGCATAAAAACTTAAGCTTCATAGAATAATACCTTTTGAAAATGTTGACTATATATTGTTGACTTATCATTTCTATGTTTATTTTTTTATCGAACTTTATGTTCAAACTAAGATAACAGTTTTCAGCTGAATGTGAGGAAGACAATAAATCTTAAAAAAATAAACAGGACCAGGAGTGGTGGCACATTCCTTTAATTCTAGTACTCTAGACAGAAACAGGTGGGTCTCTGTGAGTTTGAGGCTAGCCTGATTTACACAGTGTGTTCTAGGCCAGCCAGGGCCACATAGGCAGACTTTGTCTCAAAAAGCACACACACACACACACACACACACACACACACACAAATGGATATAATAATGTTTAGATGCCAGGATGTTAAAATAAATACAGCATCCTCAAATAGGCCTAGGACAGCAGTGCCCAGGAGGATCATCAGTTTGAGGCCAGCCTGAGCTATATAGCCAGACCCTGTCTCCAAAAAAAAAAAAAAAAAATACGCTTTTTTATGCCAGAAGTGAGACCCTGCCCCTCAACAGATAGATAATTTAGATAATAAAGGTAGTGGTAGGTGACCTTTATTATCTAAATGATGTAATGACCCCCAACACTGGAACATGCCTAACTCTTCTGAATAAAGGAATACTGAACAAGTCACTGTAGAAAATGTATGGGAAGATGCTGACTGTAACTGCCACTGACATCATGGTCTGGCTTCCAGACTAGGAGTCCCTGACCTGGAGCCAGCATTTATTATATAATTATTGTTTTTCAGAACTTCATAAGAGTGCTGCATCTACATCACTGCCATCCCTGCCTGCCCCCCTTCAGTTCCCCATGTGTCCCCTCTTCTCCCTCCCAAATTCATGACCTCTTCTTTAATTAGTGTTCCACACATGCACACATATACACACATGTTTTGTTTTGTTTTGTTTTTTTTTTGGTTTTTCGAGACAAGGTTTCTCTGTGTAGCCCTGGCTGTCCTGGACTCAATTTGTAGACCAGGCTGGCCTCGAACTCGCAAAGATCCGCCTGCCTCTGCCTCCCAAGTGCTGGGATTAAAGGCGTGCGCCACCACTGCCCGGCATATATACACACATGTATATACAGCCTACTGAGTCCACGTAGCTTTGCTATATGTATGTGTGTGTGTCTGTGTGTGTGCACGTGCGTGCCCTGGGCTGACCATGTGGGATTGGACAATGTGTGCAGGAGCTCATCCCTGGAGGAAACTAACTCCCTGTCTCAGATTTCATCAGGGGTGGGGGCACATGTGAAATTTCTCCCATCTTAGCAAGTCAACCTGATGTCAATATGCTTGTCTTGTTCATGCAACCATATTGTTGATATTTCGTAGAAGAATATTCCTTGTCAAGTCTAGGGGGTCACTGTCTATCTGCAGGCATCCTGGGCCTCTGGTTTGCACAATCTTTCCGCCCCATCTTCTGAGATTTTCCCCGAGCCTTAGGTTTCCTGGTTGCGTTGTAGATACGTCACTTATTGTCTATATTTTGATCAACTGTAGCTCTCTGCAATTGTCTCCATCTGTTGCAAAAGGAAGCTGTGTTGATGAAGGACGAGAGCTACACTTATGTGTGGGTAAAAGGACAAGTGTTTAGAATACAGTTAGAAACTATATTGGTTTAGGAAAATGACAATGGTAGATTCTTCTCTCAGGTCTGTGACCTCTCCAGCCATGGCTAGCTTTACAGTATCAAGTATGAATTCTTTCCTCTGAGAAGGCCTTAAGTCCAGTTAGGCAACTATTAGTCACCCACAAGATAAAAAATGCCACTGTGGCACCACTGTAAATATCTTGCCCGTCTGGTCATTGTTGTGGTTCATAGGCTTTCCAAAGGGTAGGACATCCAGTTGCTCCTCTTCCTTAGCAGCTTGCATAGGAAGAGATACATGCAATAAATACTATGAGAGCCAGCCCTCAGCAAGGAGGCGTGTAGGTCAGTTCCAGATCCAGTCCTCCAAGTCCTGTGTCCAAAAGAGTAAAGTATCTTCAACAATAGTGTCTTGCCTTCAAGTTCTGGAAGGTGACCAGGGTCAATGACAATATTACACACATAGGGTCTCAATATGTAACCTGGCTAGCCTGGTACTCACTATGTAGACCACAGCCTTAAACTCACAGAAATCCACCTGCCTCTTGCCTCCTGAGTTCTGGGATTAAGCGTGTATGCCACCATAACTAGCATATTTTATGTATATTTAAAGTAAACTTATAACATGTGTCCATTCCATATGTGTTCAAGCACCCTTAATGTTATTTATCTTTTCTTCTTCCCTCTCTCCCTGTACTATCTTTCCTCCCTCTCCCCTCCCCCCACCCCTTCCTCCCCATTCCCCTCCCAGATAAACCCTCCCCCATGATTCTCTTAAACTCCTTTGTAGCACTTGCCTCCTTCTACCCCCCTCTAGAGGTCCTTATCCACCCTCCCTGCCGTGGTCCCTTTCTGCTTTCCTGGCTTATTCTGATATGTCAGGGTATATGCTCAAGTGTAAAGATTCAGATCCACAAATAAGAGAGAATATTTGGCATTTATTTGTCTTTTAGATCTGAGTTATCTCTTGAGCTCAGCCAGTGAAACTCTTTCTTCAGAAGCCCTAGACCCTGGCTCCAATCCCCAGTACTAACAAACGGAGCATAGTAGTACATACACACATAGTAGTACCTAGTAGTACATAGTAATACCAACACTCAGCAGGAAGAGCGAGGTCATCCTGCACTACCCTGGGAATTTGAAGTCAGTCATACAACCCAGGCTCAAATGAAAAAATAAATTTTTTTTTTTAATGACTCTAAAGCACTTTTCCAGAACTTCATTGTTTTTCCTTTTTCCTTGTTGCAGGACTGCAGCCACGTCACTGTCAAGGACAGAATTGTGACCATCACAGACCTTCGATAAATCTTAGTCATGATCCAGGGAGATAGCTCACTGGTAAAAGCACTCACTTGCCACCAAGCCCAACAGCCCAAGTTCAATTTCTGGGACCCACATGGCGGAAGTAAAGCACCAACTTCCCCCAAGTTTCTCTCTGACTTGTGCACTGTGGTTGGTATATGTGCACCCACACACATACAAACACAACAAATAAATAAAGAAATGTAAATTACAAAAAGAGTCTTACCCCCCTCCTGAGCCACACACCCTGTTCAGTCCCCCATGGAGTTAAGCTATTAAGACAGAATAGGAAAGGCTCAACACCAAGGGGACATTGTTGGGTTTTTTAATTATTGTTTGAAAATAAGTCATTTTTTAGGACAAATCTGAAAATGAGCAAATCACACCAAGCAACTAACTCAAAAATTAGGATGCAAGAGAAAACATCTCTCTGCCCTCCCTAGATCCAACCACTGGCCTTTTATCCCTCTTGTAGTTTATCTACCAACTTGTTCATCTCTACCTTTGGACTAAATAAGGGCATCTATGGAAAACAATGAAAGCCATTTTGAAGGATTTGGCTTTTTCTTGTTCGTGGCACCACTAAGGGAGCTTATCACTCTGGTGGGAAGTGCATGAGAAGCTCATAGCTCCCATACATTGGTTTTGTTTAAAAGTCTGTCATGTAAAAGGTTAGGACGGTATTTTCTTCTATAATAAAACAGCTCATGTGTGTTGTGCTGTGGAGGGATCTCTACGACCGGGCATCACAGAAAGACTTTAAGTGAAAAGTCTGATTACAGGCAAATAGGATGGGATGTGCCTCGCTGAACTGTGGTCCACTTCATTTGTAGTTAGCCAGTGTGGTTTGCCTGCCTGCTGCCCTCCTCTCCAAGGACAGGAAGTCATCTCTTGTCTTGGTGTCTCAACTGGTTCTTCCTGCCTTCTCCTTAAGCCTGACAGCCATCAGCCAAGACACTGGAGCATCACAGAGTCCCAGGTCACATCCAGGTTGCTTAGCCACCCACCCCGCTAAGTCCATTGTGCTGGCTTTGTCTTCTTGAGAAATGCCTAGGATGGCGTGGGACACTGTAGATGATACCCCACTTGTTTTCATGAACTGAACTGGTGTTTAAAGGTGGCCTAGAAATCTGTGACACCAACATGAGAGAAGAATAAATATGTTGGATAGTAGAATTATTTTTCTTTTTGTTTAACGTGGGTGTGTGTATGTTGTGCACCGTGTGCATGCAGGTGGCCACAAAGCCAAAAAAAGGACTTTAGATTCTCTAGAATTGGAGTTGCAAGCAGTTGTGAGCTGCCATGAAGGTTCTGGGAACAGAACCCAGGTCCTCTGCAGAAGCAGAAAGTGCTCTTAACTACTGAGCCATCTTTCCAGCCTCCCATATTGATACTCCCAACCAAACCACAATGCTGCCTTCCTAAAATGCACATGGACATGTGCATTCAGAAAAAGATGGATTTTTATCAAAGGGTAAGATTATGAGATGATTTTATTTCCCCCTCTATCCTTTTTAAATTTTTCCCAACTAGAGAGAATATAGACTGTGATACAATGGCAAAAAGGACAATACACCCTGTTTTTTAGAAATCAAAACTCCACTGTCACCCTGTGTGTGGGAACCCAGCCAAGACCTGCTTCCTGGACAGACTCAGTGAGGGGGCCTTGGTAACGCTCTTAGGCAAAGCAGCAGATGCATGTCATACATGGAAACCTTCCATGAGGCTGACCTCACTGCTGGAACTTACTGAATATAAACCATGCCTTCAAGAGTTCTTCAAGAGTTCTTTGGACAAAGCCTGGTGGATGGAAAGCTGAGAACTGCCTAAGGAGTGAGTCGCGAGTTATGCCTGAAGTCCTGACCACATTTGAGGGCTCAGTAGATCACTACTGATCAGTCCCCTGCAAAGGACAGCTTTTTACAATGTCACCCCTCCTCCAGAGAAGAGCTCCTGCAATGGCCTACCGTTGTTTCTGGGTAAAGAGCTTGGAGAACTTGGAAGAACAGTTGCTTAAACTGAACACTGCAGTGGTTCCTGGTGGGTGACGGAAGTGGAACCATCTCCCACACAAAAGGAAGCAAAGCCATTCTTAGATACTCCTCTGCCTGCTCCCTGCCATTATAGCTTTGCCACCCCCAGCAGTTCTATCTACACCTCATTTCCCTTTTAAAAAAGGTAATGGTTCTGAGCATGGTGATTCATGCCTGTAATTCCAGCACTGCGGAGGCTGAGGCAGGAGGCTCAGCCTAAACCATACAGTGAAATCTTTTTAAAAATGTAAATGGCATTGCACCAAAGCAAATTTTTCCCAATGTGCCATCCATGCCCATCTAAGCATTGGCCATGATGCCACCTTGAACAGCCCCTTAGTCCGTGTTAAGCACACTAGACCTTTGTGACCAGAGCATCTCTGACTCAGCTTAGTGTTCTACCCTGTTATCCTGAAAATTGAGAGCTTTGAATTATCTTTAATTGATTCATGATAAACTCAGGATATGGTCACACAAGTATTTTAATTCCCAATGGCAACATGGCTTTGAAAGCACACTCTCTCCAATAGCTATGACATTTGAGGCTTTAACTGGCCCAGGAAGAGATCACACACAAAGAATATAATTTTGTATTAGCTCAGCCGGGCGGTGGTGGCGCACGCCTTTAATCCCAGCACTTGGGAGGCAGAGGCAGGCGGATCTTTGTGAGTTCGAGGCCAGCCTGGTCTACAAAGCGAGTCCAGGACAGCCAGGGCTACACAGAGAAACCCTGTCTCGAAAAACCAAAAAAAAAAAAAAAAAAAATTTTGTATTAGCTCAAATTCTTTTCATTGAACTGACAGAAAATCTACTTAGTATTGAGACATAGCTGGATCCAGCGTCCACTGTGACCACCATTTCCTTGGTTCAGGGTTTGGTCATTTAAGTGAGTTATTCCATTCGAGTAATGTAGACAGCTGCAGTTTAATAGTTTATTGTCCTGATAAATCTAGCTGAAACTGAACTTGTGGGTTTCAGCACAACTCTTGGAATTTAGTTGTTGGGTCGTGGCTTTGGCCACAATTCTTCCTGAGACCAATCACTGAGGCCAGAAGGATGGAATGTTCTGATTGGTCAGGCCTGGGTCAGAAGCCTATATCCCATTCAAGCTGCATGCTTTGTGACAGGGAAAAAATCTTTTCCAAACAATACCATGGTAGCATTTGAAGCTTAAGTGGATGCTGAGCAGGGGGAGGCAGAAGATGTCTACAACAGTTGCCAAGGATGAGAATCCAGGGCTGACCATCACTGCCGCGGGCAGTACTCCCAATAATGTGAATTAAATAGATCAAATGTAATGCTAAGTGCTGTAGCACGTAGATAATAGCAGCTGGACTAGGGGTACTGACACACTCCCCAAAACATGAATCATACATCCAGACCATGACTCATTTAAGAGTACTTGCTATGTACAGAGCACTGCTTGAAATATGAAAAAAATGATAGATAGATAGATAGATAGATAGATAGATAGATAGATAGATAGGTAGGTAGGTAGGTAGGTAGGTAGATGCTATGCCCTCTGACCTCCAGAAGCAGAAGGTGGGCAAAGGAGCTACACTCCTGTGACAGCATAAGACAAATTTCCTCACAATTGACATATATATGCAGGACAGTGACTAGAGACCCAAAAGAGATATGTTTTTATGGCAGTTATTTATATTCTGCCTTCCACTCACTCAACAAATATTTACCATACATCTATCTACTAAACACCAAGTCCCATTTTTCTGTCTTCCGAGGCCAGAAAAGGGCATCAGATCCTTGGAGTAGAAGTCACAGATGCATACAGGGAAGTGAATTTTGGTCCTCTGTAAGAGCAGCAAGGTTTCTTAACTACTGAGCCTTCTCTCCAGCCCTGAATCCTATTTTTCTTGCACTTGGATTAAGAAGAACTCTTGGTTATGCAAAATAACCTTTAAGAAGTCAAATGAAGCTGTGAGAAACAAAAGGCTACAGAGGATCTCCGTTTGCAGTGTATCTTCCACTGGCTTACAAGGACTTCAGTAAAGCAGCTGCTACAGAATATCCATCAGGCTCTACCATGGAGCCTGTCTGCGTCTGTCTGTCTGTCTGAGCTCTAACTCAGGATAGCTAACTTTTCCTTTCCCTTCTCTCTTGTTTTTTCAGACACTGTCCAAACCTTGGGCATCATGTCCCCAGAGCTCTGGTTTTTCTCATTCTTTCTCTGAAGGCCACCCATCCCTCCAAGATGCTGTACATGTCCCTCACCCACCCTGCCACCAGCCATACATGCGTACAACATGCAATCTCACACTCTACTGCCTTGCGTGTGGTGCACATAAATTCACACAGGCACACAGACAAACACTCAAATAAATAAACCTAAAAACAAAATATAAAGGCAAGACAAAACCAAACATACAGTAAATGAGGGACATGGTGTTATGTACACATCTGTAATTCCAGCACCATGGAGGTGGGGGCAGAAGGATTAAGGAGGTAAAGCCTATCCTTGGCTGCAGAGTTAAGTTTGAGGCCAACTTGGGTCACATGAGACACTATGTCAAAAAAAAATCACCATCATTCTAATCATCATCAACAACAACATAATAACAATGACCCCACTACTACTCCCACCTAAAAGAAAGAAGAAAGAAAGAAAGAAAGAAAGAAAGAAAGAAAGAAAGAAAGAAAGAAGAAAGAAAGAAGGAAGGAAGGAAGGAAGGAAGGAAGGAAGAAAGAAAGAAAGAAAGAAAGAAAGAAAGAAAGAAAGAAAGAACGAGTTACGAGTTGCCGGGCAATCACTACATAAGGGGGTTCTCAGGGAAAAGGTGAGTGCGCTGCCCTTTTTTGTCCCCTAGCTTATATACAGAACCAAATGGGTGTTTCCACATGAGGCTATGTGGGACAGTCACATTAAAGGTCATCCTATTACATCACATAGCACAAGCCTAGTAACATGGTGACATGTTACCATTGCTCACTCATCCAGCTATACCCATGATTAGGCTTCAACTCCTCCCCAGCATCTTCTGGCCAGCACCATCTTAGATATCTACCACAAGTTATTTTCATTTTCCCAGCCATGAGGCATTTCTCATAAGCCTCCATTTCCCAGGTCCCCACAAGAAAGAAAGAAAGGAAGGAAGGAAAGAAGGAAGAAGGGAGGGAGGGGGAAGGAAGGAAACAGAAGGAAAGAAAAAGAAAGAAAGAGAGAGAGAAAGAAAGGAAGGAAGGAAGAAAGAAAGAAAAGGGAAAGGGAAAAAAGAAAATACCATGCAGTACAGAACTTCCAGGTATGACAGAGTTCATTCCTATACTAAGCCGATCACAGACATCCAGATATCTCACCTGGAACCTACAATGCCCATCCAAGTGCCCAAAGAATTACTTTCTTCTATATTGTGCTTTAGTGAGATGTCCTAATTTGTATTGGAAGACAGATCCTGTCTACTAGATGATGCTGGGTTTATGTTATACGGATGACTGTGACATACCTCATGTGGCTCATCTACTGTGAGAAAGCCATTGTAGTTCACACTTAAATATGTGCATGAATGTTTGCCTATATGTATTTATTTATACCACGTGCACGGGTTGGTGTCTGCAGAGGCTAGAAGACAGTATTGGATCCTTTGGAACCAGAGTTACCAGCTATACGCTGCCATGTGAGTGCTGGGAAACAAACCAGGGTTGCCTGCAAGAGCAGCTAGTGCTCTAACCACTGAGAAGTCTCTTCAGCCCATGATTTATTATGCTTTTTAAAAAAAATTACTAAATCCACTTGTCTGTGTACTTGATTTCTCCATCTTTTTCCTTCCACATTCAACTAAAGAAGGTGGTAAACACCTTCAGCAAAGTGGCTGGATACAAAATTAATTCAAAAAAATCAGAAGCCCTCTTTATACAACAAACAAATGGGCTGAGAAATGGCTGAGAAAGAAATAAAGGAAACAACCCCCTTCACAATAGCCACAAACAACATAAAATACTTGGGGGTAACTCTAACCAAGCAAGTTAAGGACCTGTACAACAAGAACTTCAAGCCCTTGAAGAAAGAAATGGAAGAGGCCTTTAGAAGATGGAAAGATCTCCCATGCTCATGGATAGGTAGGATCAACATAATAAAAATGGCTATCCTACCAAAAGCAATATATAGATTCAATGCAATTCCTATCAAAATACCAACACAATTTTGTATAGACTTGGAAAGAGCTATTCTCAATTTCATAAAGAACAACAAAAAGCCCAGAATAGCTAAATCAATCCTGTACAATAAAAAAACATCTGGAGGTATCACCATCCCAGATTTCAGCTGTACTACAGAGCAATTGTTGTAAAAACAGCATGGTATTGGTATAGAAACAGACCAGTAGATTAATGGAATTGAATTGAAGATCCAGAAAGAGACCCACACACTTATGGCCACCTAATTTTTGACAAAGAAGCCAAAACGGCACAATGGAAGAAGGACAGCATCTTCAACAAATGGTGCTGGTCCAACTGGATGTCCACTTGTAAAAGAATGAAATTAGACCCATACTTATCACCTTGTACAAAACCTAAGTCCAAGTGGATCAAAGACCTTAACATAAGGCCGGTGACACTAAATCTACTAGAAGAAAAAGTGCGAAAAACCCTCGAACTCATTGGCACAGGTGACAACTTCCTGAACAGAACACCAACAGCTCAGGACCTGAAACCAACAATCAATAAATGGGACCTCATGAAACTGAAAAGCTTCTGTAAGGCACAAGACACTGTCATTTGAACAAAACGGCAGCCTACAGACTGGGAGAAAATCTTCACCAACCCCACATCTGACAGAGGGCTAATATCCAAAATCTACAAAGAACTCAAGAAATTAAATGCCAAGAAACCAAATAATCCAATCAAAAAATGGGGGACAGAGCTAAATAGAGCATTCACAAAGGAGGAATCCCTAATGGCTGAGAGACACTTGAAGAAATGCTCAACATCCTTAATCATCAGAGAAATGCAACTCAAGACGACTCTGAGATTCCATCTCACACCTGTCAGAATGGCTAAGATCAAAAGCTCAAATGACAGCACATGCTGGTGAGGGTGTGGAGAAAGGGGTACCCTACTCTATTGCTGGTGGGAGTGCAGGCTTGTGCAACCACTATGGAGGTCAGTCTGGCGATATCTTAGAAAACTTGGAATAGCTTTGCCTCAGGACCCAGCCATACCACTTCTGGGTATACACCCAAATGCCTCTTCATGGAATCATAAGGAAGTTTCCTCATCTATGTTTATAGCAGCCTTATTTGTAATAGCTAGAAACTGGAAACAACCCAGACGTCCCTCAACCGAAGAATGGGTTAAAAAACTGTGGTACATCTACACAATGGAATATTATTCAGCTATCAGGAACAATGAAATTATGCAATTTGCAGCCAAATGGATGGAACTAGAAAAGCTCATCCTGAGCGAGCTAACCCAGACTCAGAAGAATGCATATGGCATCTATTCACTAGGATTTTAGCTATATAGTAGAAGGTATCAATACTACAACTAACATACCAAAGGGAACTTGGACATAGACTTTTTATTTTTTATTTTTATATTTTTTTTTTATATTTTTTAATTTTTTTCTATTTTTTAGTCTTTTTTATCTATTTGTCTGCTTATTTGTTTGTTTATTTTTTAGTTCTCTGTCCCGGGCAATGAGACACTTTTCACTGATGGTACTGCCTCGTAGACCCCCAATGAATGAGGAGGCTCTTGGTCCTCATACGACCTCTCAACTGAGATGAGGGACTGTTATATAAGGACACCCCACCCCAGAGAAATGGGATGGAAGGGATAGGAGGTAAAGAAAAAAAAAATGAAATGTGATGTTTCGGCCTTTTACTACTAATTGTCATAAACTGTTTAGGATAATTAAGAAATGCAAACTAATAGTTATGCAAGCCGGTCATTTTGTTAGGTACTATGACAGCCTATTATAGTTATTTTCTAAGCTAATCAGAAATAAAGCTGCTAAGAGACAAGCAACATCTGCTTATCCTAATATAAGCAATAGATAGGGCCTCTTCAAAAACCTCAAGAGATCTGCAGAATATGGCATTCAAAGATGTTTTCGTAACTTTAGATTTTTTTATATCGAGACATATCAACTCCTGACAGCACCCCCTATTCTACCCCAAGTAGAATATGAGCATCAAAGAATCTCCAGTGGGAGATGATTGAATTAGTTGCAAGCCTATCTCTTGGTAGGAAACACCCCTTGCTCCAACTGTAGACAGAATGCTGTCCAAAAAGGACAAAACCTGGAAGCAGGTAAGTCGATAGCCTAGCTCTTCCAAGAGAGGGTAGGCAAGTCCTTCATAACCCCTGCTCTAAAATCAATGTCTGTCAGAGAAATGGGGCCAAATGACTGAAGATTAATGCTGTAATGCATGGAGAGAAAATGGGAACTGTCCAGGCAGCCACTGGTATGTCATTTCTTAGTTTTGGAAGCTGCAGGCCCTGTACTTCCTATAAAATCAGATATATTTATCCCTCTCAGGTCTCTGAGGTGGTTGAAAAACAGATAGCTAGAACCTCATAATTAAATTTTGAGTGGTTTAGGAGTCAAGAGAGTGTTATAGATCTAAGAAGATGCTTTTAAAATTGTGTTGCAAGTTAGTATGAATGTTGAGTTAGATATAGAACTTTAAACTCATGGAGATGGTTAGATAGTAGAAGGTTAAAGTCAGGTGCCAAATACATATGGACTGGACATTGAGAGTGTATACTAAGTCATATAACTCTCATTATTGTGGCCTAATTACATCTGTTGTTTTGTATTTATTATTATAAGAGAAAGAGCCATTTGTTGGACTGAAAGGGGAAACTGTAGGGGGAAATAAGATATACCTTAAACTTAAAAAAAGGGAAGAGGATGGGGAGTTGAGAGTGGGATGGTGGGACTGGACAGGGGAATAGGGAGGGGACTGCGATTGAGATGTAACTTCAAGAAATAAAAAATAAAGGAAAAAAAATTTTTAATTAGTTTATTTTTATGTACATTTGGTGTTTGGCCTACATATATTTCTGTGTGAGGGTATCAGATCCTCTGGAACTAGAGTTAGACAGTTGTGAGCTGCCATCTAGGTGCTGGGAATTGAACTCACGACCTTTGGAAGAGCACTAGCTAGTGCTCTTAACTGCTGAGCCATCTCTCCAGCCCAACTTTATTCTTCTTTGCAATGATTTATATACCCCAGATCTGAAATCTTCCCTAGAAGTTCTCTAGAGCATGCTTCTATCAGGTACAGGTGTGTGTGTGTGTGTGTGTGTGTGTGTGTGTGTGTGTGTGTGTGTTTAATATTAAAAGTAAATTCAGGACTCGTATTTGCAGATATATCTTCAAATGAAAAATGTGGTGGTTTAAATGAGAACATTCTTCCACAGCGGTGGGTAGTTGAACACTTGGTCCCAGTTGGTGGCACTGATTGGGAAGGTTATGGAACTTGTGGGAGGTGGAGCGTTGCTATAGGAAGTGCATCATCTGAGGCTGGTTTTGAGTTGTTTATAGTCTTTCCCAGCTTCCTGTTTGCTCTCTGCTTTGTGTCTATGGTTGAGGATGAGAGCTCTCCTGCCATGCTTGCCACTTGCTGCTACCTTTCCTTGCCATGATAAGCCCAAATAAACCCTTCTTTCTGTAAGTTGCTTTAATCATGACATTTTGTCACAGCAACAGAAAAGTAACTAATACAAAAATTTAATCTGAAATTATTTGCATTATGTTGTGAGAATCTCATCCTTACAACATCACAAGTGGCCACTTCAAAACTTCTTGGCAAACACCAAGTTCTCTCAACACTTAGAGAGGAATCGCACTCAAATTCAAGGGCAGGATTTGGCACTAGTGTGACCTGGAAGAGGTGGATTCCTGGTTTTCCTGGTTTCCGCATTACTGGCTACGTCACTTACATAAGAGACTCTATCTCCTTTGGCCTCAAATTCTGCAACTCAAATAGAAAAGAGTCATTAATACTAAGATTAAATATGATTACACAGGGGCCAACAAGATGGCTCAGTGTGTAGAGGAGCTGTGTACAGCAAGCCTGCAACCTGAGTTCAATTGAACCCCTGGGAAAAGAGAATGAATGAACCCCTACAGTTATCCTCTGACCTCCACACTATGGCATACACATCCACTCATATACACCATACACACACATTCATATTCATGCAATAATAATAAATTTAGATATATTATTTATACATATACTTATAAAAATATCTACACAAATATATGATACAAAGGTTATGTACAATATAGATCATATAGATACAACTCAATAAATGACGCTCCAGTAATAACTAAGAACTTAGTAGTGAGCCTGTGTTAACAACTTGCTCAAAACCTCCCTTGGAGACTCCAGTGTTCTTGGAGAACATTCTGGTTTTGTCTTATTAGGAGGGCTGAAGGTCCTAACGGTCCAGTCCTGTCCCTGTGGGTTCCCAGCTCTTCCAAAGGAAACCACACTGTTGAAATAAAGGAAGGGTCCTGCTTCCACTTAAAGCCATCTTTCTGGTGTGACAGATCTGAGTTTCATGTGACGAGTTAGAAGTGTTCTTGTTTTCTTTGACTGTTGTTTGTTTTTTGTAGCCCCGGTTAGCCTTGACTTTATGATCCTCCTGAGTGCTGGAAGTATAATTTTTCTTAGTTCTAGGCTGAGGAGAGGATAACCCACGTGGCTTGCCAGAACATGAATGTGGGTGTGGAAGTGAAGAAGTCATGTGATAATAAGGGAGGGAACAGGATCATAGAGATGCAGATCTTGAGACTACTCCCAGGCCAGACTTAGAACTCTTGGAAAGCAGGAGTTATAGTCTGTTTCTAGCTCTTCTGGAGTTTCCACTTCATGGGAAGATGGGAGAAAAAAACATGTCTTTTCACCTAGTTGATTGGCGGGTTTCACATTTTTCACTTTGGACCTCTGATAGCTAGGCATTTCCTTTTAGTGCTGAAGTGCAAATGGCGGCTCTATGCCAATGTTTACATTGGGGAATTCCTAGAAGTGCTGGCTACATAGTTCTTTGATAGAGAAATTAGAGTGTCTAAAGCTTTCATCTGCCCATCCCTACCCCTGCAAGGGGGACCCACAGCCTTTTATGGATGGAGTCCTAGGTGGACTGGATGTCCCCTGGAGTGAGAGCAGGCAAGAAGGCCCAAGCCCAACCAGTCCTGTGCCCATTTAACAGAGCTAATAGCTAGGCTGCAGCCCACATTTTCTTCTCTTCTTCTCCTTGCTCAGATGAGCAGGGAATATTAGTGCAGCTGGGCCTGAGCACGCACCCAAATAAGAACCAATATTACAGCCACTCTAGAGCTCCCAAATTGCTCTCTTGGAATTCTCTTTACTCCCCTTCCAACAGAAAAAGGAAAGATTCGCCGTGTTCACACACACTGTCCTCACTAACTCAAGAACCTGTTTCCATTTTCTCCACAGCCTGGTGGAGAGCTGAAAGCTGTACCTGGGACAGTGGGGAGCCCTAAGTGTAGTGGGGGGGTTGGGAGAGAGCGATCACATGAATCAGACACACACAATTTCACATCTGACATTAAGTAAGATTTAATCCTTTAATCCTGTCATTTAAACCCTCTGTGTCCCTTCTTGTTTCTCTCTTCTCCCTCATTCAATCCATTACTAAAAAATTGACACTTTGTGTGTGTGTGTGTGTGTGTGTGTGTGTGTATACACACACGCACACGCACATTCATATTTCTTTAATTACAATATAACTACATCATTTTCCCCTTCCCTTTCCTCTCTCCAATCCTTACCGAGTACCTCTCTGACATTTTTTTTATAAAATGTCTCTATCTTTATAACTGCTTCTTACCTCAAAATTGTCATGTGTAGTTTGGTCTAAAATTCACAGAACTATGCTCAGGTATCTGGGGCTGGAAAGAGAGAGACATTGCTAAACTGACCAGCTGTCTTGAAGGACAAAGTGAGAGGAACGACTCTGAGAGAGGAAATCAGAGGATATGGCAACTTTGGGGGTAGTGGACAGGTTTTGGACAGCTGAGTTTGAAGACCCCACAGTCACTGGATGCAGCTCTCCAATCTGCAATCGATCACTTTTGTCTGGATCAGGCGTGAAGTGTGAAGTTGGGACTAACTGGCACAGAGGTGGTGGTGGACATTGTGGGACACGGAACAGCTGCCCAGGGATAGTACGCTTTATTCAAGAAAAGCCAGAACACGGGACTCTGGAAACGTGTCTGCGCGTGGTCTCCCTAGGTGTGCTGTCTTGAGACAGGTCCCTCCTTCTGTATTCCCAGCAGTGGAGGACTGGCAGAGCAACTCCAGGAAGGAGACCTGGAGAGTGTGGAGTTCTGGTAGAGAAGTCTGATGTGACTGGGGACCCCAGGGCAGCAGGACAGTTAGTGCACATGAGAACTTTCTCCTAGTGCTCATGGAATTTCCCCTCGGCCTTCTGCTGTCCTGGGTTTGCACCCAACAAAGCACAATGGAACTCATTCTGTGGGTACAGCATGAGTGTCTCAGGCAGGCCCTGGGGCAGCGGGCAGAGAGCCTGAGAAAGGAGGCGGGAACAGAGGAGGCCACTGCCATTCTTGGTATGGTTCTCTCTCCCAGAGCACAGCCCTGTCAGGCCTCACTCTGGACAGCTTATAAGGCCTGGTGTAATTTTTGTTTATGCAAGTATGGCCTAAAAGGAACAAATCCATGGCCCAGAGACTGTTACCATTCGAATCCTTTCACATACGTTTTTCAAATGATAATTTACTCTGCCCACCCCCAATCCACGCCCCGCAAGGCCCATTTGTTAAAAAAAAAAAAAAAAAAAAAACACCTTATATGGTAACATTGCTACCACACCGTCAGCTGTCCTTTTTAGGGACTCTGTTTAAAGAAGATCTGCCTCAGGGGTTTTATATTGCTCTGGTGTTTCTGCCAAAGACTCCACGGCCCTCAGTTACTCGGAGAAGGACTTCTCACACCCTTGGTGAGTACTACCTTGCTCCTGCAGCCTGTTCCTTCTGGGAGCAGCAGGGCTTCCTGTGTGCCTGTGCAACTCCAGATTTGCTTGGTTTCTTTGACACTGGCCCAGGTCACATGTCAAGGCCCCTGGTGGCAGTGGTGCCTGGAACACATTGCTGCCTGATGGGAAAAGTCATTTCTGACCAGGGAGCATCCTAGGGACAGGACAGTTTGGGGGACCCCTAGGGTATGACTCCTGCAGTCTATACCTGTCCTGGTCTCCTTGCCGTAGGTCAGCATGTGAGGGAGGCTGTTTTAGGAGAAACTGTGGAAAAGCAGCTTCCTCTTGGGTATTTGGGCCCTGGTATCTATGAGCTACCTGTATCAGGGATAGGAAAGGACCTCCTTTAATTGGCCTTGATTGGTCTCTCTGTCCTCCAATATGAGCTTAGCTGAGGTGATTGGAGAATTTTCAGTTATCATTTGCTCACCCATAACATGGGCACCCAGAATATCTCCCTAGTGAGGTGGTGTGTATAGTGTAGAACCCAGCCCAATGTGGCTAGAATCTAGCTTTGCATTCTCAAGCTTAAGAATCACCATGGAGAGTGTAGTTGGTGTAAGCCTATGTTCCTAGCTCTTGGGAGGTGGAGGCTAGAGGATCCGTTCAAGTCATCTTTGTCTATATAGTAGGCTTAAGGCTAGCCCAGCCTTTATGAAACACTGTATCAAAATAAAATGAGATTCAAAATAGAGTCACAGTGGATTATCTAAGTGTGTGAAAGGAGGAAAGCCAGGAGAAGCTCTTCTTAAGCTGTAAGCAAGGAAGGCTTCCTGGGAGAAGGGTATTTGAGCTGAGCCCCAGAGAAGGACAGTCCTGGCAAGAAAAGGAAGCATGGTCTTTCTTTGAGACCCAGCTCCACCTCATTCAGATTTCAAGCCAAGAAGTAGGCCCAGCCACTTCAGAGGGATGGGTAGGTTAGCCCTTTGATTGTTAGATGCTAAGTTAAAGGATTGGGCAGTGGGGTGGCACGGAAGGGGTTAAGCCTAAAGGATAACAGCAAGAGATTTATCCTGTGGAGGGTGGGAGGTGGTGTGTTGCCACTTGTGGTGAGGTGTTGGAAGAAACAAAAAGGGCTGCAACTGATAAGGAGGGAAGAACAAGAGTGCTGGTGTTGGTGTCATGCCTCAAGGAGTATATAGCTGCAGCTAGAAGCCCATGTTGTCAGCCACCCTGATGGCACTGGGTTAGAGACTATGGACTATAGACACCTCACACAGCTGGTTTCAGCTGGTCTGGAGCTCAGGAGAGGGTCTACCCAAGAGCTGAATTGAGTAGGAGGCTGGGTGAGGGCCAGAAGAGTAGGTGACAAGGGCAGATTCTTGGGGATCAGAAATAACGAATAACCTCCTTACATGTGACTCCACAGGCCTGTAACCCCAGCACTGGGGAGGTGTAGCACAAGAGGTCAGGATAATCCCACCTACATAGTGGGTTCAAGGTCAACCTGGGCTACGTGAGATCCTGCCACAAAACAACCAGGAGCCAGTCAGCCAGTCAATCAATAAGAAATATTTTGAACCAGAAGTGATACTTTTCTTTTAAGGTAGGGTTTCACTATGTAGCCCTTGCTGGCTGAAACTCCCTATGTAGACCAGGCTGGCCTCAACTCACAGAGATTCATCTGCCTCTGCCTCCTGAGTGCAAGGATTAAAAGTGTGCACCGCCATGTTTAATTGCATGACTGGCTTATAACCCAAAGACACCCTGAGCTCAGAGTGCCACTATTCCCCCACTATGACAGTGTTTTCCAAGAGATTCCTCTCTACTAGCTTTTCTAGGCATATGTGTGTCAGTCACCTTTATAACGATATAGTTAATCATCTGAGACAGATAAGTTATAAACAAAAACAGGTTTATTTGAGCTGCCAGTTTTGAAGGCTCTAGTCTGTGATCAAATTAACCCCATTACTTTGGGCCTGCAAGTCATGATGGGAACATAGGCCACAGCAAAACTGCTCACTTGACAGGCAAGGGAGATAAAGTGAGGGAAGTCCCTTCCACAGCCTCCTTCAAGGGAACACCCCCAGTGACAACCTTCTACTACGCTCCACCTGCTAAGATGCCACCCTAGGAACCAAGCTTTAGCACATGGGCTTTTTGGGTACACCAACAACCCAACTGTAGCAGTATGCTTCTATGGTCAGTCAAGGGACAAGTAATACTAGGCAAATTGCCAGGTGGTTACATGTCACCTGAAGCCCTCACTCCAAACTAAATACCCAAAGTGCTATTTGAAATCCTACTGCCCAGAGCCCTCCTCTTCAGGGATAAAACTCTCTGCTAAGATGAAAATGGCTGAGAAAACTGGCACAAATTCGTTTTTCAGTAGCCATTGATTTGTGAAATGGATCATGAACTTCTTTCAGTGGAATCAGCTCCAACCCAAAAGTAAGTGTTGATAGAGAAGAAGACTAGGAGACTAATAAGTTTTCTATTTGTGACCCCTAATGAGAGGGATTGGCAGAATTTTCTGAAGATGGTCAAAGAGCACATGTTTTAGGCTTCTGGGACTGAAGGTCTCTCATAACCAACCACCTTCAGTTGTGCAGTTATAGCAAAAGCAATCACAGCAATGCGGACATGGACAGGTGTGCCTGAGTCCTAAGAAAACGATGTGCAGAGGCCCTTAGGATTTCACACTTGTGATTTCAGCACTCAGAGGTGGAGGTAAGAGGAGCAGGAATTCAAGGTTGTCAGCAACCTATTGATCTCAGGGCCAGCCTGTCTAAAGAATAAAAGTAAGGGGCTGGAGAGAGGGCTCACTGGTTAAAAGCACTGACTGCTCTTCTAGAGGACATGGGTTCAAAGGACCCACATGGCAGCTCACAACTGTCTGTAACTCCAAGATCTGACACCCTCACACAGACATGCTTTTGGGCAAAGCACCAATGCACATAAAAATAAAAATAAATAAAAAAAATTTTTAAAGAATAAAAACAAATACTTACGGGTGCTAAAGCTGAATCTTACATAATTTTCACATGTCATGAACTTTTAGTCTTCTATTGCTTTTCCTTCAACCATTTTTAAAGGAAAATATGCTTCTTTTTAACTTTTTATTTGTGTGTGTGTGTGTGTGTGCATGCACGCGCATGTGCCCTTGCCCACAAGTGTGCCTGTGGTGACCATCGGTTGACATTGAGTGTCCTCTATCACTCCATCTTATTTTTGAGGCTGGATCTCTCAGTGAACCTGGAGCTCACTATCTCAGCTAGATTGGCCAACTGGCCAGTAAGTTCTACTCTGGTATCTCTCTCAGCTCAATCTGCCCAGCACTGGGATTTCAGAGGAGCTGGCAGCAACCCTTGGATTTTATGTGGAGCAAGGGAGTTAAACTCAGGTCTCCATACTTGCACAGCCAGCACTTTGCCCACTGAGCCATCTACCAAGCCTATCTTCAACCATTTGAAAAAATGTAAACAAAAAAAAATTAGTAGCTTTCAATCTATGAAAAAGTAGGCCAGAGTTTGCCTATCCTGGGTTACAATCTGTACAACCCTTTAGTATGTTTGTGTATGTCTAACCCATCTTCTTTTCAAAGTATTTTTTTGGGCTTTTTTTAGATTTATTTATTTTATTTTATGGATATGAGTGTTTTGTCTACATTTATGTATGTGTACCATGTATGTGCCTGGTGCCCTTAGAGGTCAGAGGGAGGGCACGGGATCCTCTGGAATGAGAGTTAGAGGTGATTGTGGGTCACTATGTGGGTACTAGGAGCTGAACTTGGGTTCTCTGAAAGAACAGCAAGTGCTCTTTACTACAGGACTGTCTCTCCAGCCTCTGACCCTTTTCCTGTGAGATAGATGTTCTCATTTCTATTTTGTAGCAGAAGAAACTGGGGTCCAGGGAGGGAAATGGGGCAGGGCTGTGGGGACAGGATCCCAGGGAGGATAAGAGTAGATAAAGGAGAGGTGAGAGACACCAGGGCCAAGCCTGTCCTTTTGCAGTGAAGGATGGTTTTTCACACCTCTGTCCCCCTACTAAGCTGAGATCCACTGGGAGATCAACGAGGTAGCCAATTGTGTGCACTCATGCTGTCTGGTTCAGGGCTGCCTTGTGGAGAGAATAAAACTCAAAAGTTGTGTTTTGCTGTGGGAATCTCTCAATGAAGTCCAGATGAGGTACAGGCTGAAATGGCCACAACAATTTCTTCATTTTCCCGTGAATGCAAAGCGGTCATGACCCCAGCAAACTACAGCTAGCTTCGCTCTGAACCCGCTGACATGCTCGAGACCAGCCACAGATTACTCCAAGGGTTAAGAATTTCCCCTGACAGAGACATGGCAGGAGATGGCCTGCATCCCCTCCAGACCTCTAGCTCTCTTATCTGCCTTCAGTGCCCTACCTCATCTCTGGCTCTGCCCCAGAAAAATGGTTCTGGGGTTGAAGAGATGGTTCAGTGGTTGAAGACACTTGCTGTTCTTGCTGAGGATCCAGGTTGGGTTCCCAGCACTCACCTGGTGGCTCACAACCATCTGTAACTC
Source organism: Lophiomys imhausi (assembly GCA_907164525.1). NCBI lineage: Eukaryota > Metazoa > Chordata > Mammalia > Rodentia > Muridae > Lophiomys > Lophiomys imhausi. The sequence continues at coordinate 107,394 of CAJQZJ010032298.1, forward strand.
CAGTTCCAGGGGGGTTCTGATGCCCTCTTCTGACCTCAGCAGGCACTGTACACATGTGGTACACATACATACATTCAGGCAAGACACTCATACACATAAACATAAATAAATCTGAAAAACAATTGAAGTGGTTCTAAGCCCTTGAAATACTGCAAGGATGGGTGCTGACAGTTAAGGTTGCTGTGTGGATGCCTTGGTGGCCATACAGCCTGGGAAACAAAGCCCAAGCCTGTGATTCTTTTGGGGGCTGAGTTGGGTTGGGTAGGTTGCAGTAGAACCAGGGAGATAAGAGTTCATTGAAAAGCCAAATGGGAGTCAGCTGGGGATGTAGTTCAGTTGGTAGAGTGCTCGCCCAGCATGCACATTGCCCAAGCCTTGGGGTTTAATCCCCGGCATTGCATAAACTGAGTGTATGGACCCCCGAAGGCTGGCTCAGGGATCAGAAGTTCAAGGTCATCCTTGGCCACACTGGGAGTTCAAGGCCAGCCTGGGGTACGTGAGATCTTGTCAAAAGAAGGAGGGGTTTGGGAGAGGCACCAAAGAGAAAAGAGGCTTGTGACAAAACACCTGTAACCCCAGCATTTGGGAAGCCAAGACAGGAGGATTGCTCTAAGTTAAAAGAAGCTACCTGTAATAGAGAACTCTGACTCAAAAAACTAAAACAAAATTAAAAAGGAAAAAAAAAGCAAGAGGCACCTGAAGTATAAATAAATCACACTGAGAGACAGGGCTGATGGGACCCTAGAGGAGACAGTCACAGAAGTGTGGCCTTACCTCTTGGCCTCCTGGCTTTTAAGGCCGATTTCCCCTCAGGAGGTTGTTTATTTTTACTACATCAGGGCAGCTAGTGACTAACTTGGGGAGAGAAACCCAAGTGCTTGAGGATCCCAGACACAGAACAGACAGTTCTGGGAGGGGAGCCACTATGTCAACATTTATTAAGCACCTTCTGTGTACCAGACACCAAATTATGGGTTAAGGTAACCCTGGGTCCTGGTACAGAAAGAGCTCAGAGGAAAGACAAGCAGAGGCCCCTTTGTGCCTGAGCTGCCAAAACCTCCTAAGAAGGAGGCAAAAGGAAAATGCCATACAAGGAGAAGTTATGCCACCTTCACAACCATGGCATGCACAACACAACACAGGCTCAGGCTCCGAACCTGTCCTGCATCAATGCCAAGCCTGTCCGCTCACCTTTCTCTGGCTAGGCTGTCTCTGGCTGAGTTCTTTAACTTTTCTGAGTCTTGATTTGCAAGTCAATAGAATGGGATTTTAAAATATATTCTCTGGTCCATTTTGAGATTTAAATAGATAATACTATAAATTGTAAAATTGAGGTAAAGGACCTCAATTTTAAAAAAATAATTTATTTTTATTTTATGTGTGCATGTGTCTTGCCTGCATGTGTGTCTCTGCACCATGTACTTACAGTGCCCAAGGAGCTCAGAAGAGGGTACTAGATCCCCTGGAACTAGAGTTATGGGTGGTTGTCGGTGCTAGGATCTGAGCCTGGGTCCTTGGTAAGAGCAGCAAGTACTCTTAACCACTGAGCCATCTCTCCAGTCCCAAAATGTTCTTTAAAATTAAAAATACATTTTGCCAGATATGATGGTTCATGCCTGTAATCTCAGCACTTGGGAAATGGAGGCAGGAGAATTGCCTGAATTTTGGGCCAGCATAGGCTACACAGAGTTATTCTGCCTCAAGAAACATACATTCATGCATACATACATACATACATACATACATACATCATTTGCATCATTCACATATATATATATATGTACATACATACATATGGTCCTCTGAAAGAGCAGCCAGTGGTCCCAACTTCTGAGCCATCCTTCGAGTACCTGTGTTAATAAACTTCTGCTTTGACCTTGTCTAGCCTTCTTGACCTCCAAATCAAAATCCCAGAACATAACCTCTTTGCCTGGCTCATGGTCATCACTGTCCGGGTCAGCATCAGGCTGAAGGGATCAGTTGGTGGACTGTAGAACTTCTCTCCTCACCCACAACAGGACCCATTGTGGTTGCACGCCCCAAATGACACTTTAGATCCCTTCCTTCACAGTTTCTCTTTTCCTTGCTCCATGTCTCTCTTTTGCAAGGAATTGTAATAAATAAATAAATAAATAAATAAATAAATAAATCTTTTAAAAAGAGAGAGAGAAAAGGACAAAAAGAGGGAGGTTAGGTGAGTGAGAAGGCACCTATGATAGATGTAGAAATGTTTGAATCAATCTCCTCACTCCCAGCACTGGGGAAGGAGACTCTATTTTCCCGTATGCGAGGGCAGCAAACAGTGAATTCTTCCTGTCCTCTCAAGTCATCCCTTTCTCTTCATGATGCTTCTACAGTTTGCTAATTACTGTACCTTTCCTCTCTAAAGATAAAATACTGACTTTTTTATTGTACAAGTCACATGTGACTATAATCTACATATAAGTTAAACCATTAAAAATAGATTATCCTAGCACCTTTCCCACAGTGCCCTCCCACGCCCAGAGGTGATGCCAGTAAGACTGCATTTTTTGTAAATGTGTCACGTGTATGTGTGCAGGTGCATGCACAGAGGCCAGAAAGGGTCACCAAATAACCTGCTCTATCATTTATTAGTTATCCACCATATTCCTTCAGAGAGGGCCTCTCTGAATCTAAATCTAGACTGGTGGCCCATAAGCCTCATAGTTCTCCTGTCTCCATCCCCCACAGCGCTGGAGTTACAGGCACATACATGTCTGGCTTTTATGTTAGTTCTGGGATCTGAACTCAAGTCCTTATACTTGCTTAGAAAGTGGTCTCACACGCTGAGCCATCTCTCCAGCCCCACAGTGGCAAGTCTGTTAGACGAACTGTCAGAACTTTGTGCCAGGTGTATATATCCACCAAGAGAAAGTCATGAGATGTGTGTAGCACTACCTTGTGTCCACTCCTGTTCTCCTATGTGGCTTGCTTTTATCACTCAGGAGAATGGTGTGAAACCCTTCTACCATCAGTCCATGTGATTCTAGCACGCTTTCCCAGCTGCAGCTCAGAGTCCCACAACTTGGACATTGTATATCTAAATTGTATGTCTCTTTAAAATATGTTCATCAAGGAGGAGGAGGTGGCTCAGTTGGCAAAGTGCTTGCCTCACAAACATGAAGGAATGAGTACAATCCCCAGAACCCATGTTTAAAAAAAAAATTTTTTTTTAAATCCAGGAGAGATGTCGTACATGTAATCCCAGCTCTGGGGAGGTAGAGACAGTTGGATTTTTAATGCTCAGTGGTCAGAGAGCCTAGCCTATATGGAGAGTTTCAGGCCAAGGACAGACTTGATCTAAAAAAAAAAAAAAAAAGTGACTGCACCTGAAAAATGACACCTGAGGTTGTCTTCTGTCCCACACATACATGCACATATATGGGCACATATCTGCACACATATACACATATACAAACATACCAAAAAGTATGTATGCCAGATGGAAGATGATTGTATTTACCTTGCCAGGGAAGCTGAGAGTCTTTTCTTGGGAGGGCATTTGCCTTCCATCTTTGTCAACTTCTTCTCACGGTCTTTTTCTTTTGGGCTGTCTGCTTATTAGCTTGTAAGAGTTCTTTCTTCTTATAAATAGTATTTTTGCTTTAGGCATATTGTAAAACTTCTCATCTTGCTTAATTACTGTTAAGTACTCTCATGATTCTCTCCATTGAAAGTTTTGTGGAAATATTGCATTTTTTAAATCAAATATAATAAATTTGGCATTGTGGTACATGCCTTTAATCCCAGGACTCAGTAGTCAGAGGCAGGGAAATTTCTGTGAGTTTGAGGTTGTCTTGGCCTACATAGCAAGCTCCAGGTCAGTCAAGGCTACATGGTAAGGCCCTGGAATCAGAGAGATGGCTCAGTGGTTTAGACGACTTGCTCATTTTGTAGAGGAACCAAGTTCAGTTCCCAACACCCACATGGCAGCTCACAATGATTCTGAACTCCAGTTCTAGGGATCAAAAACCCTCTTCTTGCCTCCACAGACACACATGGTACACATAGTGAGACCCTGTCTCAAAAACTAAAATTAAATACCTAAAACTAAAGTGTGTTAGCTAATTGTCATAATACAATGCCATAGATGAGGGCCTGTAAGGATAGAAATTTGTTTTCTAACAATCCTGGACACTGGGAGTTTGAGGATCAAGAGGGCATCAGGGTTGGCTTCTCCTCAGGACCATCCCCTGACTTATAGATGGCTGTCTCTGGCCATGTCTTCACATAGTCCATTCTCTCTCTCTCTCTCTCTCTCTCTCTCCATATATATGTGTGTGTGTGTGTGTGTGTGTGTGTGTGTGTGTGTGTGTGTGTGTATACACCACCCTGTGAGAGTAGCCACACTGGAGACTAGTCATATTGTATATATGACCTCATTCTAAACTCAAGTACCCTCTTAAAGACCTACCTCTAAATGCAGTCACATTTTGGGATGTGGGGATACTGATATAAATCCCATATATTTATGTTTGGGGTAAGATAATTCAGTGCTTAGCACATGAATAGAGGTAGAAGACACAACTTCCAGAGACAAGGAGGCAAAATTATGTCTTTCCTAGAACAGGACCCCAGTTGCTCAGACCCCAGAGCCACTGTCTCCTATATTACTTGACAATTACTTGACAACTGTTCTCTTCTTTTCCAACCCAAAGGTGCTCCAGCCCCCAGCTCACTCAGCCACACCCATCATGTGTGAAGAAGAGACCACCGCCCTCGTGTGTGACAATGGCTCTGGCCTGTGCAAGGCAGGGTTTGCAGGAGATGATGCCCCCAGGGCTGTCTTCCCCTCCATTGTGGGCCGCCCTCGCCATCAGGTATGTTCTCTCCAGATGCAAGTCTGTGAGCCACTGGGAGTGAGCTGTATAGGGCCTGCACTGAAAGAACTATAGAGTACATTTCTCTCTCTCTCTCTCTCTCTCTCTCTCTCTCTCTCTCTCTCTCTCTGTGTGTGTGTGTGTGTGTGTGTGTGTGTGTGTGTGTGTGTGTGTGT